>CM040238.1:226910530-227372019 GCA_022545495.1 Chrysanthemum lavandulifolium | reverse complement strand
TCTAGTACAACCAAATAGTTACTTTCATTTAACATCTTATAATCAGATAAGAATTAAAAATGAGATATGGTTATTAGACAATGAATAATGAAAATTGAATGTGGAGTAAATATATGTATAGCTGGCTGACCAAGTCCAACAACATGTAAGCAGAGATAGCAGAGTGAGTGAATGCAGGAAGGTATTGTTTGAAGAGCCATGTGATAAAAGCACATGACTTGTTATATAAAACTATGGACAGATATGTATGGGTACACTACAATTATTCATCTTTTATATTCTCACATGTCATCTAACCGTTGCACATATTCTTATTTTTATATCTCACCCCATATTTCAATATTAGTACACAGATACACTGATACCGACATTATAAAAATAGCAAGTGTTGATTTCATGAGTTCTATTTTAATGTTACATAGGAATCTAAACTCATACAACTTAATTGCTACGTTAGCAAGGTTGTTACATAGGGACGGATGATGAAATGCACCTCATACTGATACAGATTATCCTATATGTTGAGTTGCTGACGATGAATGGGTGGACATCAGATTAAGAAGTTTATTACATTGATAATAATACATAATATGTATACATAAATAATAATGAATTAAGAATAAGCTAGGATTCCTAATTTATAAACTGAAATATCATGAAAATGTAAATACTTAACACACAAATATCTCAAAAAGATAATCACATCAATCTCAGCACCTAAATCCGCAAAAAGCTTCAGACTTGATCCATAGTTTACGCTCTTGTTTCTTGATTTTCGAGGAAAATCAATGGTTGGATGTTTAGTGTATGTATAGATAGATAGATATGGACTTGATTAATAGTAGGGGATTGACGGAGGTGGTGGAGAGGCGTAGGAAACGCCGACTACTGGTGGAAGTGGGGTGTTTTCGGAAGGTGGAGGTGGCGTGTGTTGATGGGATGGTGGGGGTGATTGACTTTGATGTGGTGGTGGTGATGCATGATGGTGGCTAGTGGGTGGTGGGGGTGAATGAGGTTGTTGGTGCGGGTGTTGTGGTGGTGGGGGAGATTGAGGCTGTGGGTGTGGTTGTGATGGTGGATGATGCCATGATTGTGGGGGAGGCGGTGGTGGTGGTGTTGGTAGAATGCAGCCTCCTGATGGTGGTGATGGTGGAAGTGTGTGTGATGGTGATGGTGATGGTGGTGGAAGTGAGTGGGATGGTGATGGTGGAGGTGGGGAGGTTCTGGTGTGGGGTGGAGAATAATCTTCAGGTGATGGAGCGGGAGCAATAGAATGTCCATGTTGAGGTGGTGGTGGCGAGTAATGGGTTTCAGGTGAAGATCCAGAAGTTGGAGGAGGTGGAGATTGGTGGCTACCGTGGGGAGGTGACTGGTGGCTTCCATGTGGTGGTGATTGATGGCTACCAGGTGGAGGCGATTGGTAACTACCGGGTGGTGGTGACTGGTAGCCTCCAGGTGGTGGTTGATAGCTTCCGTGTGGTGGAGATTGGTGGCTACCAGGTGGTGGCATTTGGTAGCCTCCAGGTGGTGGTGATTGGTAGCCTCCGGGTGGTGGAGACTGATGACTGCTTGGTGGAGATTGGTGACTTCCAGATGGTGGTGACAGCTGGCTTCCAGGTGGTGGTGATTGGTAGCCTCCATGAGGTGGAGATTGGTGACTTCCAGATGGTGGTGATTTCTGGCCTCCATGTGGTGGAGACTGATGGCTTCCAGGTGGTGGTGATTGGTAGCCTCCATGAGGTGGAGATTGATGACTTCCTGGTGGCGATTGGTGACTCCCAGATGGTGGCGATTGGCTTCCGTGTGGAGGAGACTGGTGACCTCCTGGTGGAGATTGGTGGCCTCCAGGAGGCGATGGGTGGCTTCCAGGTGGAGATGGGTGACTTCCAGTTGGTGGCGATGGAATAGGTTGACTAGTTGGTGGTGTTGGTGGCATAATGGGGGATGTCACTGGTGGCTGTGGTAAATGAGGTGATGGATGCGAAGTTGTTGGCGGCGGTGGAGGATGTGTTTTTGTACCTGGTGAAGACCCCGACCCAGGTGGCGTTGGCAAGGAGGGACTTGGAACCGTTGGCGGCTGTGGTGCTGGCACAGTGGTAGGCGGCTGAGGCGCAGTGGTAGGTGGCATAGACGGTCTCGGACTCGACCCCGAACCACCACCGCATTGCAACCTCCTACAATCAACAGGCCTTGCATCTTGCGAACTACACTCCCTAACGCTCCTCTGATTCGCTCTCCCAACAATACAATTCATCCCATCATCAAACACCTTCCCACCGCCACTACCACCACAAGACGGCCCCTCGCCAACAAAATAATTAAACGAATAAGTAAAGTTCGCCAATCTCGGCAACCTACAAACCGCATCAGGCACCACTCCAGTCAACCTATTCCGCGCCACATTCAGCTCCTCAACCTTCCTCATCCCAGCAACAACCGCAGGCAACGGCCCTTGTAAATGATTACCACTAACATCGAAAACAGTCACCTCCTTCAACAACCCAATCTCGACCGGCAAACAACCAGTCAAATTATCATTCATCAATATAATCTCATTCAACGTCCTCCCCATTTTCCCGATACTCCCAGGAATACACCCTCCTAGATCATTATTCGCCATAACCAAAACCGATACAGGCGAGTTCCCTAAATTCTGAGGAATACCAAATCTAAACCTATTATCATTCAAAAAAACCGCATCAAGATCCTTATCAAACAACCTACTAGGAATCTTCCCTTCAAACTCATTAAACCTAAGATCCAAATATTTTAACGTAGGTAACTCCAACACCACAGTAGGAAACACCCCAACAAACCTATTATTACTCAAATCTAGCTCATACAACAAAGTCAAGTTCCTGAAACTTAACGGAACTGTCCCACAAAACCGGTTCGAGTTGATATGAAACAATGCTAAGTCAGTGAGCAAACCGAGCTCATCAGGGAGGTACCCTGCTATATCAGCATGGTTTAAATCTATGCCAGCAACTGTACGGATGGATGGGTTGGCTGGAAAAGGTGCACAGTAGATACCTGTATACACGCAGACATTCGGGCCAACCCAGTTTGTAGTAAAGTTAAAAGGGTCAGATAAGATGGATGCTTTTAAGGCGTGTAACGCAATGTAGGCTTGTTGGAGCCTTGAGTTTTCGAAGGTGAGGTTGGTTGTGGGTTGTGCGGTTGTTGTGTGGTGGTAGAGGGTTGTGGTTATGAGGATCAGGAGGAGGAGTAAGGGTGGTGGTGGTGGCATGGTGGTGGTTTTTAGAGAGAGAAAAAGTGGTAGAGAGAGGGGGAAGTGAGCAAGTTAGTGAGTGAATAAATGGGGTAATGTGGGAGTACTGTTATATTTCCCCCCAATATGTCAGAAATTTAAAGCTTTGGTTTTATTATTAGTTGTATGAATCATTATTTGTTTCTGATATGGTATAGTAGTAGTACTAGTACTCTTTTTTTTTTTTTTAAATAGTAAAAGATTATTTTAATGTATAAAAGTGACTATCAAATCAAATTTTAGTTTCTATTTTAGTTTGTTAAACATTGTTTGAAAGTGATGTTACTGTCAACTTTAAGAAGTCCTTAACACATGTTAAACACTGTTTGTTAAATTTTAAACTTAGTTATTTTGCACTACACTTTGGATCTATGCCGTGCAGCGACATTCAATACTTCAACCACCGGCACCAACATCCTCTAGATGTTGATTGTCTCTTGATCGGGTCCGTCCCTCCTTTGTCCTTACGGTCAATTTTAACCGCTCAAAAAGTGGGGGCCTGGGGTTTTTGTAAAACACTCAAATAGGCACTGCTAAAAGTAAGTATTCAATCTTCCGATTAATTTTACCTTAATTTGGTTGTTGGATCGGGTCTGGTCCGGTCGATCTTGCTTATTTAGACCGGACCGATCAAGACCGGACTGCACCGACTCGACCACATGGTCTCGGTCTCGGTCCGGCTTTCCTAGTATCTTGTTGAGGTCCGGATTCCATCCGTAGTAAGTATTCAATACTTGATTTTAGTCTTTTTATACTTGATTTGTTTAATTTAGAAGACTAGAAATGGTTTTAAATTTAATGACTAATTATTTTACCGACACTTTTTAGTTAGTAAAAGTCATCTACCTTAGAGCACTTGCATTCATAACACAAGTTAAACTTTAACACCGTGCCACGTCAGCGTCACATCAGCTTTAACATTTCACGTTAACTCACCCAAAAAACACCCACAATCATAACATCCCAAGTTAAGATTTAACATTTGATATTTTCAAATTCAACCCCTAAACTAAAACAAACACTTTATTTATTAAAAAAACATATCACATTAAACATTAAAACACAAAGTACATTAAACATTAAACACGAATTACATTAAACATTAAAACTACAACGAGATTGAGTAAAAATAAAACTACTAAAACTTAATAAAACGAATCATCCGAATCTCAACCTCGCCACTGAAGATGAATAAAACTCGCCAAGAAAGAGCTTTGTCTCCATGATGTCAAAGTAGTTATCTCGAAGATATTAAGCTTCCTCGCTTCTTGTTCACGACGAGCGAACCTCGCATGCCTGCTTTCTATAATCCCCTATAGTTTTCTCCGTCATGTTCAAGTTGACGAAGGAAGCCTCACTTAACCCAAATGGATTGTTTTCAAGATCCACCGTGATCTGTTAGCGACTTGATTGTTAATAAATGGAGTGTTAACAATTGGATTGTTCACAGTGGAGTGTTAACAATTAGATTGTTAATAGGTGGAGAGTTTAAAATACATTTTCGGTTGGAAACCGGAAAGACATCTTCAGTGGTGTTGAGTAAACCTCAAATTCTTCCGAGTTGGAAACTTGGTTTCCAAGAATCGAGTTGAGTTGGAAAGCTAGTTTCCAACAATCTGTTGTGGACTTGAGAATTCTTGAGAAAAATCTTTCGAGACATTTTGTGTGGTGAGTTGTGTGTGTAACTTGTGTAACTTGTGTGTGTAAGTTGTGTGTTCTAAACAACTCTGTAGAGTTGTATATATAAGCGAGTTGATTTTGAATTTGAATCAATCCCGCTCATATTTGATTTTTAAATTTCAAATTTGAATTTGAATTTATCTCGCTCAGAATTAACCAGTATAATTTAAATTTCAATTTGAATAGGTTGAGGGGGTATAAGTGAAAATTTATTTGAAATGATGTAGGGGGTGAAATTAATTTTTTCCCCCTACCCTTTAACGCCCGTTAGAGTGGTAACTTGGGCCATTTAACGTGGGTTTAACGCGGAGCTCGGTGTGGCTAACGCCGGTTAACGGCAAATAACACCAGAATAACGTCGGCTCGACGTTAACCATTGTATATGCTCTTAGTAGTAATTATATCTTGGAAATGGTGATTAATTTACTATTCATGTAAACTTATTTTGGTAGGCAGAGGACTCATTATGCCCACCAACCCTTGTAGTCGGCATTTGCTATAATATGGAGTATTTTTTTAAGTATATAATATATATATATATATATATATATATATATATATATATATATATATATATATATATATATATATATATGTTAGTTAGGATCAAATAAGAAGAAAAGTTAAAATAAGAATGATAAGAAGAAACAACAACTATTTCATTTCGGATATCATAACAAATAAACTATGGTTATTCACTAAACTTAAAACATTTTTATACTACTAGCAAAAATATATGTATATATATATATATATATATATATATATATATATATATATATATATATATATATATATATATATTGATATATATATATATATATCATTAAAACATTTTTATACTACTAGCAAAAATAATGTCTAGATGCATTTTTAACGACTATAACTTGACTTCATTGAAATCAATTGACCGTTGGACAATTCATCACGAAGTATTTGAATCATTGGTAGCTACTGATGCATTTGTTTATTTTTCACCACTGGTTGACTTCGTATTAATTAAGAGTAATGAAATGGAGGCATGCTTGGTACATAAAGTTTACAAAAAAATCCTCACTCATCGACGTGTCGCCCATGGCCCATGGACGGAGGATTTAAGAGGCGAGTGGGGTTGTCCCCCTCCCCCCCACCCCAAAAGTTTGACTTGTAGTATTAGTTTCATGTTATATTTGTGAAATTATGAAATTTTAATATGTTAAGTTACATGTTGGCCCCTCCCAAATTTTAGAGATGTACAAAATGCAAAATACATTAGCAATTATACTTTATGTTTGAATGATTTTGGCCCCCCGATGAATTTGTTCAAGCTCCGTCCCTGGTGTCAGCGGATGATTGGTTTTTTGTGGGATGAAATCCACAAAGGATCCTACAAAAAAACCAATCACCCGCTGACATGTCAACGAGTAGGGATTTTTTGTGTAAACTTTTTGTGGATGTAGCAAATTTCAATGAGATATAAGAATAACTCATATCCTATTAAAATTGACTACTCCATTAATTTATCTATCGTCTAAAATCTTAGTCATGTGTTTTCATCTCCTAGAAACTTAGAAAGACATGTGAATTAGAGAGTTAGGTTGGTGTGGGTTAGGCGTGTGTTATTCACTCGTCACATCAGCTCTTGTCTTATAAAATGGTTAACGATTTGCACACATTAAAAATTTATTTGCACACTCAATGTATTAACATTGAAGCGAAGTTTAATATTATACAAATATTTAATGCATGAGTGTTTCAATCAATTCTTGAAGTGTGCAAATCAAAAAGAAATACCTCCTCATATAACTGAAGTTATAGGTACAAGAGTCCAACAATTTTATTTAATTTACACTAGGCTCGTTATCATCTTGCCGAACGCTTATAATACGAAGAGACGATGCAACAATAGCACCTAACCACAAACACCAATAGCTTGGGTCCTGCAACACATGCACCGTGCTCTCTTAAAGTACATACCAATGTTTTAAATTTCGGTTTTCTGATTGACCCGTTTGAGCTACTGGTTCAAACGGTTTTCTCCTCAAAATTGGCTTCCGGTGACCTAGCCAGTTCCCGGTTCAACCGTTTAGACCGAACGGGTTTTAAAACACTGGTACATACATAAGTTAATTTCATGGATCGTCATTCCATTTGATTATTTTGTCTTGAATTCTAACATATCATAATGACCATGAAACATAAATAAATGGTATAATTGCTTCTACTAGACAAAATTATCTATAAATCTTAATCCGTGTTGTCAGTGGGGTTTTAAAATGTTTTCCTATCCCATGGTCGGTGTCTTTCACACCCGTATTTTAGCTGTCGATTTTGGGCTATTTGGGTGCGGCCCATTTTACCTCATGGCCTTTTGTATTTGGTAGACTGTTCGGTGGTTATCTTATTACATAATTTTAGAAACCTTTCTTCACCAGGGAGGAAAAATGGTCGGTGCTCAAATCTCATATGATCTTAGGGTTTCGGGGCATAATTTGGGCGAGGTACCCATATACGAATGGTGGTTGCAGCCATGGCGGGTGCTTAGTGTAAAGGGAGTGACGATCTTATTATCTGTAAACCTTAATCCACGTTGTTGGTGGGGTTTTAAAATTCTTTCCCGACCCATGATCGGTGGCTTCTACTAAGCCGGCCCTTTTTATCTCATGGCCATTTGCCAATTTATTGGTGTTATTTGGTAGACCATTCGGTGCTTATCTCATTACACAATTTTTGAAACCTTTCTTCAGCTAGGAGGAAAACTGGTACGTGCTCAGATCTCATATGTTCTACGGTTTGGTTGCATTTTGTTGTTTCTTGGATTGTTGGTGGTCTCGCATGCAATGTTTTAGTTGTGCTCTTCCTTACTTGTGTCTTAACTTGGTTGCATGTTTGTGTGTGGAGTACGGATGGTCGTTTTTGATTTAGTTACCTTGAAGGTTCTTTATGAGGTTGCGGTTGTTGCTGTTTCTTAGATTGCTGGTAGTGTCGTATGCGATGTTTTAGTTGTGCTCTTCCTTACTTGTGTCTTAACTTGGTTGCATGTTTGTGTGTGGAGTACGGATGGTCGTTTCGATTTAGTTACCTTCAAGGTTCTTTGTAAGGTTGCGAGCTGTTATTGTTTGATCGTTGTAGGTACATTGCCTTTTCATTGATGTAATAGTTTGTCTGAATTATACGTGTTAGTTTTATTTGGTGTGAACAAGGTTTTGTATAAGGTTGCTGACCCTGTTATTATTTCTTAGGTTGGGGTTTCGTTCGCACGGATTGTGGCTTTTGGGTCATACTGTACGAAGGCCCGTATCTTGGCGAGGTACCCATATACGAAAGGTGGTTGCAGCCATGGCGGGTGTTTAGTACTATGTTATTGTTTGCAGTCCTATTCATTTGTTATCTGTGAAGGCAGTGATGATGTTATTTTGTATTTAGTTTCTTTCGGAAAAACAATGGAACGCGACTTCTAATTTGGCGAGGTAACCACACATGGATTGTGGTTGCAGCCATGTGGGGTTCGTCGTTCTGTTTTTATATTTGCAGCTCTGAGCCTTATTTTTGTTTGTCTCTCTACTAAGGCAATGATTTGTACATTTATCTTTTTTTGGAAGACAGTTTACCGAGACCCGTATGTTGGCGAGGTAGCCACACATGGATTGTGGTTGCAACCTTGACGGGTGGTTGGTACTGCTTGAATATTTGCTAGTCTAAGCCTTATTTGTTGCAAACTATAGCTTATCATGTCCGCTTGAGACAGCAAGTCTGATCAGTAAAGTTGTTGACCACGGTTTTAGGCTTAATTGTGGCCAACAATATAGGCGACGAACTCGGAGTTGCAGTATATGTAATTTAGTATTTCATTGATAATTGACTTTTAAGAATACTATTATATCTTGATTATTTATAAGAAACTAGCTGAAGCCCCCGACCATGAGTTGGGAAAGAATTTTAAAACGCACCGACTATGGGGATTAAGATTTATAGATAATTATGTATAAATAAAGCTGCTATTCGTAAGAATAGCAGTTGCAGTGGTGATAGTTTTTTCGGTTCTGGATGTGCGGACAAGGATATTTTCTTTAGGTACATTGTTTCATCTTTTTGTGGAATTCAGTAAACTTTGCTAGCGGTAGTTGCACGAAACCGAATATTATTGAAGGTGCGATTACCTTTTATGTCGGTTTTGGATCTATTCATTTGAAGTTATTCTTATTATATTTAAACATGGTGCATAATGCGAGTTCCGTAAAGGCGTATGTTGTTAAAGGTGCGACGTTTGACTACACTCTAGGCGATGATGGGATTTGTCAACGTTTCTTTGTTTTGTAAGTGTTGTTTACGGAACCCATATCTTGGCGTGGTGACCTCACGGTTGCGACCATGGGGTTTTGAGTACCACTTCAATAATTGCCGACCGAGCCTTTTAGTTGTATGTCCGTGATCGATCTCGCCTTGCAATCCTTGGTCTCGACTTTTCCCGATCGAGATTCAGCAAATGGATGTTGCGACCAGTATTCGGCCAAGAAAAACTAATCCTACTACTGATGTACTCGGATTGCTTTTTCTTGGTTGAATACTGATCACTGCTTATGATTTCCATAATGCATCCACCACAAGGTTTGGTCTTTCATACGAGATTTCAATCTTTACGCATACAGGTATTAGTTGTAACACCCCGTGAACGACAGGACTTAAAATCATTAAAAATTGAACTTTTACGCGGAAACGACTTGACTTAAAACTGACCTGCTGTTGCTAATCATTGAACTGATATAATTATGTAACAAATCGACCCTTGAAAGTATTTTTACATGAAACTAGACTCAATTACCTTCGAAATGACGGGTGTCACGACCCGTGACGACTTACGGTTAAAAATATATGATTTTTTCGAAAACTGACTTCGACTAGTTCTCCAAACTAGTTCTCCATTAGTTCTCCAAACTAGTTCTCCAAGCTAGTTCTCCACTAGTTCTCCAACTAATTCTCCAACTATTTTAACCACTTTACAAACACTTAACTATATACATTGTTTTTCCAAATATTCTTGACCCGTTTGACCCAAAATGGGTTAAAATAGACCTTGTCCCAAACACCCCTTTTTCTGCATATCCCATTTATATACTTTTGACCCATTTTTCGGAAAATGACATCTATTACTCGGAAAGACACCAAAATTTCCAGAATTTATTATGACCTCATAAATATCATTTTCATGCATAAACAATAACCAATTGACCTTCGGAATGGTACTTTACAAAACGACGAGTTTTATGTAAAATACCCGTTTTGACCCATTTTCAATACATACAACCTTTACCACTTCCGAATTACTTCAAACCTTTCAAAAAGTATTAACTTAACATATTAAATCATGTTCATGATCATTAACCCATTTACAACCCAAAATGGGTATAATTACACATTATTCCAAACACCTCTTTAAACATGACCATAAACACTAAGACCATGTTATAACATACCGTTTGACGACCCAATTACTTCAAAGACCATAACATATACTTTGACACTTGATGACACATTTACAAACCATTTTAGACTTCCGGGGGTACAACATTGACTTGAGCTCGGTATCTACCTAAGCTCCTACTTTCTTACCAACCTTCTTAACTTCCTCATTAACTGAATAATATTACTTGGGGCTGTCTCGATTTCCTTATATGTATATCTTGGCTAGCGAAACTTCGCAACTGGTTGCAGTATTTGTAATTTAGTATTTCATTGATAGTTGACTTTTAAGAATACTATTATATCTTGATTATTTATAAGAAACTAGCTAAATCCCCCGACCATGAGTTGGGAAAGACTTTTGAAACCCCATAGACAACGGGAATTAAGATTTATAGATAATTATGTATGATTGTTTCATCTTTTTGTGGAATTCGGAAACTTCGTTAGCAGCAGTTGCACGAAAACCAAATATTATTGAAGGGTGCAGTTACCATTTATTTCAGTTTTAGGATGTATACATTTGAAGTTATTCTTATTATCTTTAAACATGCTACATAATGCAGGTTCCGTAAAAGGAGTATGTTGCTAAAAGAGCGACGTTTTACTCCACTGTATGCAATGATGGGATTTGTCAGCGTTTGGTGTTTTTGTAAGTGTTGTTTACCAAAACCCATATCTTGGCGTGACGACCTCACGGTTGCAGCCATGGGGTTTTGAGTACCACTTCAATAATTGCTGACCTGAGCCTTTTTAGTTGCATGACTACCATCTGATCTCAGTCTTGCAATTCCTCGGTCTCAACGTTTCGTGATTAGTATTCGGCTAATGGATGTTGCGACCAGTATTCGGCCAAGAAAAACTAATCCTACTACTGATGTACTCGGATTGCTTTTTCTTGGTCGAATACTGATCACCGCTTATGCTTTCCATAATGCATCTACCACAAGGTTTGGTCTTTCATCCGAGATTTCTATCTTTACGGATACAGGTATTAAGATCCAATTCAGATTTTACGTATTTAACTGAATAATATTACTTTGGGTTGTCTCGATTTCCTTATATGTATATCTTGAGTAGCACAAACTTTGCAACTGGCTCTGAGCTAAAATGGTAATTGCCTAACAATTATATTAATGTTTTGCTATTTTAATGGAATATCGTTACTTGGTATTTGCAAATAGCTGATGTGAAAATTTTATGGTATCGTTGAATTTAGGTATTATAATGGTTTTGCAAAAAAAAAAGGTAAAATAAAGGATGGTATATTATAATTTGTTTATGTAGCATCTTGCTTTCTTTAGTAGCGAAACTAATTACGAAATTCTGTTTTTAGGTCGTGTTGATGCAAAAGTTTTGAACAGGTTTCGTAAGCAGATGCACAATCTATACAACAAGTTAGCGATATTGTGTGCACAGAAGCTATAATTGACGCGCAAAAGGTTTGTCTTCTTTGCGTACTGGGCGATAATTTAAGCCTTTAAAATGGTTTTATCTTGCTTGCGTTTATTGTAATGCGAACACGGTCTTGCGAGCACTTTTTGTTGCTGGCGGCGCTATTGTATGCTTGAATTTTAGCCTTCTACCAAGCTATAGGCAATGATGATAATATGCTGACCAACGTGTATACATTTCCTTGGCCCGCATTGTGGCAGGGCAGTCACATTGAATGTGTGACTGCAGCCATGTTGGTTTCCTGGTATCGCTATTGTATACATATATCTGAGCCGCATTCGTTATTATTATTCATGTGGGGTGATTGGAATTACCCATACGTTTGCAGTCGGTAGCACTAGATTCTTATCCAACTTAATTGTCGTGTCACTGATTGAGATCTTTCCACCCGGTAGAATATTGCAAGCTTCATTTGCTAATATTGATATGAGATGTTTAAGATATTGCCCTGTTCTAATTCACCCCTCGAAATCCTTTCGTTCTCACAACGGTCTGGCAATACGTCTGGTGCAGCCCTTTGCACAACAACCGTTGAAATAGCAAAAGGAATTCAATGGGGCGAGTAGACGGGTCTCGCTATCCAAAACATCACGTCTCAACATTAGCGATTGATGCTTGAAATGTACTCCCGAGTGGAAAGACTCCACTCGGTGACGCAACAATATTCAGGTGTAACGTTGTATGCACATAAGTTATAATTGATGCACACAAGTTATAATTCATGCACAGAAGGTTTGTCTTCTTAGCGCATTGATTGCACACAACCACCATGTATGTCTTCCTCTATCAGTACCTTGTAATTCTAATACTGTGATAATAATACTTGGAATGCCACTATCCTCATATTGTATATGTGTTTGCATCACCTTTCAGAATCATGGATAGCTACATATTTGTAACTAAGTGTTGTCTGGAATTGCCTATATGTGCGCAGTCGGAATGAGTTACATCTTACGGAACTAAATAGTCGTGTCATCGATTGGAATCTTTTCACTCGGTAGAATAGTGCAATCTTCATTTGCTAATATTGATACGGGATGTTTAAGATATTCCCCGGTTCTCATCTTCCCCTCGAATTCCTTTCGTTGTGACAATGGTCTAGCAATACGTCTAGTGTAGACCTTTGCACAAAGACTCTTGACGCAGCAAAAGGAATTTGAGGGGGCGATTAGACGGGTCTCACTATCCTGAACATCGCGTATCAACATCATCGACTGACGATTGAAGTATACTTCCGAGTGGAAAGATTCAACTCGATGACACAACGATATCTAAGTACGGAATAAAAGGATCCTTCACAGAGTATGACTTATTCGGGTACAAGCTTCGCGAATAGCGAAAGATTCTTTCACCAGGTCGATGGTGATAACCTCCTTGAACATGCACGTAAGAAAGGGTCGGTAATAGATAGCGCACATCATCGTCTAATAAAGGTATGTTAATCTATACAGTGGATTGTAATAAAAGTCTTGCATTATAAATATCCATATGGTTTTTTTCCATTTAGAGCAAGATACCACTTGCGGGTTGCCTCATACTGCCACAATCATCTTTACTGTTATTTAAGGTAAAAATGAAGTGACAGAAGTACATTTTTAGCGTCTACATAAAAATGTCAGCTGACGGTGTTCAACGTCATCAGATAATTCGGTTATGTATTTTTTACTGATTCTAGGGTCTACCTTTTTCAGAAACTCACATGTCTTTCATTTATTGCAGCCATGAAGAGCCTTTACTACCACCTCAAGATATACAAACATGAGATAGAAAATGGTGTAGCTCAAGCTAATGACAAAAATAACAAGGCGGTAGCAGGAACCAATAGAGCACATAATTCCGCTAAGGTGGTTTGATGTAAAAACTCCATTATCTTTCAACCCAACCGTGAGCCAACAGGTCGCACAAATCCTTCTGTAATATTCTTTCACTGCCAGTTTTTTTAGCCTGCTTACGATATTCAGATTTGGAAGTTTTTTCTTTTGGTTTGGCTAGGTTGTACGCAACTTTGAATTGCAGATGTAGCCAATGGTGGCAACCCTACTTTCCAGCTTGAACGTTTCAATCAAGTCGTCATCTTAGCGAAAGTACTGAGTAAGCAAACCATGGCTTCTCAGGTTTTTAGACAACAAGATTATTTATTTACGATGTGTGTATGTTTAAAATATTGTTCCTACCGTTATTGAGGATCGTATACTCTTCGTTTAGTTGTTTATTAAATCATATTCAAATGCTTTATGTAACCATTTGAATAGCAATGATTGTCATGTATGTGAATGTGGTTGTGCAATTTTTGGTTGTCCTCTGAATCTTTGGTTTGCGATAGGAGCATCACTATTTTGCAGCTTTAGCAAAAGTTTTGCATTCTTTTTAAAGACTCGTCAAGCGGTAACTTATACATAAAATTACAAAGTACCGGAAGTTTAAACACATACCGCATTTTGAAATAAAGCCACGAAAAAACCACCCACGCAACACGGAGGGGGGGGGGCGTCTTTACCTTATTAATAATATAGACTGTACATATGGAAATAATTTGTTCTTCTAGTATTGAGTTTTGAACTTCACTAATAACAAACAACTCGTGAAGGTGTAAATTTTCATGATCTTAGAGCATTGGGTGTGATAACGGTGATGGATCGCCAAAAGCCAATGGCGCACCATCGACTCATTGCCACACGAAGATGTCACCAAAGGTAAATGTGATTGAGGGCGCCACTACCGTGGCGAGAAATCGGTTAAAAGTGATTTATTAGGGAGGAAATGCTAGCTAAATGGCTAGTTTACATTTTTTAACTTTATCCTATAAATTCCAATCAAACACAACCAATTTATCTACAAGTTATCCATTTTCACTTTTATTTTACATATATACTACACAAAATGAATCCACATGGCCCATGGTTTAATTCCATTCTCAGCATAAGTCAAAATCCAAATTCTTCATCTTCGTCTACACCCGCGTTTAGACATTCAACTTCATCTCAAAATCTAATATTTCCCTAATTTGGTACTCACTACTCTTTGCCGCAAGTTACACCCGTAGCCATACACAATCCTATCCTCCTACAACGACTTCAAGCGCAATTTCAACTACTTCAACAAAAACATTCGCAACCACCACCTGACTCCATGCCACCACCCGTTTCACAACCACCAACAGATGAAACACAACAACAAACCGACGAGCCACAAGAGGAACCCAAAAGGTGGCAATAAAAGGCAATAGACCGGCCAAGAAAAAAACCTATACATACCCTCAAACGCGACCCAAAGAAAAAAAATACCAGTTGGACCCAAGAAGAAGAGCTATTATTAGTCGAACGTCACATCGCAATATCTGAGCACAACACTATCGGGAATGAATAAGATGAAAAATCATTTTGGCACAAGGTTCAATTGGAATTCACTATAAATCCCCCAAGTGTTGAACACTAAGGATATGATAACGGGAAAGTGGGCAATGTTTAACAATAATTGCCAAAGTTCAACGCCAATTACAAACGTCTGCAACGTTTGAGTAAAGTGGCAAAAACGAGCGAGATTTAATCTGTCACACCCCCAAAATGGGTCGCATCGAAATGGTAACTGGGGCGTGACGTTCATAGCACATATTTACAGTTACATTGAATGACCTACATGCGCCATTTTGAAATACACGTTCAATGAAGTTTAAACAAGGTTTTGAATAATTGCAAATGCAAGATCTAAAATAATAAATAAATACACTTTGAAAAAGTTATTGAACGATGAATATGTGCACACGTTTTCAAAAGATGCGAATTGAATGCTCATGCTCCATGGGAAGTCAATCACTATTGCAAACCTTAGAAAATACATGCTAAAGGTCAACATAAAGTTGGTGAGTTCATAGGTTTAAGTATATAAAAGCAGTGTGGACCACAAGGTTTCTACGACAATTGAATTCTAAATATATTCATAAAAAGTATTACAGTTGCACTAAGCTCATGACAATCAAGCCTTATGAGCTTAGTTCATGTATTCATCCCAAACAGATGCTTTGCCAAACACATGTACGACATCAAATGAAATCGTCCGTTTGACGGGTTGGAGTGACCAACCGGACGGGGAGTTTACCCCAACGGATCTATTCACAAAATTAACGCTTACAAAGTAATTAACTATTCATGATTGTGGGGAATTTAATGGCAAATGTGGTAACTTATGCAATTCGTAATTGTTTTATTTACTTGTGTCCATATGTAAAAGCAAGAAATGTCTTCTCACCCCAAAGTATTTGAAAATAAGTAATACAATACGAGATAGTGTGCACGGAAATCGAGGCACGATGACTCTAACCGCAACCTAGATTAGTAATATATCTTAGGTTTTGTAATAATGTCGTGTATGCATTTTTATAAAATATTATATTCCGTACATGATTGAAATAAGGTTTAGTGAATAAAATGTAGTTACGTCAATGTTTCCTACTATTAGTCATAGTATATACTTTAAGTGACTTAACAAGTATTTCTTGTAATTAATTTATAGTTGACTCGTTAATAAGTATTTTTAAAAGTTTTCCACTCGACTAATAAGTATATATAAAATGCTATATCTTCCGTTTAGGTCATTTTAGCTCGTTTGAACTCTAAGGCTTTAAAAAATGATTTTGAAATTTAATTTCAGCACTTATATTGGCTATATGAAAACCTGTCAAAATAATATATTCCCAAAACTTCAACGAACCGTAACTCATTCGTTTTAACTTCGTTTTCAAAGTTTTATATATCACCGCGAACGCATTTAAGTATACTAACCTATTTTTAGTGTCTCGGATAGTCGGTTTACCATTTAAAGTCCGATTTTACCTTGTAAAAAGTTCCAACAGCAAGTTAAGTTTTCAGAAAATAGTTTCCGTTGTCTAAACTTCAATCTAAGGTAACTTATTCGTTTTTAATCCGTTTTTGCCGTTCAAGAGACCACGTTTTGTTATAAAGCCTATTTTCTTTTTCTTTAGCCAAATCTTACAAAAATTTAACTGGTTTTTCTGTTTTGAACCAAACGGGTTAGCCTCTTATTATAAATGTCAAAATCGCGTTTTTCCTAGTTTCTAATACCAAAATCAACTCCAAAACTATTCCTAACCCTCACACCAATTATTAAACAATCAAAGTAGTGATATAAAAATATAACTAATATAGTAAAAGTCCAAAGCACCATAAAATAAATAAGTAACACGAGAAAATAATTTAAATCACCTATTAGTTGTTGTAAGAAATTAGTTTCTACAAATTAACCAAGTGCAGTATGTTATTTATATGTTCATGACAAAATCAAGATTATATCCTTGTAAATAGTTACTAACTTATTGTGATCATAAAAACAACAAACATATACAAAAGGTGATATATGCGTATGTAAGGATTGAAAATAAGCACTTGTAATGTAAATAACACATGATTAAGTTGTGTAAAATCGATGTAAGTAACTAGATGACTTACTTGAGTGTGATATGAGTATGTGAAGTCAAGAACACAAATGTACCCAAATTAATACTCTAAAACACTTGAAAACTAACTATTATACCCAATAAGCTAATAATAAGTATTTTGATTAAGCAACAACCCAATTACTTCTTGTTTTTTTCTTTTGTCCGATCCTAGATAAGTGAGTGAGTGACTTTGTGTGTTTTCTTTGTGCTAAATAATCACAAGTTCACTTCCTTTTTATAGCATGACAAGGTATGGTTCGAAGATTAAACAATTACACCCTAACCTTAACTTAATAAACAAAAAACATATGGGTTGCTTGGGGTGGCTATGTATAACACCCTGAAACTGGGCCTAAGTATCTTATTACAAGAATGCCATTTGAATAGTTGACTATGACTTTTATAAGTTCTAAGGACTTACGAGATTGGTTAGTCAACCCAATAGTCAAACTAAGAGTATTAAAAGTTACGTAAATGACTATAGAAAATATAATGTGTCACAATCATAAGAAATATGGACTTAGGGGATGATCTGCGCTAAACCGTCAAGTCAAACAGACTTAAAACAGCTTAAACACAAATGCAATGAAGATCAGAGAATACAGGGGATTCCCGGGTCGTTAAGTCCCACGGAGACTCAATGGTGTGTTAAACACTGATTCAGACGATAGAATGATCACTAATGATAGCGATCAGGAAGGATTTGGAATTGAATATTACACTACTGAAGAAGGTTATAAAATAAAAGCGACTTAAATGCAAATTAAAAGAGATTAAAAAGATAAAAGATATTAAATAAACGCTATCACTATATTTAAAATGATGAACGTTTATGATAGATAAAACAAAAGAACTTAAATAAACTATTATAACTAAACGTAAACTTAAATTATCTAAAAGCGGTACTTAAAAGCAGCGAGTGTTATGTATAAAAATTATTTTGGGCAAGCAAAAACGTAAAATTTATGAAATAAAGGTCCTCTGAATGTGAAAACAATTTTCTTACGTACTAAATGACAAAAGAAAATTTTAGAAAAAGATTTATATTTTTTGACTTTTATATTTTTATTATGAATTAAAACTAAATTAATCTAATTTAATTATTAAAAATACTAAACTAATTTAAAAAATCAAAATTTCACGAAAAATACTTTAGGTTATCTTGGTTTAAGAAAAATAAAAAGTGGGACACTACTTTACAAAATAAGCAACTAAAAGCTAATATAAGCTAATAAGCCAAAGACCTGTTTGGTACTTTAAATATTAAAGGTGCAAGATAAAACACGAAAAGACCCTAGGCGGGTTGGTGTTGAGCGTGGTGTTGTGTGTTTCAAGAAGAGGTCGGTCGAATCCCACCTGCACCTTTTGCAAACCATTTTTTTTCAAAATTTCTTTTGCAACTTAATAATAAGATGAAAATGAGAACTTTTGTGAAGACACTTTTATCAAAACTTGGAATAGCGGTTTCTCAACCGCTTATTTACAACATTTCAACGAAGCATAAAACAAACACCCTTAGCGATTTTCAAGCAAAATGAACCATGAATAAGTACAAGGAAATGGAAATAAGCACTCATACACTATGCTAAATCTAAAATAAGCTATAAGAGACTAGAAAGCAATCTAGAAATAGGGGATAGAAGCAGTTTATGGGACTTCCTAAGCTAAAAGAAATGAGCCTTCAAGGATATGACAAGCTACTCTAACTAGCTAAATAAGCATTAATAAGCAAGAGTTAAGCTAAAAAAACTAACTAACCTAATCTATGGGACTAATAAGCACTAGAGATACCTAAAATAAGCTAAGTGGGACAACTAAAATAAGATAAAACTAAAAAAATGCAGCTGCTACAGTAACAGATATGGGTTTCGACAGACTTTAAGTGCAAATTTAGCTAAGCTAGACTATTCCTACAAGCAAACTAACTAATGATATGTTGAGTTGGATACGTTGAGATGTGAGAAAAGTACTTTGGACAAAGTTTGGACCAAAAATAAGCCTTGGAGAAGCCTTGACAATGACTAAAGGCTGGCTTTCGTGAAGCGTGACAGAGACAGTTGTGATTTTTGTGTTATCAAAACTTGACTAAACTTGCAAAATGTTGTCTAAGCTAAACTTACTTTTAAAACCTTGTTAAACCTTGAAACCACTTTGACTTTGAGAGTCAAAGTGGGTAAAATGGTTTTGACCTCGAATAAGAGCTTAAACCAAACACCACTTTTAAGAGGTCTTTGTTTGGTTTTGAAGGAAGAACGATTTTAAGCTACCATTTGAAAAGTAAATCATGTATTAAGCTAAATATAAACTAAATAAGCATAAATGAACAATAAACAAGCAGTGAAATAGGCTATTAAGATAAAAGCTATTTTTTTGTATTTTTGAAGTTTTTTATGAAATTTTAAGCTACTTGAGATAAAAACAGATTTTCGTAGACCAAAAGCTCCCAATAAGCTATATAAGCTTATATGAGCTTAATGTACAGTAAACGAGCTTGTAATTAAAAACTTGAGAATTAAGCACTAACAATGGAAACTTAAAATAAACTTGGCACTTTAAGTAAGAAAGCTGAAACTTGATTAACTTGAGATTGAAAATCTGAGAACTTGAAAGTAAAATGACAATAATTAAACCGGTTACAACTTTTCTAAAACATGAAAATTGGACAACCTACTAATTGTGGCTAAGAGCCTTATTTATACAAGATAACTAGGTTTTCTTCTTTCCTCAGTGCTTCATGTGTTGTCTTTGTGCTTTCCCACCATCATTTAGAGCCATTGGATGAGCTTAAGCCATTTTGGCCATTTGATTGAATTGGCGCCAAATGGAGTTTGACAAACTGGAGGTGTTGAGTGAGTTGGGTGATGAAGCATTTAATGATTCTTGGAGTTGTGTTGAGGTGAGGGACGAGGGAAGAAAAGGTGAGGAGGGGTATGGTTGTTGAAGGATTGCGAGAGAATCAGTGGGAGAGGAGACTTTAGGCGTTTGTGTTTATTTGACCAATGGGTGGTATTATTGTTGACCGGGTATGGGTGGGTTGACGGGGTAAAGATTGGGCCAAGGTTGTTGGGCTTGGATATTAAAAGGGATGGTTTGGTTTGTATTTAGTGTTTAAGTAACATAAGGACTAAAAGTGTAAATCGCCAATTTGAGGGACCAAAGCATACTTCGAAAATGTTATCAAGGGCCAAACTTTTCTTTCTCAAATAATTAAAGGACCATATTTGCCATTTTCTGAAATTTGAAGGACCATTTATGACATTTTTTAAAACTTGAGGGACCAAAGTTGTAATTTTGCAAAATTTTCATTTCAAAGGTTTGTTTTGACAACTTTTGAATCCCATGGACCTTAAATGACATTTTCTTTATTTTGAAATACCGAGGGATGCTTTTGACAAATTTTGAAACTTGGGGACTAAAGCGCAATTTTGCAAATTTGATACGTTTTCATCGATTTTGATATTTTGTATTTAAAACACATAAAACAACGATTTGTGATAATTTGATCATTTTGATGTGTTTCGAGTGTTTTCGATGATTTTGCGTTTAGATTACACAAAATGATGAGTATTTGGACACTCATCAGGGGACTAATGTTGTCATATCGTAAATTAGTAATAAAGTTTAATGTGGCCAAAATAGAAGCAAATGGACTTGAGGGACCAAAGAAGTCAATTGGTGACATAACTTTGGTGTGAAGTAATTTGTACCTAGACATCTCCAGGATATTTCATTATTATGAAATAGGTGTATGTGTGAGTACGGTTTAGAGAAAAAGGAGGGAAGAAAAAGGTATTTCCAATAAGAAAATTGATGAAGAATTAGTGCTCCAAATCAAGAAATAAGTTAGTACTAATCATCCTTTCAAGTAAGTAATCCTTTATCTTAAGTTAATTGGTGAATGAAGAAGTTAGGGTTTATGAACCCTAATTAGGAAAATTGGGTAAAAGATTCTTAAAGGCTAATTAAAGGGTTATAGTAATTATGGGTAAAGTTATAGTAATTAAAGTTACTAATTTTTATGGTTTAATTATTATATGATCATTACATGATTCTATGATGATTAGAGATGTTAAGGGGGTGAGTCAATGGTTGTGTTAGCCATTGTTATGGGAGTTTGATTATGTGATATATTCATATGGTCTTGTCCTAGGTTGCAAGTGAGGAAGATGATGATGTTCTTGATCTAAGTAGCTTCGAGTCAAGGTAAGTAAATCGGTTATAATGTGATGTTATAATGATTTTGTACCTTATGTGTTACGCGAGTTGGTATGTTACGGTTTAATAATGGATTGGAATGATGTCCCTATGTGAAAGTGGATAAAAGGTTAGTATGACATAGCTTACAAAGGATGTGTTAGTTAAAGTGTGTTTAGATACTATTGAGATAGAACATTATGCTTTAAGTGGCTAAAGTATGTGTTAATGCTTAATGTTGTAATGGATAAATTGGTTATGATGTGTAATGTGTAAATGAATTGTGATATTATATTATAAATATTTTACTTACTAAGCGAAAGCTTACCGGTTATGTTAAAAGTCTTGTAGGTTCTTGTGTTAATACAAAGGCTTGGATTAAGGATTAAGGTTAGGTAATGCGGAAGGTTAGAAGGTTTTGTAAAAAAGTAGGAGTTTAGGTAGATACCAAGCTAAAATCAATGTTGTACCCCCGTTGGTCTTTCAATGGTTTGTAATGTGTCGTCAAGTATTTAATGTATGTTGTGGTCGTTATAGAGAATTGGTGGTCAATTGGTATGTCATATTATGGTTAAAGGTTTATGGTCAAAGTTAAAGGGGTGTTTGGATTAACGTATGTTTGTACCCATTTTGGGATTGAACGGGTCAATGGTCATGGATCAAAGCTGCCATGGTCTTTAATGTTAAATGAGCGTTGGGTTCAAGTTTAAGTGTTTATTTTATGGTTAAAGGCGTATGGCATAAATTGTATTTGAAAGTGGGTCAAAATGGTGTTTGGCAACTAGCCATTCTTACCTATTTTGCATTTTAATGGGTAAAATTGATAGAACACTATTTGAATGGTTATTGAAATGTTAATTAATGGTTTTTTTAACGTCTTTGGTCAAGGTTGTGTTGCATAAACAAGTTTTTCGGAAATAAAGCTTTGATGACTTCCAAAATCCCGAATTTTGCATTAAAAGTGTAAAAGCTTTGATGGCTCCCAAAGTCCAGAATTTTACACTAAAAATATGAATGTTTTGAGAAAATGTTTTCGCTTTCTAAAATCATATCTTGATCAAATCACGGTCGCCACCACCGCCGTTTGAAGGGAATTAAGTCTAGTTTCATTTAAAATATTTTCAAGGTGTGAAAGTTTATAGATTTTTGTCAATGGTTAAAAGAGTAACAGAGTGTCCATTGGGCACGGGGCGTAACTAATTGGTATCAGAGCTTCAACTTAAGTGACATAGGTTTCCATTTTAGGTTTCCATTTTAGGTTTCCTAGACTTAAACCACTATTAGATGCGTTGAATATAAGAATAGGTAATGCAAGAATGTGAACATTTAAGTTTGGAAGTGGATTATGCGATAGGTCATATGAACCTAAATAGATAATGATGGATGTGTTTTATAGTAATAGCTTGTATGTGATATAAGTCCATGGAGGACTTGAAGTGTTTTAAGTGATTAGATCGCCGAGCACCTCGATTAGTGTCGGTGAATGTATCATGATTATATAAACATGTGTTAGAATGGCGGTAATAGAATGAGAATGAAAATGGTAAGTGATATTAGAGATATGATAATAATGAATTAAAGTAATTGATGCTTAAAGTATGGAACGTAATAATGATAAGTGTGCTAAAGTATAATGTGTGAAAGTAAGATGAGAATTGACACACTAATTTTTAAGTGTCTATTAATACGAGAAGTATAGAATGTGATTAAGAAAAGATGACAAGTAACGATGAGATGAAAATGGTGGGTGATTCGGTCCCAGACAATCAAGTTTTATCACTCAATGGCCACTTGTGAATGGCCGAATCGTAAAAACTTAAAACAGTCCGAAACGCAGATGCAATGAAGATCTGGAGAGTATAGTGTTTCCCGGTCGTTATGTCGGTGAGCTATGCAATGAATCACCAAACGGATAGTGATCGAGAGATTTGAGCAGAAAAAGGGATTGTGATTATTATAACTACGAAATAGCCTATAATTACAAAGGCTTAAATGCAAATTAAAGAAAATTAAAAGATAAAAATATTAAATAAACGCTATCACTATTTGCAAAATGATGTTTTTGTTTTTATGTTTTATAAAACTTGTATTTAAAACTACATGACGTCATAAATGAAAATATAAAAGCTGAGCGAGATTAATCACGAAAATATGAAAATGATATTTTACAATCCTAATGATAAAAGAAAATTTTAGAAAAGAAAATTATTTTTACAACTATTTAATTAATTATTATTAATTAAAACTACTTTTAACTATTTAATATTAGCCTAAAATAGAAGAAAATAGGAAATAAAGCTAGAAAAATAAAATTATGACTTGGAAAAATCTAAAATATCAAAATAGAATTTTCAAAACTATTTTTGTATTTTTCGAATATTTTGTATTTTCTAGGAATTAAAACTATTTAAAACTACTTAAATTGCTTAAAATACAAATTTAACTAAGAAAATTTGGAAAAATATTTTTTGAATTTTATATTTATCTTAACTTAAGAAAAATGAAAAATTATTTTTTTGAAACTTTTCTTAATTAATTGTATTAAATGCTAATTAAAAATGCTTAAAAACTAATTAAAATGAAGAAAAATACCAAACTGACTTACAAAAATCTGAAAAATTCAAGATAAGTCTAAAATAATATTCTAAAGCTGAGAAAAATATAAAAACAGAGGGTTGTGTGTAGGATTAAGCAACTGCAAGGCAAGTGCTTATAGAATAAGCACTTCAAATAAGCAAATGAAAACCACAAGCTACCCAAATGAAACAGAAGCTATAATATGTTATACATACCTAAATGCAACTAATCTCAACAAGCTTTAACCTCTATTGAGCTTGATTGAACAGATTTGATGAAATGAGTTAAAGTGCAAAAACAGGTTTAGGGGCCTACTTTGAGCCTAAGATCAAGCTACCAAATAAGCTAGGAATCAAAAACCAAGAGTTGGATCCTATACTAGACCTGGGTGGCTATCTATAATCCAAAGCTGAGACTTAGACAAGCTCAACTGAGCTTGTTGCAAGACTCAGAATGGCACATGCACACTCGATTAATCTTGAGTGTGTGCAGGCATATAAAACCCAAATGACAAGCTCATTTGGAGCTTTTAAAAAATGACAAAATTCTACAAAATGATAATAAGCAAGTAGACCAGTTGAACTTTAAAACCCATGATTTCACTTAATTTGGCTTAAAAATGAATCCAAGAAAAATCAACTCAGCTGGCCTCAAAATGGATTTTTCACTTTTGACTTTTTAAAGTAGTTATGAAGTTTTGACTTTTGTGAACTTTGAGATCAATGTGTGGATTGAATGTGATGTATAATGATGAAATGAAGTTAAAGCAAGCTATGTCTATGAATTTTGAACACAAAACAAGTGATTGGTTTTGTAAAATCCAAACAGATAAGCTTATAAGACAGATTTTATGTGATGTTGACTTCTAGCTTTTGCAGGCACAATATTGAGACAGATATGAGTATTTTTGAGCTTAACCAACCTAAACCAACAAGTTTCTACCACTGAGTGAACCTCAAGATCAGTTTAAGCAGCAATTCCAAACACCCCTTTAACAACTGATTTGCAAATAAAACTGATCTAATCACTTATCTAGCTTATATTAATGATCAAACTTAGTTTAAATACTTTAATTAACACTAATTAAACAAGTTAAAACCAACCTAAACCACAAATACGGATGATGCACTAATACTTGAAAATAACTCACAAATGGTCCTTAGCCACAATGGCTTGAAATCGACAACCAATGAACCACTACCCTATTTCTATCAAACCATTAACTCGAACCAACCCAAAGCCGAAGACTTGCTACACATTTTCCATTTCAAGTCCAAATTTAGCCCAGTTTGACTTTCTTTGACCAAGAACCAAGTTTGCTTAAAACTTAAAGTAAGCTTATAAAAGCTATAAGCGACTTTATAAGCTTATTTGAACATGGAAAGAAACTATTTGAAGCTTGAATGTAGGAAATAGAAACTGAAATTTTCAACGATTGGCTTAAAAATATGAAACTTAAGTAAACTTTGAAATTGAAGCTTAAAAATAGATTACACTGATGATAATACTTGAGTTCAACACTTAGGAACAAAATATTACAGCTTTTAAATTAAACTAAGACATTAATAAGAAAAACGACATAAGGGAAATTTTAAACTAAAAATCTACTACTCTCTTCCTTCTCATTCATCTCTTTTATACACCAAACATCTTCTCTCTCATCTCTGACCAGTTCCCACTTTAATTGATAGCCATTGGATGGCTTAAAATGATCTTGGCCGTTTGTTTGGATTTTGGCGCCAAAACACTTATTTGCCAGTTGGAGGTTGAGTGAAGGGGGAGGGGTGCATTTAATGTATCTTGGAGGTTTGTTGAGGTGGAGGGATAAGGGGAGTGGATCATGAGCTGGAAAGATGGGAGGAAGAGTGTTTGCAGAGAGCAGTTGAGGAAGAAGATAAAAAGGGCGCGTAGGGGGTTGGTTTGTTTGACTTGTTTGACCGGCTTTAATATATTATGAAGGGGGTCCAATTGGGTTGGCAGGGGTCACAAGGGATTTGACAAGGGCCAAATGGGTTTAAAGGATTAAATAAACAAGGACCTTTGTTGTAAATTCTGAAATTCAAGGGACCACTTCTGCCATATTTGCAAAGTTGCTCCAAGGGACTAAAAGTGACAAGCTCCAATAGTATAAGGACCAAACTTGACATTTTCAAATTTCCAGGGACCATTTTTGCCAATTTTTAAACTTGGAGGACCAAACTTGTAATTTCTCAAATCTTTTGATATTTTTCACCAAAGGACTAATTTTGACAAGTTATGATTTTAAAAGGACCTTTGGTGATTTATCTTTTGAAATTAAGTTCGTGGACTATTTCGACAACTTTTGAAACTTGGGGGTGAAGCGCCAATTATGCAAACTTAGCTCATTTTCATCGATTTTAAACATTTTGCATCCGAAACATATAAAATGCAATTTTGAGATATTTTCGAGATTTTGATGCATTCGAGCATTTTAAACGTTTTGCGATTCAGATTAACAAAAATGATGAGTATTTACACACTCATCAGTGGGGCTAATGTGTTAATAACTAAAAAGATATGAGTTAAAAATGTTAGTAAGAATGTAATGATATGTTGCTTAGTTAAACAGGAAGAGATTGTGTTAATATTAAAATGAATATAAAGGATACATGTATATTAATGAAGGTGTTACCAAACCAACCTATGTAAGGTTAGATTTGGAAAAAGAAACGAGCAGCCTAAAAGAGATAATAGTAAATGTAACATATTGGGTTTCACAAACACACTAAACCAATAATCAAATAGGCGTATACAAGAGGTTTTAGAGAGAGAAAGTTAGAGGTTGGGAACTTTAGTAAGAGAAAGAAAAATCTTATTATGAGCTCCAAATCTCTGCCTTGGGAGGTAGAGAGTATTTATAGTTCTTACATAAATCACCACCTACGGGCTGTGGATCAGGCATACAGTGGGTAAAGACCCGTCCGTCCTCCACGGTGTTACTTAACTAAATATTACTAAACACTAAATAATCTAAGACTACGAGCTTTCTAACGATTACATATACTTGAGGTGACCGAGTCTTTAATAACTGGATTTACTAAATCCTAACAATCTTCCCCTAAGGGAGGTCACCTCAAGATCACCTCAAAATTACATTGAACACAAACATATATTACATTTAAAATTGTTCTTGCATTCTTGATGTAGTTCTTTGCTCAGGAGCTCGTAGTCATTGATTCTTCATTATTGCATGTTTGGATAATCAATTTGGAGGTCTTTATCTAATCCACGTGATAATGAGTTTTGATCCAGCTTTGAGATCATCAGCTATCATAAATCTTTGACTCTTCCATTGTGGTGTTGGTATTATGTGATGTTGTGACTTATGGACCGACATGCTCACATTACGGATCATGATATATTTTCATCGAGTAGCGGAAGCTTCGATGATTCATGATATTAGCGACAACGTGGCGAAGCATGGGTGAAAATATCGAGTCATTGATGCATTAATCATGATTTCTTTAGAAATGAATGTGTTGTGTGAGCATGCGGCTATGGATTGACCGCTTCATTCGATCATTTACAAACTTGAGCGTACACGCATACAACAGTTAACAATATAGCGCACGCAAAGTGTCTTTGATCACTTTCGTTGAATTGAGGTACACTACCCACGGTTCTCCGTTGATCGAGACAAGCTTGCACCTGTGATCGGTATAATTCAAGAATTTCCTTGACGTGGTTTCGCAATGTTCTAGTCGTTCTCAAACCGAACGTCTCAAAGAAGACAACACGGAGTGAGTGAACCAATAATTGAGATTCACCGATTGATTAGAAGAGATTTGAAAACAATCATGTCTCGCTTCAATAGAAATTGTTTTTGCAATGCAACGAAGGTTTTAATGAAAATCAATTATCAATCATAAGCACCTTTTAATTTGAAATATTTGTACACGATCGATGTGCTAAAGAAAAGAATTTTAAGCACAACGATCGGTTTTTCAAAGGTATCCGTCAATCCATAACTCGAACTAGGATTGATTCAGCATTGAATCGCCCTATTGTTTCGCTTCGGTTGTCACATGGTTGATCTAATGGATGGATCTCACATGCCACCCACCAGAGCTTGTTTGATGTTGGCTCGAGGCTTTCCATCTTCATTGTAAATATGTTTGCATATCACTCGGATGTTACATCAATACCACTAGGATAATACGTGGGACTTATAAGATATAA
The DNA here is from genome assembly GCA_022545495.1 of Chrysanthemum lavandulifolium. Classification (NCBI taxonomy): domain Eukaryota; kingdom Viridiplantae; phylum Streptophyta; class Magnoliopsida; order Asterales; family Asteraceae; genus Chrysanthemum; species Chrysanthemum lavandulifolium. The sequence continues at coordinate 227,343,751 of CM040238.1, read as the reverse complement.
TCTCTCTTTCCACATTGTGTGAAAGCAGAGTGTTCATCGAAAGTGTCCTAATGAGATTTATAGATGATCTCGTGGCTCTAGACTCAATTGTGCATATTTGGATCCTATTTCGAGACTAGGGAGGGTCTCCTTCTTCAATATCAACAATCTCTAAGAGAAAGTCGATAGATTATGTCGGTTCCCATGAGAATGAAACAAGTCCTTTTAAGAGGAACTTGAGTGGTTTGGGAAGTTGAAGTGCAGTGCGTCACGGGTCCATGACGTCTTGTCTTCAATACCGATGTTACCTTGGTAACCACCAAGAGCATATGAATTGAACCCGGTTTACGCCTAAGGTTGAATTATTGGAGGGCTATTTCTTTTCACCCTTTTCACATTCAATTCTTTTCATTCTTCAACCTCTTCAAGGCTTACCGAGACTTCATAACTAGAACTTTGTTGGGTTTATTCGAAGACTAGCTGCCTCTCGGTCCGCACTCTTCCCATATCTCATTTTTCTCCTTTTTCAATATACCTAAGGACTTCTACACTATCTAGTGGATTGTCCACAGGTAGATCCCTCCGGTTACAGGCGGATCATGGGAACAAATACCTAACCTTATCGTCCTTATATCACCATACATAAAGTAAAGTTGGTCGGTCTATTTGGTATTGTTCATACGCCATTGGAACCAATTGAAAACCATTTTGAAAATCAATCCGGATACTTGTGATATATTATCAAAGCATTTTGTACCGAATCGCTTTTTTTTGATATTTTTAGAACAAGATCTCCCCTCAACATGTGCATCAAGCATCATTTTGTAATAGAAATAATTTTCATCTTTGAGGGTTGGCTTGCATCTAAGAGTAGTTATATAAAGAATGTGGTTTTCAAAATAGTTGCTCCCCTCAATATGTGCATAGATATTTGAAAATGTTTTGCACATATTAGGAAAAACACACATTGAAATAAATTGATCACGTTTCAAATCTTTGTGGTTTAAGATAGATGCTCCCCTCAACATGTGCATGGAAAATTTGAAATCGTTTGGCACATGTGGGAAGGAGAGCTTGTACATCCTTATGAAACCATTTACAGAATTATCAGTTTAAATCCAATTTAAATCACAAATTATCCCCCGATCACAATTATCAAATCATTTGAGATTTATGATCTCTGTAGATTTAATTGATTTTGAAAGCTTTTAAGGAGAATTGTGACTTGATTATGAAAACGTTTTAACTGATAAGGATCGGATTTTGAGACTTTAAACCCCATTGATTAAACATGCATGATTATCTTTTGAAAACAATTGTGTGAAAAATAATCTTTTGATTTAATTGAAATCATTCTCCTCCTCAATCAATGACATAAGTTGTTGATTGAGAGATAGATATTTTGACAAGCGTTAAGTCCGGATGATTTTCAAAATAGAGTCCGATTTATTTTTAAAGCAATTAGTTTTCATTAGATAGTAAGTAATTGTTTATAGAATCGAGCATGAGTTTTGAAAAACAAGATAAAGCATGGCTCGTTCTTTCTTTGAAAAGCGGGTTATTGTGCGAAATGACAATAAACCATTGTTTCACTTTCTCCCAAAAATATTTTTGATTTTTTATTTATTTATTTTTTAATATTGAACAACATCTAAAGTCCCGTGTCATTCTTTGAATGACGAGACAAAGATCGAGATATTTATCGAATCGAGAAAATCATGACAAAACGACAATATTTTTTGGAAATTTTCAAGATTTTCAAATTTTATGGATTTTTGAAAGTTTTATATTTTTCTATTTGCTTTTGAAGGTTTTGTAATTTTGTATTTTGCTTTTGAAAAGATATTTACAAGAGATGGATGAAGAAAGACCTTTATTCCTCGTCTTCCTCTTGAAGACGTTTGAGTGTTTCCGTTGTAGACTCTTTAGACCAAGTCGTGGAGGATAAACTCAAACGTTCTCTAGGAAGAGCTTTGGTGAAGATGTCGCTAACCGATATTCGGTCCTCACAAAATAGAGTTCCACCACACCGCTTTCTACTTGCTCCCCGATGAAATGATGTCGAATGTCGATGTGCTTTGCTCTTGAGTGTTGTACATTGTTGCATGAGAGAGCAATAGCACTTTATTATCACAAGATGAGGATTTTGTTGAATTCAAAGCCATAGTCGGATAATTGAGATCTCATCCATAGGATTTGAGCACAACAAGATGACATGGCTATGTATTCACCTGTGAGGAAATAGAAGTACTCATTTGCTTCTTTGAAGACCACTCACAAGCTTATCACCCAAAAATCGAGCACCTCGGACGTGCTTGACGTATATCATGACATCCTTCATGATCGGCATACGCATAAATTTTAGTGACATACCGGTGTCCTTGGTACCAAAGTCCCATATTGATGGTTCCTTGGAGATACCGAAAGATCCGTTTAACCGCTTCAAGGTGCTTTTGGTAGGCTTAGCACGATATCTAGCACACATGCAAACAACGAACATAATGTTTGGTCTCTTGGTGTGAGGTACATCGAGGATCCAATTATAGTATGATATTTTGTTTGGTCTACCATGATCCTTGAGTGGTCCTTATCCAGTTTAGTATGCTCTATCATGGGAGTGTCAACAGGTCACTAGAATCAAATCAAATTTCTTTAAAATCTTATTTGCATATTTAGATTGATTTATAAAAATGCCTCCGGACTTTGTGAAATTTGTAATCCCAAGAAAATGACATTTGTCCCATCATTGACATTTGAAATTTGGAACCCATTTCATTTGAAAACGATCACATTCATTGGGGTTAGTCGAGGCAAAAATAATATCATCAACATATATTTGAGCGTGAATTAAATGTTTGCTCGACTTTACGGTGAACAATGTCGGATCAATCGCTCCTTTCTTTGAATCCGGTAGATAGAAGAAACTTTTATAGCGTATCATACCATGCCCTTGGAGCTTGCTTTAAACCGTAAAGAGCCTTCTTCAAACGATAGACGTGAGTAGGATGCTATGGGTTCACAAAGCCTTGGTTTGGTGACGTAACGACTTCTTTAAGATCTCCGTTAAGAAACGCCGTCTTTACATCCATTTGATAGACTACCATGTTCTTACTAGCGGCATTAGCTAAGAAGATTACGATTGCCTCGATTCGAGCAACAGAGCAAACGATTCTTCAAAGTCAATACCCTCCTCTCGACAAGATCCTTTGCAACCAATCGAGCCTTGTTCTTGACACATCACCATGCTCATCAAGTTTTACTTTGAAGATCCACTTTAGAGCAATGATCATTGCACAACTGGATCGGTACTAATTCCATACATCTAGTCGATCAAACTCATGAATTTCTTCTTGCATGGCATTGAACCACCGTCTTCATTCATGGCGGTTTCCGTCTTTTGGTTCGATCTTAGAGTACGGAGTTGAAGAAGCACCATAAGGCATCGGTTGCAATTTGTTTCCGTGTGGATCTTGGACGGAAAGGTTTCCAATGATGTTGTCCAATGGATGATCATGTGTCCATTTTATGAGGTGTTCATGTGGTTATTGTTGAGGCTGAAGTAGCAGAGTCGATATCTCACAAGAAAATGGTTACGATGATGACTCGTGAGCAAATATGTTTTCAAAGGGTTCATCTTCCGGAGGAGCAAAGGGTTTTCATCATCATGTAATAAAGACATTTCCATTATGTACACTTGATGATTGATGATTTGTTGATGAGACAGAGTGATCGGCAGCGCTTCTTGACTTAATGACATTGAAACGAAGGGTTAACTTCATTGGCGAGGATAGAGGCGGCCTGTTGATGGGCCGACATATCATTAGCACTTGACTCATAGTGTTCATCAAACATTTGATCAAATAATTTCTTCAAATCATCTTCCAAGGAGGTACATAAGGAGTTCTTGGTGAGGATTAGAAACAAGAGTAGAACCGATAGGACTCTTGGATAAAGGTTGAAATGCGGGTCCAGAATGGATTTTCCCGGAGCCATTTGACCGTCACTCATCGAACGTAACGTGAATTGTTTCAATGATATTTCGGGTTCTCTTGTTGTAGATTCGGTATCCTTTTACATTTGGTGCATAACCTACAAATACTCTAATGTCCACTTTAGCTTTTAGTTTGCCTAAATCTTGACCGTCATTAGTTGGGTAACATAAAGAACCAAACACAAGGTAGGATAGATCGGGTTTTCGTTTATGGACAAGTTCATATGGAGTTTTTCCATGAGAGGTGTGAATAAGGGAACGATTTTGGGTGTAAGCGGTGGGAATGGCTTCACCCATAGAAACATTGGAACCTTTGAATAAATTAGCATTGTTCTTGCGGCTTCCACAAGAGTTCGATTTAGTCTTTCAACTACACCGCTTACGTTGAGGAGTTCGTGGAACACTTCTTTGATGACCGATTCCAACACTTTCATAAAACCGAATTAAGTCTTTGTTAACAAACTCGTGCCATTGTCTGCTCGAACAATTCTAACAATGTTGTTGAGTCGAACACGAAGTCGCTTTGATAAGTTTGATGATGACACATGGAGTTTCATCCTTTGTCCTCAAAACTTTACCCAAGTAAATCGAGAGTAGTCATCAACAACTACTAGAATGTATTTCTTCCCATTTATTTTTGCACTCTCATTGGTCCGCACAGATCCATATGAATGGTATGAAGAACTTCCATTCTTGAGTTTGTGGGTTTTGGTTTGTGAGCATATTTTGTGCTTTTCCCCAATTGGCAAGTCGAACAAAGATGATCTTTTCATACTTTAACTGGGTAATCCTCTTACTAAGTCCTTTACGGAAAGAATGTTTATGGTACCAAAGTTCAAGTGATTGAGACGACGGTACCATAACCATGACTTAGTTTTGGAAGCCTTTGACGACAAGCATATGGGTGAAGATTTCATCATATCTTCGATAGAGATGGTGTATAGGTTTGAACCACGAGTTCCTCGAGAAGTTCCACACCATCAAGTTCTCTAACAAAGCAAGTATGTTTTCAAGGCCACTTCTAAATTTGAGTCACGAATTGTCGACGAAAATAGATTATGTCCAAGACCTTCAACATAATATACCCGAAATCACACTATTTCCAACCACGTAATCTCCATAACCCATAATAGCACCAAAATGATCGTTTCCAAATCTCACGGTTCCGATGAATTTACTCACGAAGTTCATGAGCCGTGACCGGTCTCGGTCATATGCTTGGAACAAACGAGTCCAGTACCACGAATCGATTTGAACGATCTGCAGTTGAACCTGAGACAAGAATGGATAATCGGATAATTGGGATCCCATGCAAGAATGGGTTCCATTTTGTTAGTAACGATGATTGGAACACCCACATCGAGGTAGAAACAATGGACTCATTAGAAATAGATGCGGTGCTAGTGTCCATATTTGACCTATTCAAAGTATGTTCACTTCTTAAGGAATAGTTCTACCAAGTAGGCATCCATTTTCTAGTGGGCATTGACTTAGCAAATTTAGGAAAGACTCATTAACCTTACGCCCGGTGGGTATCCATTGATAACCTATATTACTAAATTTCCTTCCCGTGGGTTTCCACTGTTTTCTAACTTTCTTCGCCTTTGCCTTTTAGTCTTCTTAGCATGATTTTAACATTAACAATTTTAACGGGCATTTGACATTAGACAAAACATTCACACCATATTCATGATTAGTAATGTAATTCAAATAATCATCATTACATGGTTTGCGATAGTATCCGAATTGAATTAATTACGATGCGCCTATGGCTAATACTAGAATCAACTCGATTCGTTTTATTCAACTCAAACTTAAAGTTCCTAGGTTGGTCTCCTACTCTCTTCCAATGCACATTCTTAGCTTGCGAGGTCCTATCTTGCTTGGTATTGCTCGGAGGCTTTGACCGCTTGCTTTAATGTCACCGATTACTCTTGTAGAGGAATTATGGGAACATTAGTTGGTTGATCTACTTTTGCATTCTGAATTAGGCGTGCAAGGATTTGAACTACTTGAAGGCACATTAGTGTTCACTTTCTTAAAAGCGGGCATAGAATGGTTTGTATGCTTGGCACTAGGCATAGAACAAGGCATCACACTTTACCTTTCGCATCTAAGGATTTAGGATATGTTGCAATTAAACATTCTAGCGACTCACGAGATCGTTTGGCACGAATGCAAGCAAACCTAATTTCTCTATCAAGAGGCTTATTTATGAAATCCTCTTCCACAATCTCACGGAGACATTCTAGACTATCCTTAAGGTGAGCACAATAGTTATGAAACACAAGTTCATTATTCCTAAGATGAGGAGGAATGTATTTAATCGCAATATATTTGCGGTCGGTGGATGACTTTGATGCAACATTCTCATTAAAAACAAGTGGCGCTTCCTTTTCCCGACTCCTCGATTCTCAATTTCCTTTTGTAAAGGCGTTATTTTTATCGTTGTTTTGTCACAGTGACTTTCATTGAATCATATAACTCTTTAAAGTGTCGTTTAACTTTTTCATTTTCTTCTAGAAACTTTCGTTTTCTTTTGTAAAGCATTAACTAAGTTTTGAAGATGAAAAGTTTGAGAATCTTGAGAATCTAAAGGAGGAGGCATTTGGAAGCCGGTCACATTGTTCTTTTCACCCTTTAATTGAGAGATTTGGGCTTTCAACTTTCGATCGTGTTACAATGAGCTTGAATCTGCTAAACGCGTTTGTTTATCCGAAAAGCGCATCAAACTCGGAACATCCGAGGATGTCTTGATATTTGAGGTTTTGACATTTTCTTTAAGATGTTGATATTTTAGTTGTAAATCAAAATGTTCAACTTCTAGTTTAGAAAGATGTTTTACCAAATTATCGTGATCATCACGATCAATTTTCTCACTTAGTTATGAGTTTTGTTTTCAAGCTCAATGACACGATCATGGGAAACTTTCAACGCAATAGATAATTTATGAAATCGAGAAGCGATAATAGAGTGCTTAGTAACAGATAAAACACATCTTGAGCAACACAACTCGAAATCAAATTCTCATTTAAGATGTGCAAGTTTTTCTTTCAACTTCATTATATTTGAGTTCTGTTCATAATCATTGACTTCAACTATCATTGCATCAAATTCCTTTTCTATTTCTTTAATATATGAAATTATCCCTTTTGAAGACTCTCAAATTGACCTTTTAATTGTTTGAAGAAATGCATGACTTCATTAAATAACATTCTTTAGTTTGCTCAAAACCCTTTCCCCTCGGTTATCCCAAGAGGTGTGATTCTCTTCTTACAAGTTTTCTCGAAATCAACAAACAATTGATAAACAACATATAGGTGATTAAGGTCTTGCTATTAGTGGCAATAGATCTAGGAACTAGATGCATTGGTGTATTGGAGGATACAGTAGCTACAAGCATTTTCTAAGGGAGTATTTGTTTCAACAAGCATATTAACTTTTAGCTTATCCATGTCTTTCTTCCAAAAGATCATTACGGGGTTAATTAAGTTTGAGGCTTAAACATGTTAAAGGATATCCAATTTTCCTTAGTGTAATAATGGGGTTTGACCGTTATGTTATTCTCTTTACGTGGGATCGTTAAGCTTCTTATTCATTTTCTCCTAGATGCATCATCTAGTTTTCTATCTTCCTCGATTGCACTCAATGCAACTAGGTTTACGCCTCTAGGTTTAAGAATCTCATTGCCATCATAGATAACATTTTGAGCAGCTTTTGCTATCTTACCATACTCGTGGTTGGGTTCCTTTATAATGGGGATACTATGCTTATCGGCGAGAACTCTATGCTTAGTGATCATGTGAGCGATCGAATGGTATTTCCTTGTACGTACAACTTATTTTCAAGCTTGTTTTTAAGGTTTTAGATTAGAAAAATCATTCAAAAGTTTTGATTCCTTAGCATCAATTCTCGCATAAGCATTTTAACATTTTCTTGAAGTTCTTGTTTTTGCTTAGCGCTTTAGAAAGCTTTTCATGTAAGGAGTTTAACTCTTGTTTTAATACTTCTTCTAACATTACTTTTCTAATAGTTATGCGCATTTGGTCATCCATTTCATGCTCACGGGTGGTTAACTCAAACTTAGCACGTTGTTCATAAATAGCTACTTGTTCTTTATAGGCATTGATTCGAGATAACAGAATCATCAAAGGGCACATGCGGTGTATTCATCAAAACATAGTCATCATTAACTGCGGAAGATGCATCACTTGGTATAGTCTCACTTTCACTTTGTTTCACATATTGATCATATGGGACAACGTTGATATTACCCATATTTTCAATATATGACTCAAAAGTTTCAATTGATTGTACTTTGTCTTGTATCTTTGCTCATCAACATCATCGTATAGTTTTAATACCTGCGAGATGATTGATTCTTTGGATGGACCAGCTTGCATGGTGAGGGACCTTTGGAGAGACCATTGGATAAATGCTAGCCATGAAAATAGTATGTGCGTGGGTTCATCATCAGCGTCGAGTCGTATGCATCACGGTCGGCGACTTGAAAGGCATTCGATGATTATGACCTATCTCCGAATTGGTTGCTCATCCACATCCGCATCATATGTCTTTGCATTGCCCTCAAAGAAAAACAACAACTCCTCTTCATCCAACACGACTCCATTATCCCGAGCTTGCACTAGTAACATCTTGTCTTTGAAGTACTCTGCATTTTGAGGGCGTTTTGGAGAAGTGCGATTCCGTGCTATGTGTCCATCACCGCCACAGTTGTAGCACTTAATTGGCTTAGTTTGACCCTGATTTCCATTCCTTCCCCTATACTGATTTTCCACATACCCTCCTCCTACTCCACCTCTTCTTTGTTCATATTGTCTTCCTTGAGCTGGTTTGATAGGTCACTAGTTTTACAACACAAGCTTACTAGAAGGAGATAAAGGCGATTGAACAAGTAAATCAAACACACACACACGTTATACTAAGACAGATTATCGTAGAGTATGAAGTGAAAGAGAAAACTTGAACAACCAACCTTCAAATGAAGGTTTACAAGATATTTATAGGCAAGGAGCTAGGCAACACTCCCACTCCTTCCCTTTTCCTTATTGGACATGGGCCTAAGCTTATGGGCCTTCTACATAAGCTTGACCTTAAACAAACATAAAGGCCATAATGAACTACCTATTACATATGAGTAACTAACACTTGATTTAAGGTTTAGGAGTGATTCCAACAATCTCCCCTCAAGTGTTGGTGATGAAAAAATGGTGAAGGCGTTGATGTAATATTAGCTTTGACGTCTTTGACATTCTTCTTTCTTGTGAGAAGGAATGCCTTGATTCGAACAATCTCCCAAAGTGTAGAGATAGTTTTCTTTGAGCAGTTATGCTTTGGCGTCATCTTTAACTTTGTTCTTTGATCATTGTTCTTTGTGATGAAAGTGATAGTATGTTGTTGTGCGCATCAAGTCCGCCTCAGTGCCTTCATTTCTCGGTGTCTCCACGTCATTCTTCAACATGCTCACACGCTCTTTGATGTTGGAATTCAAGATCGATGAAGTTCTTTAAGTCTTTAACTTTGTAGATTCTTTGAGTTGACGAAGAATCATTCTCGATTGTGTTGCTTTTGGATAGAACTTCCATTAGTGATGATGTTGGCGTGAGCATGAGAAGAATCTGACGATCATCCCGCCCCGAGCTTCCATAAGAAAACATTTAAAATGGTTAGTAATAAGCGGATTCCGCTTACAAGTTTGAACTTGAGAGTGTTAACAGATAGTGTGAAAACACAACTCTAATTCTCACAAAGGCCGTTCTCGAACCGAGTCCCACAAGTGAGATAACGTGATGTGCCGAAGTACATCTACGAGTTCGAGATAGTCGTCGAGGTATACCAAGCATCACCACGATGACGTAGACCGCTTGAGACACACTAAGCGTAATCCACGGGAGTTACAAGTGACCGCCGTCGAGGTCATTTGAGGTTGACCACAGCGGTGTTTCCACAGAGTTTCCATTCAATCACCGAGGATCACAGATGTAAACCTCTCATAAATGTTCTCGACAGATTGCTAAGATCCGTGAAGGACTCGATATGAACCATCGATAATCTTATTTGTTGATCAACAAGTGATGAGATGTCAAGTGTACCTAAGAGATCTTTTGATGAATCTCGTGGCACTAGACTCATAGTGCGTTTTGGTTTTCTGACGGAGACTAGGGAGAGGGTCTCCTTCTTCAATACCAAATGATCTCTAGAGAAAGCCAATAGTTTACGTGGGTTCCCGTGAGAATGAAACAAGCTTACAGAGAGAAACTTGAGTGGCTAAGAAGGTTTAGTGCATGCGCCACCGGGTCCATGACGTCTTTTAATCTTCAATACCGGCATCACTAAGTGACAACCAAGAGCATATGAATTGAACCGATTATGCGCCCTAAGTTGAATAATTTGGAGGCTATTTCTTTTCACCCTTTCTTTGCATTTCTTTTTAATTCTTCAACTCCTTCTTTCTCCGATTCTCATTTTCTCCTTTTATAATCATACCTAAGGACTTCTAAGTACTAACTATTTGTGATGTCCTTGGGTAGATCCCTCCTACTCTAGCGGATCATAGGACGGTTATTCCTAACCTTAGTCACCTTATCACTCCATGACTAACCTATGTTGCCATAAAACCAATTTTCAAGAAAATCTCTCAAAGGGTTTGTAAATGAAAACATGTTTGAACCACGTGAGAGTTTTATCTTTAGCAATACTCCCCCTCCACATGTGCTTTAGAATTTTGACGAAATCAGACTGTGGGAAGAGCGCTTTTGAATTGATCAACTCAAGATAGACAATCCCCATGAGACACGGTTACTTTGCATAGTTAAAGAGTTACATTGTCGACTTTTAGGAGACAAATAGCTCTAATAACTACCTTGAAGGTGTAGACAAACCTCGAAAGGTTGTCATACACGCCGAGTTCATGTCTACCAAGAGTTTCTCGAATGGTACTTTCTACTCGGACAAGTCCTTTCATGAGACACGCTTACATTACTAGCGAACTAGCTTGAAATTATTACCCATCCGGACAAGTCTTTTCGAGTTACTAACGTTTAGTACCGCCAATTCGTTGGTTAAGTCTATTACACAAAGATTCATTTGCATTTCCACAACATATTTCTTATCACATAATTTTCTCCCCTAAAAATGGCATATAAAATGTTATTTTGAAAAGTTGAGAATACATATGACCATTTCGAGTGTTGCGAGAAGATGACCACTATGAACAATTTGTGAACAAAGTTTTAATTCAAATACTTCCCTCAACAAGTGATATAAACGGTTGAGGTTTTGAAAATCTACGGAAGTACTTGTCCTTTTGAGCAAAACCTTGAAAATGAAAGGTTTGATAGGTTTTACTCAAAAGTAAGAAGCTTTCGCTCCTTTTATAAGGATTGTGGCAATCAAGCGTACTACGTGGTCATTTCTTGACAATAACGGGTTGTACATCGTTATGTGTGCACAAGCCATTTAACGAAACATTTACCACCATTGATAAAAGAAACAACCGAGATATCATAACATGCAAGTACACGATGTTTTGAATCGGTTAAGTGGTAATTTTCTCCCCTCAACACTTGATCGGAAAAATACTTGAATTTTGAAAGATTAAAGTGTTGATGGAAGAAATGTACTTGCCATGTTGAAAGAAAATTAGATTAGAAGAATATTTTGTTGTTTTATCGTGTTTTATATTTTGTATTTTGTTTTGAAAATTATTTACAAAAGAGATTTTTGGTGTTTGACAAGTTTTCAAGACTGCTTTAGGAGGTCATCCAATTCCTCTTGAGTCAAACACCTCATACCAATCCGGTGGACCAACTCATTAAACCTAGCGGAGGCAAGGCTTTGGTGAGAAGATCTCGCCAATTGGTATTACGTACTCACAGTATAATTCAACTGCACTGCTCCACGTGGTCCTTGATGAAATGATAACGATGATCGATGTGCTTTGATTTCGAGTCTGAATCGAGTTGCACGAGATCGCAATGGCACTTCGATTGTCGCAATACATCGGATTCATTAAATACGTAACCATAGTCTTTGAGTTGTGTCTCATTCGGATGACTTGAGCACAACACGCAGACATTGCTACATATTCTCGCCTTGGTTGATGACAATGATGTACAATCTCGCTTCTTCGATTGCCAAGACACCGCTTTATTACCAAGAAATTGTAGAGCTCTCAAGTACTTTTCCTTGAGTCTAAGCATCCCGCGTGGTCGTCTCAAAAGCGATTAGTTCAAAACCGAATCCTTCTGATACGGATCCCCAAGTTAATGGTTCCCTTGATGTATCGGAGGATTCTTTTAGCCTCGAGAGGTGGGTTTCGGTTGGTCGCGATCGATAACGGGAGCATAGATAAACCAAAGACAATATCAGTCTCTGGTCATTAGATACATGAGAGACCCAATAATACTTGGTGTTTGGTAGGTCAACTAATTTCCCATGTAAATCGTCGTCTAGCTTCTTGGTATGAGTCATTGGTGTGGCATAAGTATCACGGTGTTTTCATTCCAAATTTGTTTAACAATTCAAAGGCATATTTGGACCGACTCAAGAAAATACCACGGGGTGATTGATGAACTTGCGGTCCTAGAAAGAACGTAAGTTCACCCATCATGGACATTTCAAAATTTTTCTTCATTAGTTTTGCAAAAGCGATTGAAAATTTTTATGTGTGACCCAAAATGATGTCATCCACGTAAATTTGCACAATTAAGATATGTGCCCGTGATATTGTATAAAAGAGTAGGTCAACCGAACCTTTGGTGAAATTATTAGCAATGAGGAAAGATGATAGCTTATCGTACCATGCCCGAGGGCTTGTTTGAGACCATAAAGAGCTTTGTTCGGTTTGTAGACATGGTTCGGGAACTCGGATCAACGAATCCTTCGGTTGGTCGACATAAACCGCTTCTTCGGTTGTCCGTTGAAAACGCAGTTTTGACATCCATCCGAAAGACCGTCATATTCATATGAGCATGAACGCGAAATATCCTAACGACCTCAAGACGAGCAACCGAGCAAAAGATTCTTCAAAGTCTATTCCTCTTCCCGACGATAACCCTTAGCAACTAGACGTGACTTGTTTGGATTACGCCCTTCAAAGATCCAATTTGTTTTTCCAAATCCATTTGAGACCAATGACGTAGACCCTTGTTGGTCTTTCAACCGCCTCCCATACTTCAAGACGTTTGAATTGGTTGAGTTCTTCTTGCATGGATTCAATCCAGTTGTCTTTTGTCATTGCGTCTTTAATGTTTTTAGGCTCATATTGGCGTACGGTGAGTGTATAAATGCAATGTTCACCATCTCGTGTGAAGACGTTGTCTCGTAATGACCGGTTGATTCGGGTTGCCAATAATATTAGCCGAGGATGGTCTTTTGTCCATCGATGTGTAGAGGTTGATGTTGGTATACATTGTGCGATTCGAGGATTCAAATGGCTTGTTGATGATTCCGCGACATCAGTGCTGCGATGTCATTAGCAAACGGGTTAAAGAACATTTGGATCAAAATCTGCGGTGGGGTACATCATTCGAGAATATCATCGGCCGGTTCATCATTGTTGGAAGCGGTTTGTTCAAGTATTGTGGTGGAGTCAATGGTGGTGCTTCTTCAATGAGTTGTTGTAGCCGGTGTATCGGTATAAGAGTATTATCGGGTTGAGCGTGAAACAACGATACACCGAGCACGCTTCATCAATATCGTCACCGAGCAATAGAGCAAATAACCTTTCCATTTGTTGACGAGTGAGTCGGGGCTTTGTTCAGCTAATGATGGGGTTGAGGAAGTTTAAGCGGTTGTGACCGGGTTCTAAGTCATTATAATCGAAGCCATGTCCGTGAGTTCATCAAAATGAGCATGAATCGTTTCCATCACTGCTTTTGTACGACGATTCCAGATTCGGTAACCTTTAGAATTCTCACAAGATCCAATAAATACTCCAATGTCGGCTTTGGCTTTGAGCTTTCCAAAATCATCACGATCATTATTCGGATAGCAAAGGATCCAAATACATGAAAGTGTTTGAGATTCGGTTTATGGTTGTGGACAAGCTCGAAAGGTGTTTTGTTGTGGCATTTTGTGATCATAGAAAGGTTTTGAGTATAGCATGCGATGAATCTGACTTACGCCCACAAGTAACTGGAAGTTTAGCATTGATTAACATTGTTCTTGCAGCTTCCACTAATGTTCGGTTTCGTCTTTCAACAACTCCGTTTTGTTTTGGTGTGCGTGCAATAGATGTTTGATGTCAATTCCACTTTCTCATAAAATTCACGAAGGGTTTGGTTAACAAATTCAGCCTTTGTCTGCTTCTATTTGGCGGACGGTGTTCGGAGTGAACTTGAATTTTCGTGAGAAAGGTGATGATCATTTGTGGAGCTTGGTCTTTGCTTCAAGAAAGTAGACCCAAGTCCATCGTGAGTAGTCATCAACAATTACTAAGATGTAGCATTTGCCATTGATCGTTTTTACGCGCATTGGGCCACAAATCCATGTGAAGAAGATGAAGCACATCTTGAGAGTCTGTGTTCCACCTTTGAAGGAAAATGAGCACGAGTGCTTTTCCTTGTTCACAAGTCGAGCAAAGGTAATCTTTTGAATACCGGAATCGTGGAGACCTTCAACTAGTTTGTGTCGAGCAAGGTTGGTGATGGTTTAAAAGTTTAGATGTGAGAGACGACGTTGCCATAGCCGGGATTTTGTTGATGTTTCCTTTGAAAGTAGCGGATGGGAGATGAAGCAACCATGTCTTGCATAGAGATAGTGTAGAGACTAGAATTACGCGAGCGGACATAAGGTCATTTCCTTGTAGATCACTTAATGAAACAAGTTTTCTCCGAAAGCAACCTCCAAATCTCCATCACAAACCCGACCCATCGAAAGCAGATTGTGACCAAGGCCTTCCACATAGTAAACCCTGCTGATTTCGATGTTCCCATTGACATAGTCTCCGTAGCCCATGATAGTCTGCAAGTGATCATTCCCGAACACGACGGTGCCAATGAACTTTGCAATAAAGTTTGATAACAGTTTAAGGTTGCTCGTCATGTGTCGGGAACATCCACTATCAACAATCAGAGAATGATCTCAGATCACCGCATTACACACGCATCACACGGATGGAATAGAAGTAGATGTGGAACCCGAAATGTTAGAGGTTTCGAAGCGATGATAGTGAGCGGACACACATTAATAACTTTAGGCATCCATTTAAATCCTAATGTGTTATATATCCATTTCGCCATCTATAACTACTGCTTTGCTTTAGTCTTTGTAAATGCACTAGGTGGTACTACATTCTTAGGAGGTGAAACTGGAGCTACGGGGACAACAACGCATGATTTAGAATCTAACGAAGGCGGTCTACCAAGCACGACTTAGAATGATTAGTGGGCTTAGAGGTATTCCGATTCTTAGGATTCAGTAAACAAGAGATTATAGCTTTAGCAACACATTTGTCATGACAATCGAGTTCATACTTTTACGACAAATAACACAAGGTGCATCGATCGAATATCAAAAGTACTTAACGGTTTAGCATTCGTTACATCACTATTTCTATTACATTTGCCGACGCAATATCTATAGTGGAGGCAACTTGAGTCTTATTCATATTCCTAGGGTGTTCTTCTACTTTAGCATTCCTTATTGATCTTTTCTTAGGCCGCAACTTCCTATTCTTCGATTGAGTGCTCTAGGCTGTGAAGTGCGGACGTTTGGAAAAGACGAACTATTCTGCTTCAAGAGAATGAAGCACGTTAGCAACTTGTGATTTGGCAAAGAGATTCTAGGTTCACGATTACTAAGTGTTACTGGTGCTAATCTCTTAATGATGGTTGGCGGAAGTTGTTCATACTTTCCTAACATTTCTCTTAACTTAGAGATAGTGTGAATCAAATCTTGATTTTGAATCGAATATTACCAAAGAAAATTCATGACTTCTCTAGTGTGAGCAAGATAACGATCAAGTTCGCTTGATGCTTCATGACGAGTCTTATTGAGTAAATCAAATATGACACCATATTCTGTTTAAGCATTACAAGTTCTTGTTCATATTTTGAGATTTGACTTTTCAAAGACACGCTTTGATCATCCAGTTGCTCAATTTTAGGATCGTAAGATTTTGCACTCAATCGAGCGATTTTCTTTTGAAAACTAAGTTGTTGATTGTGAATATCTTTTCACACCAATTAAGACGACGTTTTGCATTGTAAAGTTCGTTAAGTAATCGTTTATTTTCGCCTTTTAAAGACTCGATCCAAGCACATTATCAATATTCTCAACGGTTACCACAGAGTCAACATTATCAACAGAGATATAATCGATGCATGTGGCGCGGAATTGAATAACACAACATTATGGATATCGACGATAACATCTTTCAAGAGTCGATCAACATCTTTTCTCAACAGCTTTTTACGCTTTGTATTAGAAATAGATGTTTCGTTTTTCTAAAACGACCTTCATCACTCCAAGTTCCTTATGAAAATCCTTTTCCCAAGCTAATGCACAACTTTTCAAATTTTTAACGTTAGGTAAAGATTTTTCCGAAAAATGTCTCTTTGTTCTCGCACTGAGGCGATTGAAAATGATCAATTTTATTTCGAACGATATTCTATCTCATGTTGTAAAATTTTGAGGTCGACCATGAAAATGTCAAAATATCTAAGAATTTTTCGATTTTCGTGGTTTGAGTTTACTTCATCGATGGAAGGTAAAGGACCATAAATTTGTGCATAATCCGTTGGGATTAACATTAGAAGACTCGGTGTTTTGATGATAACCCTTGGTGTGTTAGAAGAATCCGTTGGTGTGACGAAAGTGACGGTTTTGAATAATTAAAGGTTTGTTGTAAACAATGCTTTTTAATTTTGATCGACTCTCCTTCTGATCTAATTCCTCTTGACGATGATATTCAACAACACTCATAATGAAGATCATTAATTTTATATTCTCGACTGAAACTTGAGATTTGGTTTGATTGTTTTAGTGAAAGCTTTGGTTTGTAATCGCCTAGATTTGGTCCATATCCTTTTGGATTGGGTTTTAAAGTAAACTTTTCAATAGTCATTACTAATTTACCATGTTTGTAAACAACGATTTTAAACTCTTTAATTTTGTTTTGCAAGCCGATAATTTCTTCAAGAAGGTCATCTACCCGATTCGTTGAATGCTTTTTGTATGCGAGAACTGTTTTTGACAAGTTAACAACTCACTTTAGCTTTTGATTTTCCAAGGTGAGGCGTTAATTTGCTTTTTATGTTCATGTTTCATTGTTCTATTTCGCACAACAAAGCATTCTTCAAGCGGCTGAGATCACGATCCGTCTCTCTAAATATTTTTCGCTTTGATGAGATTTAGCAAAGCGGCTTCAAAACCTTTTTCACGTTTCTTGATTTTTGAAAAAGTTGAGTTGCATTTGTAAGCATTCAAAATCCTTGGTTAACATGCATTTTGCTTTTAATTCCTTATTTAATGCATAACATTCCTCCATTTTGATTTGATTATCCGTAATTAAACGAGCAAAATCGGATGAGGCAACAATTAAACTTGTTCAACGTGAGTCACAACATAATCATTATTTAGATCCTCAAGTACAACCACGGAGTCAATTTGATTATCAAAGGAAACCATAAGGTCATCTTGATCGTCAAATGTAACTGTGGTTTATTTGAAAATCGTCGAAATGAGATGTAGATGACTCATTTTGAACAATCGAGCCGTCTTGATTCGAGATATTGGCGAGATATTAGTTCGAGATATGATGATGGTTTGTTCGGGTACATGAGACAAGCCATCGGTGTCATACATCGGGCTGTTTCACTCATGTTTAACTCATGCATATTAGCCATCAACATAATAAACCGCATTGGCCTGTAAGTCCTCCATATCATCATCTCGAGTCGCGCATCCGCCATAAAGCTCGTTCTTTGTTTGTGAGAGATCCACCACCTTCATCCTTAAGAGCCAAAGAAGAGCCTCTTTGAAATAAGCACCGCCTAGTCCTTGGCTTTGGGCATGCATTAGCCAGTGTCCCTTCTCATTGCGCTTGTAGCATCGAAGACCATTCAACCCATTCTCGAGCATTTCTGTTCCACCACCGAGCTCTATTGTTATTCCTACCCATAGCATTAAACCCTTGACAACCTCCCATTTGACGACCATAACCACGATTACGAACTTCAACTCGTCCATTGTTCACAACAAATGACTGATTTCGTGTATTGGATGAGGAACGAATCGATTGTTGGATTTATTGGTATAACGGCTAAAAGCATTAGCAATCATAACAAATCCTGTTGCAATGCTTCGAACGGATCGGATTCCTCATTAGTTTGACTATGAAGTGCTTGATCATTGTTGTTGTTGTAAGGAACCAATTGATTTTGTTGAGGTTCTTTGTGATTGATCGTTTGGTGTGATCGAGGCGCTTGGTTGAGTTGCTTGTTGAGGAGGATAACTTTGTTGAGCATATAAGGCAAGTTGTTGATTTTCCGGATGTGTAGGGTGGAGCAATTTGAGCACGGAGAATCCTTTCCCGATCAACTTCCTTTTCATGAGGCTTCAAGTAATCGTACAACAATCCATATGTAGAATGATGCATATTCTTCGCTTGACGGAGAAAAATGACATACTTCTCCATTCGTGACCAAGACTACTCGTGAACTTAGTATTCACCGCAATTCGGGCATGATGATGTTGTGTTTATCCAAATCATTGATGATGTCTCGAAAATCGATGATGATAAGACTCTAGTGTCTCTCGTGTTCAATCATGAAGTGTTCATAAGCCAAGTAAATTTTGGATTCCAAATCCTCCCGATTGAGTATGATCCTTCTATAAGAAGAAGAAGAAGAATTGGGTTAGGTAATCCTAAAAGGATATATTGCATTGCAAGCTCATCGACTTCATAGTGTAGAAGTTCTCATTTGATTTGAATCGCTACAATAGCAATGTTTGTTTGTTCATCTCTTGGTGGAATAGCATTAGGATCTCCGGCACAATGACGGAGGCATATCAAATGGACCTTCCAAGATAACATTCTTTAAGAACTTTCCATGTGGCTTCTTCGATCACAAAACCTAAAGAACCTTATCACCCATTAATCGTAGTTTCTGGAGTGAGCATTGGAGGTCTATCAAGTGATCCACCTCATGAATTGATTGTTGGTCGCTTAAAGCTTCACACATCTTTGCAAACCAAGTGGGTTCCTTCATAGTGTTCCTTGATGGATGTTGATTGAAGTCATTTATGTAGGGTTGAACTTGAAGACTTGGCGGTGTTAGAACCATTTGTGGTGGAGGAATTGCTCCAAGTTGTGGAGTATGTTGTTGATTAAATTGTTGTTGATAAATTGCTTGTTGTTGATTCCATTGTTGATGTTGTAGACTTAGTTGTTGTTCTCGTTGAGGATAAGTGTAAGGGAAATAGTTAGAGTATGGTGGTTGTGACATGTTGAAGACTTGTGTTGGTAAAAATGGATCTTTGTAGTCGAATGAACCTTTGTTGATGAAGTGTCCTTAGGCGTAGAAATCACAATTATCCAAGTAGCACTTATGCGTAAAAACATCAAAGTTACGCGTAACAATCGAGAGTTACGCGTAGAATTAGCTTACGCGTAAGTAGGAAAAGACTCTAAAGTTAGGCGAGACACAAAGTTAGGCGTGAAAGTTAGGCGTAAGATTATCTTATGCGTAAGACTAGGCTTAGGCGTAAGATAAATCTTATGCGTGATTTCACGCGTAAGCTTTATGCTTATGCGTGAGATTGGGTTTTATCCCAAGTGATCTTTTACATTTCACAAAGCAAAAGATATCTAAAGTCGACGATTTTCGCTTATCCAAGCAAGAAAACACGGAGTAAACCACTAAACCAAGATCAAACCATGGATAAAGTTACGCGTAAGATTAGGGTTTTGATACGCCGTAATCTTACTCGTAAAATGATTATGCCCAAATTTGTTTCTAAACCAGATTTTGTTATGGAATAGCGTTAATAGTACCAAAATAACACAAAAGTGTGAACCTTGATGAACCAAAACGGCTAAACGGGTTACGCGTAGAACTTCACCCACGAACAAAATCAAGCTCAACAACTTAGATTCACGCGTAAAGTTTGAAACTTTTTTCCAAAAACAAGTATTTTAACACCTTAAAACGTTGAAAAAACAAGAATCTTGGATTAAAAAGTGTAAAAACAAGTTTTAAGCGAACCAAAGAACACGTTATCTTTACGCCGAAGACCAAAACCAAAACTTCAAAACAAAAGTGTGCACCCAACTATTTGACGATTGATACCACCGATAGGTCACTAGTTTTACAACACAAGCTTACTAGAAGGAGATAAAGGCGATTGAACAAGTAAACCAAACACACACACGTGTTATACTAAGACAGTTATGCGTAGAGTATGAAGTGAAAGAGAAAACTTGAACAACCAACCTTCAAATGAAGGTTTACAAGAGTATTTATAGGCAAGGAGCTAGGCAACACTCCCACCCTTCCCTTTTCCTTATTAGACATGGGCCTAAGCTTATGGGCCTTCTACATAAGCTTGACCTTAAACAAACATAAAGGCCATAATGAACTACCTATTACATATGAGTAACTAACACTTGATTTAAGGTTTAGGAGTGATTCCAACATGGTTGCACTGTAACCTTTCCATCTCTGACCAAAGCATGATTGTGTAGATTGGATGCAGTCCTGATTTCATTGTTAGTGTGAAGTGTGTTAGTATGTGGAGTGAAGGTTAAGTTTTGTTTAACCATAAGAGCCATTTGATTGATAAAGTGTTCCATGACTGCATTGGCATCAGGTTGCTTGAAACTTAGATCGGGAATGAGTTTGTGATTTCCGTCACCCGTGGGTATGACTTGAGAAGCTTTGGTAGTAATTCCAACATTGGTGTAAAAAGTCAGAGTCATTTAACTAACTTGTTTCTCTATGGTTGGTTTTGAACCGTTCAAGAATCCTTTTTCAAACATAGCATGTCTCTCATTCTCAAGAAGGAATGCATAAAGTTGCTCATAGTTGGTGTTCTTCAATCCTTTGGTTAGCTTCACAAATGTGACAAACTTATGCCATTTGGGATTCACGTTGTTCACAAACTTTGAGTTCAAACCGAATGTTTGGCATGGTCATTTTGATGTTCCTCGTGTCATTCACAAGCTTATGGAATCTCACATAGTATTCATAGACACTCTCATCCGGTTTCATTTTGAAGTGCTCAAACTCATCATACAATTGTGATTCTCTGTCTTCCTTGGTTAATTCGAACACGAGAGAAGCATCTTGACATTATCCCATACTTGCCTTGGCTTTAGTGTTGGGATTGATAAGCTTGTAGTTATCTTTTGGAAGACCTCAAGTATAATGTTAGAAGCCACGATATCAACATCGAATCTCTTTTCTCCTTATCATTGAGCTCATCATACGCCTTTGGTCTGCGTCTATTCCATAGATCATTGTTCCATCTGCAATGTGATCAATTAAGTATCTTGTAGTCTCAATCGATAAGGTCCTTCATCAATAGACTTGAGAATGTTGACTCCGCTTTCCTTTCCAAGACAAGACAATCGATTCGTTGTGCCAAAGAGTCGTAGTCAGTTCCGTCAAGCATGGGTGGACGAGTATCTGAACCAGCTGCTTGAACATTGTAACATATTGGATTTCACATACACATCATAACACAAACATAAGTAGGCGTCTACTATGGTTTTAGAGAGAGAAAGTTAGAGGTTTGGGAACTTTAGTGAGAGAAAGAAAAATCTTATTATGAGCTCCAACTCTCTACCTTGGAAGGTAGAGAGTATTTATAGTACTTACATAAATCGCCACCTACGGCCGTGGATTAGGCATACAATGGGTAAAGGCCATCCTGTCCTCCACGGTGTTACATAACTAAATACTACTTAACTTGTAATAATCTATGACTACGAGCTTTCTAATGATTACATATACTTGAGGTGACCGACTCTTTAATAACCGGATTTACTAAATCCTAACAATCTCCCCTGCGGGAGGTCACCTCAAACACACATTAAAATTACATTGAATACAAACAGATATTACATTGTAAATTGTTCTTGCATTCTTGATGTAGGACTTTGCTCTGAAGCTTGTAGTCATCGATTCTTTATTATTGCATGTTTGGTTAATCCAAGTGGAGGTCATTAACTAATCTACGTGATACTGAGTTTTGAGCCAGCTTTGAGATCATCAGCAATCATAAATCTCTGACTCGTCCATTGTGGTGTTGGTATTATGTGATGTTGTGACTTTTGAACCGACATGCTCCCATTTTGGATTATGATTTCTTTTCATCAGAGTAGCGGAAGCTTTCGTTGATTCATGATATAGGCAACAGCGTAGCAGAAGCATGGAGTGAGAATATCAGAGTCATTGATGCACTAATCATGATTTCTTTTGAAATGAATGTGATGTGTGAGCATGCGGCTATAGATTGACCGCTTCATTCTGATCAGCTGCAAACATCGAGCGTACTTGCATACAACAGATTAGCAATAAAGTGCACGAAAGTGTCTTTGATCACTTTCGTTGAATTGAGGTACACGCCCACTTTCCCGTTGATCGGTACAAGTACTACACGTGATCGTGTAAAATTTCAAAGAATTTCCTTGACAGGTTTCGCGGTGTTCTAGCTGTTCTCAAACCGGAACGCCTCAAAGAAGACAACACGGAGTGAGTGAACCAAATAATTGAGATTCACCGATTGATAAAAGAGATTTGAAAAACAATCGTGTATCGCTCAATAGAAATTGTTTTTGCAATACAACGAAGGTTTTAATGAAAATCAATTATCAATCATAAACACCTTTTTATTTTGAAATATTTGTACACGTCGATGTGCTAAAGAAAAGAGTTTTTTAAGCACAACGACGGTTTTCAAAGGTATCCGTCGATCCATAACTTTGAACCGAGATTGATTCACAAGATTGAATCGCCCATTGTTTCATTCGGTTGTCACATGGTTGATCTATTGGATAGATCTCACATGCCACCCACCAGAGCTTGTTTGATGTTGGCTCTAGAAGGCTTTCCATCTTCATTGTGAATATGTATGCATATCACTCGGATGTTCGCAATACCACAAGGATAATGCGTAGGACTCATAAGATATAATCTCTCTTTCGACATTGTGTGAAGCAGAGTCTTCATTGAAAGTGTCCTAATGAGATTTATTGATGATCTCGTGGCTCTAGACTCAATTGTGCATATTTGGTTCCTATGCGGAGACTAGAGAGAGGTCTCCTTCTTCAATATCAACAATCTCTAAGAGAAAGTCGATAGATAATGTCGGTTCCCGTGAGAAAGAAACAAGCCCTTTTAAGAGGAACTTGAGTGGTTTGGGAAGTTGTAGTGCGAGGTCATTTGGGTCCATGACGTCTTGTCTTCAATACCGTGTTACCTTAGTAAACACTAGTAGCATATGTATTAAACCCTTCATCGCCCTAAGGTTGAATTATTGGATGGCTATTTCTTTTCACCCTTTTACATTCAATTTTTTTCATTCTTCAACCCTTTAGTGCTTACCGAGACTTCATAACTAGAACCTTGTTGGGTTTGTTCCAGACTAGCTCGGTCTCGATCGGCACTTTTCCCATATTCTTATTTATCTCCTTTTTTCATAATACCTAAGGACTCTACACTATCTAGTGGATTGTCCTCGGTAGATCCCTCCGGTTTTAGCGGATCATGGGAACAAATACCTAACCTTATCAACCTTATATCACCATACATACAAGAATTTGGTCGGTCTATTTGGTATTGTTCATCCGCCATTGGAACCAATTGAAAACCATTTGAAAATCAATTCGATACTTGTGATATATTATCAAAGCATTTTGTACCTGAATTGTTTTTGATAATTTTGAAGCAGAGCTCCCCTCAACATGTGCATCACGCATCATTTTGTAATGGAAATAATTTTCATCTTTGAGGGATTGGCTTGCATCTAAGAGTAGTTATATGAAGAATGTGGTTTTCAAAATAGTTGCTCCCCCTTAATATGTGCATGGAAATTTGAAGATGTTTTGCACATATTAGAAAAAGACTGCACATTGAAATAAATTGATCACGTTTCAAATCTTAGTGGTTTAAGATAGATGCTCCCCCTCAACATGTGCATGGAAATTTGAAATCGTTTGGCACATGTGGTAAGGAGAGCTTGTACATCCTTATAAAACCATTTATCAATTATCGATTAAATCCAATTTAAATCACAAATTCTCCCCGATCACAATTATCAAATCATTTTAGATTTGTGATCTCAGATTTAAATTGATTTTGAAAGCTTTAAGGAGAATTGTGACTTGATTATGAAGATGTTTTAAGCGATACGGATCGGATTTTGAGACTTTAAACCCATTGATTAAACATGCATGATTATCTTTTGACAAACAATTGTATGACAAATAACCTTTTTGATTTAATTGAAATTATTCTCCCCTCAATCAATGACATAAGTTGTTAATTGAGAGATAGATGTTTTGACAAATTTTAAGTCTAGATGATTTTCAAAAATAGAGTCCGAGTTATTTTTCAAAGCAATTAGTTTTCATTAGATAGTAAGTAATTGTTTATATAATCAGAGCAAGACAAAAAGACAAATGTTTATGGCTCTGTTCTTTCATTGAAGAGCGGGTTACTGCCTGAAATGACAATAAACTATTTTTTTCACTTTCTCCCATTTTTTTTATTATTTTTTTTTAATTTTTTATTTTAAACATTCGAACAAAATCTAAAGTCCCGTGTCATTCTTTGAATGACAGCACAAAGACCGTAGATATTATCGAATCGAGGAAAACATGACAAAAAGACAATATTTTTTGGAAATTTTCAAGATTTTTCAATTTTTATGAATTTATAAAAGTTTTATATTTTCTATTTGCTTTTTGAAGGTTTTGAAATTTTGTATTTTGTTTTTCGAATAACTATTTACAAGAGATAGATGAAGAAAGTCCTTTACTCCTTGTTTTCCTCTTGAAGACGCTTGAGTGTTTCCGGTTGTAGACTCTTTAGACCAAGTCGTGGAGGATAAACTCAAAACGCTCTCTAGGAAGAGCTTTGGTGAAGATGTCGCTAACCGGTATTTAGTCCTCACAAAATAGAGTTCCACCACACTGCTTTCAACTTGCTCCATGATGAAATGATGTCGAATGTCAATGTGCTTTGCTCTTGAGTGTTGTACGTTGTTGCATGAGAGAGAAATAGCACTTTTATTATCACAATACAAAGGGATTTTGTTGAATACAAAACCATAGTCGATAATGGGATCTCATCCATAGGATTTGAGCACGACAAGATGACATGGCTATGTATTCACCTCAGTAGAGAAATAGAAGTACTCATTTGCTTCTTTGAAGACCACTCACAAGCTTATCACCCAAAACCGAGCACCTCCGGACGTACTTCGACGAGTATCTTGACATCCCGCATGATCGGCATCTGCATAGGTCGTTAGTGACATACCGGTATCCTTCGGTACCAAAGTCCCATATTGATGGTTCCTTGGAGATACCGAAAGACCCGTTTAATCGCTTAAAGGTGCTTTTGGTAGGCTTAGCCTCGATATCTAGCACACATGCAAACAATGAACAAAATGTCCGGTTCATCGGCCGTGAGGTACATCGAGGATCCAATCATACTACGATATTTTGTTTGGTCAACCATGATCCCGAGTGGTCCTCATCCGGTTTAGTACGCTCTATCATGGGAGTGTCAAAAGGGTCACTAGAATCAAATCCAAATTTCTTTAAAATCTCATTTGCATATTTAGATTGATTTATAAAAATGCCTCCGGGACTTTGTGAAATTTGTAATTGATAAGGTTTTAAAAGGTACCATTTTGAGGGGCCATTTAAGCCCTTATTTGATCACTTTTGTATCCGTTATTGCTTAATATCGTTCCTTTTCACTTTTTAGGTCTCTTGAAGGCAAAATGCTGGAATGGCACGTATTTGGACGAAAAAGGCGAATATATGAAGAAAATGGCCAAAGTCGAATCGAGCACTCAAAGTCATTGAAAGCGGCGGCGTCGTCGGTGTTAATTGCGACGCCGTCGGAGGATTTTGTGACGATATGTAAGTCAAAACCCTATTTTCAAGTGACGACGCGGGCTTTAAAAGAGTAGTCGTTGCTACTCAGACGGCTAGATGTAATCCGCGGCGCCGAAATTTGAAAGAGGACGACGCTACGGATATAAGGTGACGCGTTGCAAGGTTAACGTGGCCAAGAAGAAACCCTAATGACGGCGACACGATGGCGCCACAAAACATAAGGTGACGCCGTCGCATATGTAATATTATATATAGAATCCGAATTTTTCAGTTTTAGGAGAGTCTTTTTTGGAGTGAAAACCTAGATCCGGGATCCACGGATTAGGCTAGTGTACCGTTGTCTCACATTCTCTATCACAGGCGCCGAACACTAGTCATCGTGTCACTTTACCGATCTATTCTATCTCTACCGCATGATGGCCGGTGTGCCTTTGTAACATCCCATTCGGTTAGCCGACTACTTGAGGACCCGCCAAAGGGATGAGGTTTGAGGATAAGGTGTATGGGGTATGTTTATCACCCGGTTGGCTCGGTCTTTTGGCATTTTGGGGGGGAGGTACCAGCGCACCTTAATGAGGTGTCACCAAGGGTCGTCAAAGCCAAGTCCTTAAAAGCTATGGAGGTAATATGGATTATGGTAGGGCTTTGCTTGGTTCCATGCTCGACCGCCATTCAAGGTGGTGATGATGATGATGATGAGGAGCCACAAATACCAACAAACCAAATAGGGGTGAAGGTGAAGTTCCACCGACGCCTCTGAGCACATGTCTAGTGGAGATTGGCGGTGCCTATCGGGGAGCATGGATGGGACGCATGGATACATGGATGGCACAGCAAAGACCAAAGGGCTAGTTGGACCTATGACCATCCGGTCGGGCAGATGCAACATTTGTCTATGCGTGATCAGCTTGATCCACATCTCCAGATTGATCCTTTCCTAGGGCGAGAGGAGGATTATCCACCCTACGGGTATTTAGGCCATCTTCCCCCTGGTTATGACTATCGTTATGGACCCCCTCCCCAGTGACTCATGTAGTTTTTATGGATTGTTTATGAAACAATTTTTATTTGGGCATGTAATAATCTAGGACATCTTAACTTTGTGGTGAACTTTGAATTATGTGGTGTTTATGTATATTTGAATGTGGTTTGATCTGTCTAGCTTGTGTGATTGGATTGTCTTTGTTTGTGTCATATATATTTTATTGATTGTTTAATCTCATGTTTAAATTTGTAAAAATGCTTTATTTTGTTTTTAACCTCGTCTTAATTGCATATAAAGGTATTTTACATAAGGGATAAGTGTAGGGAGGATTACACACGTTTTCAAAAGAAACGTAAACATGAGAATAACAATTAACCAAAAGATATATATGTTTATTTGTTCGAGTCAAATGCTTGTATCGAGTCATAATGGATGTTTTTGCGTAAATTTTCCAGATTCTAAAGATGTAAATTTTCCAATTTTTTCTAAAAATCGCGAGCAGCTTTTGTCGGGATAACTGACGGGCGTCGTGAAGGAGTAAAACATCGATCACTTTTTCGTTTTACGAGCTACTTATAAATTTTGGAATTTTCCGGTCTTAATTTTCTTAGAAATTCAAAACATCCATTCCACAAGCATTATATCCTAGTTTAAATCGAGTCTTATATATATTATTACCATTTTTACGCCAAGGTTTCATTTGTTTTCTTCAAGTGTGCGGTTTAGTTTGTCGAAAGAAGTTACACAAGATTGGAAGGAGCTTTTCACGCAATAATTCTTCTTGGAAAGGATTTAACCACCACTTTACGGATCCTACCGAGCTAATCATGGGAGTATTAGTTTCTTCGCTTTTGATTACCTTCTTTTATCATAACTTTGATACTTTCGGGAACATTGGGGACAATGTTCGGTTTAAGTGTAGGGAGGGAAAATAAACGAGAACTTTGAAACTATGCTTATCCTTGATTATTTGCTTTGTCAATTGTGATTGTGTAATAAACCATGAGAAAATGTCGGTTAGGGTAATTTTGGCACCAAATTTAAAATTTTCATGACATATAGGAGTGGGCCATTAGTCTTAACAAAAGCGCCTCACTGGATAGGAAGTTGCATGACTAGCACACAAAAAAAACCCTTTACCACCCAAATTCCACCCAAAATGTGAGGATCGCCCTTAGATTAGTAGGAATTAAAAGCATTCATCTTCAATGCTTAGAGTGTGAACCGTAGTATATTAGATTCTAGAACTTGTTTTGTGATGCATTCCGAGATCGCAAGTGAGACTACACTTGTGTAGTTAGGAATAACTAAATGATAAGAGGCATTAGGATAACCCTTGTTTGATACCCGTAATATAATTACTTCTTCCACATCGGTTGAGTAATTCCCACACCCTTTGCGTTGTACTCATCTTTAGTACACGATACCCCTAGTTAATCCTCGAGCCTATCCTTTTCGCGGTTCTCGTGATGTTTCGGTTTTTCCGAATATCAATGAAGAGCATTGTTTACACCCCACCCCAAATATACACCCAAATCGCCTTTAGCCTACCCCTTATGCACTCACTTTAGTGCAAATGTTTGTTATCACCCTAAACCCTTAGTTCAATTATCGGTTGCTTGCATGAGTTGCTAAGTCGAGTCATATCCTTTGTATACGCTTTGGGACGATTGGGATTCATGGGAAAAGTTAAAGTTTATGAAATGACGGAAGGGAACGTTAAATTCAAATTCCTTTGTTTGCGTAATAATGTACCCCAAGTGTTTTGATCTTTCAATTCGGGTCAAATTAGTGTTAGAGTAATAAAAACTCAAGTGTAGGATGTGCCTATAAATCCCTATCATTTTGATGTTACCGTAGAGGATGGTGTAGTAAAAAAAAAAAAAAAAAAAAAAGAAAAGAAAAAAAAAAAAAAAAAAAAAAAAAAAAAAAAAAACATACTGGCTACCATCCTACATCTATCCTTTAAATTTATGTTTGTTTATTTCCGCTACCTAGAGTTTTAGAGTGTCGAGTCTTGGCTTAGCAACGCCATTCTTCGTATGCATTTAACATAGAGATTTTTGACTTGCCACCACTAAATAACCTATCCCACCAAACCCTTGTTTCCTACCGTAAGCCTAACATTACAACCCTTTAAAAGACCTCTTTGATAGTTTTTCCTAGGTGCTTACGCCAAAGCGATGGAGGTTTGATCTATTCTCGAGCCTATGGTAATCTATGTACTAGGACCGGTTAATGAGTGTTTATCTTCCATTTCCTATTTGTTATATTTCATATATACACCGAGAGAGATGTGAGTATCCAAACACCCCATGTGAGGTGCTAGTATGTAATTCCATGCTTGTTATGACTTTTATGGGGCTTATATGTGTTGTGGACGCTTTAAATCAATGCTTCATGACCCTAACTTATAAATTAATTGGCTAAAAGCACATTTGTTTGAGGACAAGCAAATAACAAGTGTAGGGATATTTGATAAGGTTTTAAAGGTACCATTTTAAGGGGTCATTTAAGCCCTTATTTGATCACTTTTATATCCGTTATTGCTTAATATCGTTCCTTTTCACTTTTAGGTCTCTTGAAGGCAAAATGCTTTGGAATGGCACTTATTTGGACGAAAAGGCGAATATACGAAGAAAATGGCCAAAGTCGAATCGAGACACTCAAAGTCACGAAATGTATACGACGGCGCTGTGTTAATGCGGCGACGTCGGAGGATTTTATGACGATACGAAGCCAAAACCCTATTTTCAAGTGACGACGTCAGCTTTAAAAAGAGTAGGTTGCTACCGACGGCCTAGATGTAATCGGACGTCGGAAAGTTTAAGAGGACGGCGTCACAGACATAAGGTGACGCCGCAAGGTTAACGTGGCCAAGAAGAAACCCTAATGACGGCGACACGACGGCGTCACAAAACATAAGGTGGCGCCGTCGCATATGTAATATTATATATAGAATCCAATTTTTCGCTTTTAGGAGAGTCTTTTTGAGTGAAAACCTAAACCGAACCAAGGGTGTCTTGTACAAGATTTTAGGGTTCCAAACCCTATCTTACATCAAGATAAGTATTTACTTCATCAATTATGTCTTTGATTATTTGTGTGTATGCTTGCATGTTCTCCATGTCCGGCTAATTTATTTGTGTGTTTGCTTAGGAAGTATGAAACTTAATTATTGAATATTGATTGGTTGTTTCTTATCTTAGTTGATTAATGATCTAGTAATGCGATAGGTCATTCGTTGTGTACTTAATGCTTGATTCATCTTTGTGAACCTTAGAATATAATTACCTGAGTAGTTGTAAGCTAAACCATCCAAAGAGTGCCTTGAGTAAGAGTTTATTATCCCTAGTGGGTTTTGTAGATTAGACCCTTTGGTAAGTTCAAAGAGTTGGGAGAAACGATACCCTACAACTTTAGACACACAACACAACTAAGAATAAGGACGTGACAACTCAACCATCAATAGGAGATAATTAAGGAGTAGTAAAACCTAAGTAAATACATCTTTAAACTATCATACGAGCACACATTATTTAGACATAGACTACCACCACCTTAGTTTAGATAATTAGATAATAGTAGAGTAATCGGTAGAAATACCAACCCCCAAATCCAATACCGAGATTCGTACTTTTCAATTTCCTAAAAAACATAAAAAGATAAAAATAATCTTCCTCAACCTTAACCTTAGCGTAGTAACTTCTCACTAGCATTCCTATTCCCTAGAGAACGATATCAATACCCGTGGCTTACCCTAATACTACACTACAACGATTAGGTTCATTGCCTAGGGTGTTGAAAAACTTGCTCGACGAAAAGGAAGTTCCTTTGACCCGAACGCTACTGCGTAAGCGTATCAAGAATCCCAAGAAAATGACATTTGTCCCATCATTGACATTTGAAATTTAGAACCCATTTCACTTGAAAACGGTGACATTCGTTGGGGTCGACGAGGCAAAAATGATATCATCAACATATATTTGAACGTGAATTAAATGTTTGCACGACTTTACGGTGAACAATGTCGGATCAACCGCTCCTTTCTTTGAATCCGGTAGATAGAAGAAACTTTGATAGCGTATCATACCAAGCCCTCGAGCTTGCTTCAAACCGAAAGAGCCTTCTTCAAACGATAGACGCGAGTAGGATGCTCGATTCACAAAGCCTTCAGTTGGCCGACGTATACGACTTCTTTAAGATCTCCGTTAAGAAAAGCCGTCTTTACATCCATCTGATATACAACCATGTTCTTACTTAAAGATTCTGATTGCCTCGATACGAACTAGAGATAATGATTCTTCAAAGTCAATACCCTCCTCTTGACGGTATCCTTTTGCAACCAATTGAGCCTTGTTCTTTAAAACATCACCATGCTCATCAAGTTTTACTTTGAAGATCCACTTTAGAGCAATGATCATTGTACAATCTGGAGCAGGTACTAATTCCCATACATCTAGTTGATCAAACTCATGAATTTCTTCTTGCATGGCATTGAACCACCGTCTTCATTCATGGCGCTTTTCACGCCTTTTGGTTCGATCTTAGAGAGTACGGAATTGAAGAAGCACCATAAGGCATCGGTTGCAAGTTGTTTCGTGTGGATACTTTGGACGAGAAAGGTTTCCAATGATGTTGTCCAATGGATGATCATGTGTCCATTTCCTAAGATGTTCATGTGGTTGTTATTGAGGAACCAAGTAGCAGAGTCTATATCTCCGATGACGATGGTTCGATGATGATTCAGAGCAAATATGTTTTCAAAGGGTTCATCTTCCGAGGAGCAAAGGGTTTTCATCATCTCGTAATAACAACACAATTTCCATTGTGTACACTCGATGATTGATGATTTGTTGATGAGATGAGTGATCGCAGAGGTGCTTCTTGACTTAATGATATTGAGATCAAGGGTTTACTTCATTCACAATGATAGAGCGACCTTTGTTGATGGAATTGACATTTCATCAAAGATTCGGTTCATAGTGTTCATCAAACATTGGATCAAACAATTTATTTAAATCATCTTCGATGGAGGTACATATGGAGTTCCGGAGAGGATTAGAAACAAGAGTAGAACTAATAGGACTACTTGATAAAGGTTGAGATGCGGGTCCGAACTAAATTGTCCCGGAGCCATTTGACCGGTCACTCATCGAACGTAACGCGAATTGTTTCCATGATATTTCGGCTCTCTTGTTGTAGATTCGGTATCCTTTTACGTTAGGTGCATAACCTACAAATACTCCAATGTCCGCCTTAGCTCTTAATTTACCTAAATCTTGACCATCATTTGTTGGATAGCACAAAGCACCAAACACACGAAGGTAGGAAAGATCATGTTTTCGTTTATGGACAAGTTCATATGGAGTTTTTCCATGAAAGGTGTGTATAAGGGAACGATTTCGGGTGTAACAAGCAGTGGCAATGGCTTCAGCCCATAGAAGCATTGGAACCTTTGAATAAATTAGCATTGTTCTTGCGGCTTCCACAAGAGTTCGATTTCTTCTTTCAACTACACCATTCTGCTGAGGAGTTTGTGGAACACTTCTTTGATGACCGATTCCAACACTTTCATAAACTCGAATTAAGTCTTTGTTAACAAACTCGTGCCATTGTCTGCTCGAACAATTCGATCGTATTGTTGAGTCGAACTCGGTCGTTTGATTAGTTTGATGATGACAATTGGAGTTTCATCCTTTGTCCTCAAAAACTTTACCCAAGTAAATCGAGAGTAGTCATCAACAACTACTAGAATGTATTTCTTCCATTTATTGTTTGCACTCTCATTGGGCCGCATGATCCATATGAAGTGTATGAAGAACTTCCATTACGTAGTTTGTGGGTTTTGGTTTGTGGGCATATTTTGTGCTTTTTCCCAATTGGCAAGTCGAACAAAGATGATCTTTTCAAACTTTAACTGGGTAATCCTCTTACTAAGTCTTTTCTCGGAAAGATTGTTTATAGTACCAAAGTTCGTGTGATTGAGACGACGGTGCCATAGCCATGACTTAGATTTGGAAGCCTTTGACAAAGAAGCGGATGGGTGAAGATTTCATCATATCTTCGATAGAGATGGTGTATTGGTTTGAACCACGAGTTCCTCACGAGAAGTTCCACCATCAAGTTCTCTAACAAAACAAGTATGATTTCTAAAAGCCACTTCTAGATCGGAATCACGAATTGACCAACAGAGAACAAGTTATGACCAAGACCTTCCACATAATATACCACAAATTACACTTTTACCAACCATAATCTCCATAACCCATAGCACCAAAATGATCATTTCCGAATCTCGCGGCTCCTATGAATTTACTCACAGAGTTCATGAGCCGCAACCGATCTCCAAATATATGCTTGAACGACCGAGTCCGGTACCGAGAACGATTTAAATGATCTGCAGTTGAACACATATAAGAATGGATAATCGGATAATTGGGATCCCTATGCAAGAATCGGTTTCATTTGGTTACTAACGATGATTGGAACACCCACATCGTAAATAGAAACACCCGTATCGTAAATAGAAGCAATGGAATCATTAGGAATAGATGCAAAGGTCTTGGTGTTCGATATTGACCTATTCAAAGTATGTTCACTTCTTAAAGGAATAGTTCTCCGTGAGCATCCATTTTCTAGTGGGCATTGTCTTAGCAGTTGAGGTAGGCGATTATCTTTATGGCTAATAGGTATCCATTGATAACCTATCTTACTAAATATTCTTCTGTGGGTTTCCATTGTTTTCTAACTTTCTTTCGCCTTTGCCTTTTAGCCTTCTTAGCACGATTTTTAGCATTAACAATTTTAACGGGCATTTGTGAAAGATTGGACAAAACATTCACACCACATTCATGATTAGCAACAAAATTCAAGCAGACATCCTTACATGGTTTGCAAAGTATCGAATCGAATTATTACAATGACGCCTATGGCTAATACTAGAATCAACACGATTCGTTTTATTCAACTCAAACTTAAAGTTCCTAGGTTGGTCTTCTACTCTCTTCCAATGCACATTCTTAGCTTGCGAGGTCCTATCTTGCTTAGTATTTCGGAGGCTTTGACCCACTTGCTTTAATGTCACCGATTACTCTGTAGAGGGAATTATGGGAACATTAGTTGGTTGATCTACTTTTGCATTCCCGATTTTTGTTACGAGTGACTTTTATTGACTCAAATAACTCATTGAAATGACGTTAACCTTTTCATTTTCTTCTAGAAAACTCTCATTTTCCTTTTGTAAAGCATTAACCAAGTTTTGAAGATGAAAGTTTTGAGAATTCGAGAATCTAAAGGAGGAGGCATTTGGGAGCCACCACATTGTTCTTTTCACCCTTTAATTGAGAATTTTAGGCTTTCAACTTTCTCGATCGTGTTACGTTGAGCTTGAATCAATTCATCACGCTTGTTTATTTCAAAACCGATCAAACTCGAACATCCGAGGATATCTTGATGTTTGAGGTTTTAACATTTTCTTTGAGATGTTGATATTTTAGTTGTAAATCAAAATGTTCAACTTCTAGTTTAGAAAATGTTTTTCCAAATTATCGTGATCATCTTGTTCAATTTTCTCACTTAGTTTAGAGTTTTGATTTCAAGCTCAATGACAAGATCATGGGAGACTTTCAAAGCAACAGATAATTCATGAAATTGAGAAGCATTGATAGAACAATTAGTAGCATGATAGAACACATCTTGAGAAATACAATCATAAATCGATTCTCATTTAAGGTATGCAAGTTTTTCCTCTCAATTTCATTATATTTTAATGCTCGCTCATAGTCACTAACCTCAACAATCATTGCATCAAATTCCTTTTCCATTCCTTTAATATCTTTATCTATCCCTTTTAAGACTCTCAAATTGATCTTTTAGTTGTTTAAAGAAAGGCATGACCTCGCTATAACATTCTTTTGTTTGCTCAAAACCCTTTCCCTTCGCTTATCCCAGTGGGTGTGATCCTTTTCTTACAAGTTTTCTCAAAGTCAACAAATAATTGAAATATAACATATTGACCGATTAAGGTCTTGCTTTTAGTGGCAATAGTTCTAGGAACTAAATGCATTGGTGTATTTGGAGGATACACAATGCGCAGACATTTTCCAAAGGGAGGGTTTGTTACAACAAGATTCTCTCGCTTTTGCTTATCTAAATCCTTTTTCCGTAACACTTGTTCGGAGTTAACAACGCTTGAGGCTTAAACTTGTTCAAGGAAACCAGCTTTCCTTCCCGTAATCATGTGGTTTGATCGTTATGTTATTCTTTTTACATTCATGATCTTCTAGCTTCTTATTCATTTTCTCTAGATGCATCATCTAATTTTCTATCTTCCTCAAAGCACTCAATGCAACTAGGTGTTTGTCTAGGTTTAAGAATCTCATTGCCATCATAGATAATACTTTGGGCTGCTTTTGCTATCTTACCATACTGTGGTCGATTCCTTTATAATGGGTATACTATGCTTATCACGAGAACTCTATGCTTCGTGATCATGTGAGCAATCAATGGTATTCCTTGTACGCATAACTTATTTTCAAGCTTGTTTTTAAGGTTTTAGATTAGAAAATCATTCAAAAGTTTTGATTCCTTAGCATCCGAATTCTTGCTTAAGCATTTTGACATTTTCTTGAAGTTCTTGTTTTGCTTAGCGCTTTAGAAAGCTTTTTTGTAAGGAGTTTAACTCTTGTTTTAATACCTCTTCTCTAAACTTACTTTTTCTAATAGTTGTATGATTTGGTCATCCATTTCACGCCACGGTGGTTAACTCAAACTTAGCACGTTGTTCATAAATGGCAACTCGCTCTTTATAGGCATTAAGTTCGTAGATAACGAGAATCATCGTGGGCACATGCGGTGTATTCATCAAAACATAGTCATCAATGATCGCAAAGATGCATCACTTGGTACAATCTCACTTTCACTTTGTTTCACATATTGATCATATGGGACAACATTGATATTACCCATATTTTCAATATCCGACTCAATAGTTTCAGCTTGATTTTACTTTGTCATGCATCTTTGCACATCATCATCATCGATAGTTTTAATACCTCGAAATGATTTTGTCTTTGGATGGACCACCTTGTGGTGATGAAGAGATTTTAGAAGGGACCATTGGAGAAATGCTAGCCATGAAAATTGTTTGAGCAATAGGTTCATCATCAACGCCGAGTCGTATGCATCACAATCGCCTGACTTGAAAGGCATTCTCGATGATTGTGGCCTATCTCCGAATTGGTCGCCATCCACATCTCGCATCATATGTCTTGGCATTTCCTCAAGAAGAAACAACAACTCCTCTTCATCCAAAGTCGCACCATTATCCCGAGCTTGCACAAGCAACATCTTATCCTCGAAATATTCTCGCATTCGGGACGCTTTGGCGATGTGCGCTCCTAGCAATGTGTCCTCTCCACCACGCTTGTAACACTTGATCGGCTTTGCTTGTCCTTGATTTCCATTCCTTCCTCTATTCTCGATTTTCCACATACCCTCCTCCTACTCCACCTCTTCTTTGTTCATATTGTCTTCCTTGAGCTAGTTGTACCATAACCTTCCCATCTCCGACAAAGGGCTTGATTGTGTGGATTAGATGTCGCTCGAGGTTGTTGTTGGTGTGTGGAGAGAGTTCATGTTTTGACCGATCATGAGAGCCGCTTGATTAATGAAGTTTCCCACGCGTGCATCAAGATCGCCTTGTTTGAACATTGGATCGGGATTGAGTTTGTGATTACCATTACCCATGGGTATAACTTGAGATGCTTTGGTGGTAATTCCAATGTTTGAGTAGAAGGCGCTTGAATCATTTAATGAGCTTATCTCTCCCTCGTTGGTTTTGAACTAATTAAGAATCCTTTTTCAAACATAGCATGTCTCTCATTCAAGAAGGAAGGCATAGAGTTGCTCATAGTTTGTATTCTTCAATCCTTTGGTTAGCTTCACAGAGGTGACAAACTTGTGCCATTTAGGATTCATGTTGTTCACAAACTTTGAGTTCAAATTAATGTTTGGCATAGTCATTCGATGTTCCTCATATCATTAAAAAGCTTATGGAATCTCACGTAATACTCATAGACACTCTCATCCGGTTTCATCTTGAAGTGCTCAAATTCATCATAGAGTTGTGATTCTCTGTCTTCCATAGTTAATTCGTAACAAGAAAGAAGCATCTTGTTGGAATCACTCCTAAACCTAAATCAAGTGTTAGTAATTCATATGTAATAGTTAGCTTAATTATGGCCTTTATGTTTGTTATTAGCCTTAAGCTTATGTAGAAGGCCCATGAGCTTAGGCCCAAGCCCATAGGAGAAAGGAAGGGACTAGGAGTGTTGCCCTAGCTTCCTCCTATAAATATTTTGTATAACCCTCACTGAGGGTTGGTTGTTCAATTTATTCTCTTCACATACTCTACGCATAACCGTTCTCTTATTATATACGTGTGTGTGTTTGTTTAACGTGTTCAACCGCCTCTCTTCTCTCTCTATTTCTTTCTATTGATGCTTGTGTTGTAAAACTAGTGACCTAACAAAGGTATCAATCGCCTACTAGTTGGGTGAATCGTTATTGCTTTTGAAGTGGTTTTTGGTCCCACGCGAGAACGCATACGCGAGATACTTTGGTTCGCTTAAAACACATTTTTACACTTTTAATCCAAGATTCTTGTACTTTCAATGTTTTAAGGTGTTAAAATAACTGCTTTTGGCAAAAGTTTCAAACTTTATGCGGATCATTGTTTTTAAACTAGTTTTTGTACGAGGGTTTCATCCCACGCAGAATCGCTTTTAGAAGTTTTGGTTCATCAAGTTTCACACTTTTGTGTTATTTTGGTGATATTGAAGCTATCTCATCACAAAAATCTGGTTTAGAAACATCTTTGGGCAAAATCATTTTTACGAGTAAAGCTACGCGTATCAAAACCCTAGTTTTACGCGTAACTTTATCCTTGGTTTGATCTTCGCCAGGGTTTACTCCGTGTTTTCTTGCTTGGATAAGCCCGAAAATACGTCGACTTTGGATATCTTTTGCACCGTGATAGTGTAAAAGATCACTTGGGATAAAACCCTAAAATTACGATAAGCATAAAGCTTACGCCAGAGAAAATCCCACGATAAGATTTATCTTACGCCTAAGCTTAGTCTTACGATAAGGTAATCCCACGCCTAAGTTTTCTACGCCTAACTTTTGTTTTACGATAACTTTAGTGTTTTTCCCTACTTACGCAGAAGCTAAACCTACGCAGAACTCTTGATTGTTACGCGTAACTTTGGTGTTTTTACGCATAAGTGCTACTTGGTTTATTGTGATTTCTACGCCTAAGGATACTTCATCAACAAAGGTTCATTCGACTACAAAGATCCATTTTACCAACACAAGTTTTCAACATGTCACAACCACCATACTCTAACTATTTCCTTACACTTATTCTCAACGACAACAACAACTAAGTCCACAACATCAACAATGGAATCAACAACAAGCAATTTATCAACAACAATTTAATCAACAACATACTCCACAACTTGGAGCAATTCCTCCACCACAAATGGTTCAAACACCACCAAGTCTTCAAGTTCAACCCTACACAAACGATTTCAATCAACATCCATCAAGGAACACTATGAAGGAACCCACTTGGTTTGCAAAGATGTGTGAAGCTTTAAGCACCCAACAATCAATTCATGAGGTCGGATCACTTGATAGACCTCCAATGCTCACTCCAGAAACTACGATCAATGGGTAATTAGGTTCTTTAGGTTTTGTGATCCAAGAAGCCACATGGAAAGTTCTTAAAGAAGGTTATCTTGAAGGTCCATTTCGATGCCTACCGTCATTGTACCCGGAGATCCAAATGCTAATCCACCAAGAGATGAACAATCAAACATTGCTACTCAAGCAGCACTGAATCCGTAAGAACTTCTACACTATGAAGTCGATGAGCTTGCAATGCAATATATCCTTTTAGGATTACCAAACCCAATTCTTCAAGTGTTGATGCTCAAAAGATCGCAAAGGCAATGGGGAACACATTCATCTACTTATGGAAGGATCTCGACTCAATCGAGAGGATATGGAATCCAAAATTTACTTGGCTTATGAACACTTCTTGATTGAACCTCGAGAGACACTAGAGTCTTATCATCATCGATTCTCGACATCATCAATGATTTGGATAAACACAACATCATCATGCCAAGAATTGCGCTAATACTAAGTTCCCGAGTAGTCTTGGTCCCGAATGGGAGAAGTATGTCATTTTTCTCCGCTGCGAAGAACATGCATCATTCTACATACGGATTGTTGTACGATTACTTGAAGCCTCATGAAAAGGAAGTTGATAGGAAAGGATTCTCCGTGCTCAAATTGCTTCACCTTCACATCCGAAAATCAACAACTTGCCTTGTATGCTCAAAACAGCTTATCCTCCTCAACCAAAGAACTCAACCAACCGCCACTATCACACCAAATGATCAATCACAACAATCTCAACATAATCAATTGGTTCCATACAACAACAACAATGCTCAAGCATTTGTCGCTGAAGCTAATGAGGAATCCGATCCGCTCAAGCATTGCAACAAGGATTTGTTATGATTGCTAATGCTTTTAGCCGTTATACCAACAAATCCAACAATCGATTCGCTCCTCATCTAACACACGAAATCAAGTCATTGTGAACAATGGACGAGTTGAAGTTCGTAATCGTGGTTATGGTCGCCGATGGGCGGTGGTCAAGGGTTTAATGCTATGGGTAGGAATAACAACAGAGCTCAAGTGGTGGAACAGGAAATGCTCGTAATGGGTTGAATGGTCTTCGATGCTACAACCGCAATGAGAAGGACACTGGCTAATGCATGCCCAAAGCCGAGGACTAGGGCAATGCTTATCACAAAGAGGCTCTTCTTTGGCTCTTAAGGATGAAGTCGGTGGAACTCTCACGCATAAAGAACATAGTTTTATGGCGTATGCACTCTCGATGATGATATGGAGGACTTGCAGCCAATGCAAATTGTTATGTTGATGGCTAATATGCATGAGTTACACATGAGTGACACAGCCCAAGTAGATGACATCGATGGCTTGTCTCGTGTACCGAACAAACCATATTTATCTCGATCTAATATCTCCGCCAACATCCGAATCCGCAAGGCTCGAATGTTCAAAATGAGTCATCCACATCTCATTCCGACGATTTTCAATTAGACCCGTAGTTACATTTGACGATCAAGATGACCTTATGGTTTCCATTGATAATCAAATTGACTCGTGGTTATACTTGAGGATCTAAATAATGATCATGTTGTGACTCACGCTGAACACGCCGAACTTTTGCCTCATCCGATTTTGCTCGCTTAATTAAAGACCAACAAACCATAGTGGAAGAATGTCGCATTAAATCGTGACTTAAAAAGTAAAATGCATCGTTAACCAAGGATTTTGAATGTTTACAAAAGCAACTCAACTTTTTCAAAACTCAAGAAAACGTGAAAAGGTTTTGAAGCCGCTTTTACTAAATCTCATCAAAACGAAAAATATTTAGAGAGACATGCGTGATCTAGCCGCTCAAGAATGCTTTGTTGTCTCGAAATAGAACAATCAAACATGAACATAAAAAGCAAATTAACGCCTCACCTTGGAAAATCAAAAGCTAAGGTCGAGTTGTTAACTTGTCAAAACAGCTCTCTCGATACAAAAAGCATTCAACGAAACGAATAGATGATCATCTTGAAGAAATTATCGGCTTGCAAAACAAACTTAAAGAGTTTAAAATCGTTGTTTACAAACATGGTGAGTCAAGAATCGCTATTGAAAAGTTTACTTTAAAACCCAATCCAAATGGATATGGACCAAATCTTGCCGACATAAACCTAAGCTTTCAACCAAAGCATTCAAACCAAATCTCAAGTTTCCAAAGGTAATATAAAATTGATAATTCATTATGAGTGTTGTTGAATATCATCGTCAAGAGGAATTAGATGCGTAAGACGAGAGTCGATCAAAATTAGAAACTGTTGTTTACAACAAACCTTTAATTATTCAAACCGTCACTTTCACACACCAACGGATTCTTCTAACACACCAAGGGTTATCATAAAACGTCTCGAGTCTTCTAATGTTAATCCCCAACCGATTATGCACAAATTTATGGTCCTTTACCTTCCATCGTGAAGTAACTCAAAACCCGAAAATCGCAAAATTTTAGATATTTTGACATTTTCATGGTCGACCTCAAAACTTTACAACATGAGATAGAATATCATTCAAATCAAAGTTCAACATTTTCAATCGCCTCGCGCGAGAACAAAGAGACATTTTTCGAAAAATCTTTACCAAATGTTAAAAATTTGAAAATTGTGCATTGTCTTGGGAACGGACTTTCATAAGGAACTTGAGTGATGAAGGTCGCCGAGAAAATGTAAACATCTATTTCTAATACTAAACGAAAAGAAAATGTTGAGAAAAGATGTTGATCGACTCTTGAATGATGTTATCTCGTGTCGATATCCATAATGTTGTGTTATTGAATTCTTTGTCATATGCATCCGATTATATCTCTCGCGACATCGTTGATAATGTTGTAATCATGAGAATACCGATAATGTGCTTCGA
Organism: Chrysanthemum lavandulifolium; assembly: GCA_022545495.1. NCBI lineage: Eukaryota > Viridiplantae > Streptophyta > Magnoliopsida > Asterales > Asteraceae > Chrysanthemum > Chrysanthemum lavandulifolium. The sequence continues at coordinate 227,302,084 of CM040238.1, read as the reverse complement.
TCGAGTCTTTAAAAGTTGAAAACGAACGCCTCTTACACGAGCTTTCAAATGCAAAACGTCGCCTTCAATGGTGTCAAAAGATTGTCAAAATCGTGAACTTGCTTTGCAAAACAAAATCCACCAGCTTGCAATTAAATTCCGATCCAAAATTTGAGCAACTGGATGATCAAAACGTGTCTTTGAAAAGTCAAATCTCAAAATATGAACAAGAACTTGTAAAAGTTAAACAGAATATGGTGTCATATTTGATTTACTCAATAAGACTCGTGATGAAGCATCAAACGAACTTGATCATTATCTTGCACACACTAGAGAAGTAATGAATTTTGTCGGTAATATTCGCTCGAAAATCAAGATTTGATTCACACTATCTTTAAGTTAAGAGAAATGTTAGGAAAGTATGAACAACTTCCGCCACCGTGATTAAGAGAATAGCACCAAGAACACTTAGTAATCGTGAACCTAGAATGCCTACCGCCAAAACACAAGTTGCTAACGTGCTTCCTTCTATCGAAACAGAATAGTTGCATCTTTTCCAAACGTCCGCACTTCACACCTAGAGCACTACATCAAGAATAGGAAGTTGCGACCTAAGAAAAGATCAATAAGGAATGCTAAAGTAGAAGAACACCCTAGGACTATGAATAAGACTCACGTTGCTTCCACTATAGATATTGCGTCCGCAAATGTAATAGAAATAGTGATGTAACGAATGCTAAACCTTTAAGTACTTTTGATATTCACCGATGCACCTTGTGTTATTTGTCGAAAAGTATGAATTCGATTGTCATGACAAATGTGTTGCTAAAGCTATCATCTCTCGCTTACGGAATCCTAAGAATCGGAATACCTCTAGGCCCACTAATCATTCTAAGTCCGTGCTTGGTAGACCGCCTCTTTAGATTCTAAGAAACGCATTGTTGTCCCTCGTAGCTCCGCCACCTCCTAAGAATGTAGTACCACCTAGTGCATTCACTAAGACTAAAGCAAATACTAGTTGGAGATGGCGTAAATGGATATATAACACACTAGGATTTAAATGGATGCCTAAAGTTATTGATGTGTGTGTGTCACTATAATCGCTCCTAACCCTCTAACATTTCGGGTTCCACATCTACTTCTATTCCATCCGTGTCGCCTGTGTAATGCAGTGATATGATCATTCTCTCGATTGTTGATAGCGGATGTTCCCGACACATGACAGCAACCTTAAACTGTTATCAAACTTTATTGCAAAGTTCATTGGCACCGCCGATTCGGAATGATCACTTCAGCCTATCATGGGCTACGGAGACTATATCAATGGGAACATCGAAATTAGCAGTGGTTTATTATGTGGAAGGCCCCGGTCACAACTGCTTTCAGAGGTCGGCCTGTGATGGAGATTTGGAGGTTGCTTTCAGGAGAAATCTTGTTTCATTCGTGATCTACAAGGAAACGACCTTATGTCCGCTCGCAGAACTCAAGTCTTTACACTATCTCTATGCAAGACATGGTTGCTTCATCTCCCATCCGCTACTTTCAAAGGCAACATCAACAAAATCCTCGCTATGGCACCGCTGCCTCTCACATTTAAACTTTCAAACTATAACCAATCTTGCTCGACACAAACTAGTTGAAGGTCTCCCACGATTCCGGATTCTAAAGATCACCTTTGCTCACCAGAACAAGGGAAAAGCACTCGTGCTCATTTTCCTTCAAAGGTGGAACACAACTCTCAAAGATGTGCTTCATCTTCTTCACATGGATTTGTGTGGCCCGATGCGCGCAAAACGATCAATGGCAAACGCTACATCTTAGTAATTGTTGATGACTATTCACGATGGACTTGGGTCTACTTTCTTCAAGCAAAGACCAAGCTCCACAATGATCATCACCTTTCTCACGAAAATTCAAGTTCACCCCGAACACCGTCCGCCAAATCGTAATGCATAAAGGAACCGAATTTGTTAACCAAACCCTTCGTGAATTTTATGAGAAAGTGGGAATTCAAAGATCGACATCTATTGCACGCACACCGTAACAAAACGGAGTTGTTGAAAGACGAAACCGAACGTTAGTGGAAGTCGCAAGAACAATGTTAATCAATGCTAAACTTCCAGACACTTATGGGCGTGTCGATCCATCGCATGCTATACTCAAAACCGCTCTATGATTACTAAACGCCACAACAAAACACCTTTTGAGCTTCTCCACAACCATAAACCGAATCTCAAACACTTTCATGTATTTGGATCCCTTGCTATCCGAATAATGATCGTGATGATTTTGAAAAGCTCAAAGCCAAAGTCGACATTGAGTCTTTATTGATATTGTGAGAATTCTAAAGGTTACCGGATCCGAATCGTCGACAAAGCAAAGTTATGGAAACGATTCATGCTCATTTTGATGAACTTACGGAAATGGCTTCGAGTATAACAACTTGGAACCCGGTCACAACCGCTTAAACTTCCTCAAACCCCATCATCACCGAACAAAGCCCCCACCACTCACAACAAATGGAAAGGTTATTTGCTCCACTGCTCAAAGGATTTATATTGATGAACGTGCTCTGTGTATCCGCTGCTTCACCGCTCAACCCGATACTACTCTTATACCGATACACCGCTACAACAACTATCGTTGAAGAAGCACCACCATTGACTCCACCACAACAGCTTGAACAAACCGCTTCAAACAATGATGAACCAACCGATGATGTTCTTAATGAAGTACCCCACCGCAGATTTTGATCCAAATGCGTTTTAACCCGCTTGCTAATGACATCGCCGCACCGATGTCGCGAATCATCAACAAACCATTTGAATCCTCGAATCGCACAATGTATACCAACATCAACCTCTACACATCGATGGACAAAAGACCATCCTCCGCAAATATTATTGGCAACCCGAATCAACCAACCGTTACGAGACAACGCCTTCACACGATGGTGAACATTGCATTTATGCACTCACCGCTCGCTAACTGAGCCTAAAACATTAAAGACGCAATGACAAAAGACAACCGGATTGAATCCATGCAAGAAGAACTCAACCAATTCAAACGCCTTGAAGTATGGAATCGTTGAAAGACCAACAGGGTCTACGCTATTGGTCTCAAATGGATTTGGAAAACAAATTGATGTCAAGGAACGAATCCAAACAAGTCACGCCTAGTTGCTAAGGGTTATCGCCGTGAAGAGGAATAGACTTTGAAGAATCTTTTGCTCCGCTGCTCGCCTTGAGGTCGTTCGATATTTCTCGCGTCATGCTCATATGAATATGACGGTCTTCGATGGATGTCAAACCGCTTTTCAACGGACAACCGAAAGAAACGGTTTATGTCACCAACCGTATGGATTCGTTGATCCCGAGTTCCCGAACCATGTCTACAAACCGAACAAAGCTCTTTATGGTCTCAAACAAGCTCCTGCATGGTACGATAAGCTATCATCTTTCCTCATTGCTAATAATTTCACCAAAGGTTCGGTCGACCCTACTCTTTTATACAATATCACGGGCACATATCTTAATTGTTCAAATTTACGTGGATGACATCATTTTGGGTCTACACATAAAAGTACTCAATCGCTTTTGCAAAACTAATGAAGAAAATTTTGAAATGTCCATGATGGGTGAACTTACGCTCTTTCTAGGACCGCAAGTTCATCAATCACCCCGTGGTATTTTCTTGAGTCACCCAAATATGCCCTTGAATTGTTAAACAAATTTGAATGAAAACCCGTGACACTTATGCCACACCAATGACTCATACCAAGAAGCTAGACGATTTACATGGGAAATTAGTAGACCCTACCAAATACCAAGTATTATTGGGTCTCTCATGTATCTAACAAATAGCGACCGATATTGTCTTTGCCGCTTATCTATGCTCCCGCTATCGTCAAGACCAATCGAAACCCACCTCTCGAGGCTAAAAGAATCCTCCGATACATCAAGGGAACCATTAACTGGGGATCCGTATCCGGGATTCTCGGTTTTGAACTAATCGCTTTTCGATGTCGATCACGCAGGATGTTTAGATTCACGAAAAGTACTTCAGAGCACTACAATTTCTTGGTGATAAACCGTGTCCCGGCAATCAAAGAAGCAGATTGTACATCACCGCCATCAACCGGCGTAATATGTAGCCATGTCGGCGTGTTGTGCTCAAGTCATCCGGATGAGAACACAACTCAAAGACTATGGTTACGATTTGATGTAATCCCGATGTATCGCGACAATCGGAGTGCCATTGCGATCTCGCAACCCGCTCAAAGATTCAAATCAAAGCACATCGATCTTCGCTATCATTTCATCAAGGACCACGTGAACAGTGGTACAGCTTGAATTATACTGGGTACATAATACCAATTGGCGATCTACTCACCAAAGCCTTGCCTCCCGCTAGGTTTAATGAGTTGGTCCACCGGATTGGTATGAGGTGTTTGACTCAAGAGGAATTGGATGAACTCTTAAAACAGCCTTTAAAACCCGTCAAACACCAAAATCTCTTTTGTAAATATTTTTCAAAACAAAATACAAAAATATAAAACCCGATAAAACAACAAAAATATTCTTCTATCTATTTTTCTTCAAACATGGCAAGTACATTTCTTCCACAACACTCAAATCTTTCAAAATTCAAGATTTTTCCGATCAAGTGTTGAGGGGAGAAAATAAATACTTAACTGCTTCAAAATAACCGTGTACTTGCATGTTATCCTATCCCGTTGTTTCTTTAAAATGGTGGTCACATTTTCTGGTTCAATGACACCCTGACTAAAATTTATAACCTTTCATTATTTCTTAAGTCGAGGGGAGTGTCACAAGTTTATTTCCAAATATTCTTCGCTTGGTAACCAAAATGGAAGTTAAAAGGCTTTGGATGAAAATGGAAAAGGTGGAGGGACTAAACCGCCAAAAGCTTAAAGTTATTTTAATAAAACTCCCCACCTAACTTTTCATCCTCACATTTATTACACATAACCAAACTCATCCTACGCCTAAGAATCAAGCAAGAAACCGTGTTTTGATCATCATATTGTAAGTGTTTTTATAATCTTAACATGTTTTTAAACAATGGTTTTGATTTTACATAAACCAACGGTCAAAAATGAGATATGAATGATTATGTGTTCTACGATAAGCGTATGAACACACAATCATTGTTTGTGTGTTTGTGGTTAAAAGATTGTGTCAAAACGCTTTTATATAACATCAATGATACTATTTTTATCCTCAAAATCCACCCGTAAACACGAATTGATTGATTTTCAAAATTAGGGTTTATGCGTCGTTTTGGGTGTTTTCATTTGAGAACGTTTTGGTGATAAAGATTGTTGTAATAGGTTGTTTTCAAGTTGAATTGATCATATCTAAGCCCGTAATCACCCGTAAACACTAATGATTCATAAATTGAAAATTAGGGTTTATAGTTCATACGGTTTGGGTATTTTTGATTCATGACATATTTGATGTTAAAACTTGGATAAACATACTCTATATGCATCTAAGACTTACCGTAAACACTTTGGTGCAAATCCTATGGCTAAATTTCTTACGCGTAATTCATGAACTTTAGGTTTTGGTTTACGCGTAAGACTTTTTACGCCAGAAACTGCTTGATGAATTTCATGCCATGATCCGTTTTAGAATGAATGTTAATGTTAATATTGATGTTATGATGATGTTATTTCGTGTTTGCTACAAGTGAAAATCGTAATCAAGGTTGTTAACCAACTACGATAAGGATCACCTTACGCGTAGCAAGTTATGCGAAGAGTAATCTTACGCGTAGCGCCCACGCCGTAAGGTTCTACAAAGGGACCACGCGATCCCGTGAAGGATATGCGTAAACAAGGACCTCACGCATAAGGTCTACTTCACGAGTAAGCCTTACGCGTAAGGTTTTATATACGCCACGCCGTAAGCTTTACGCATAAGGTCCCCTTTTCCCACGCTGTAATATTTCTTACGCTGTAAGTAAGGATCCCACGATAAGCTTGCGCTCACGCCAGATACTTCTCCTGCTTACGCATAAGCTACCATTTCTACGCCTAAGCCTTGATCAAACCTTCATTATGAATTGTTACGCTGCAAACTTGTAAATAAATAAATCATAACGTCACGAAACCAATAATGTCACTAATAAGCTTAAATGTTTAATATGTTGTGTTAAATAAGTGATAACATAAACTTTAAAACTTAAAGTTAACTAACTCACGAAACTTATCACAACGCTATTGGACTATTGAACAAACAAGTGACTTTGGACTCAGAATAATCATTGACATTGTACATTCAATAATTAGACAATAAAACCTTCGTTGACTAACATTATGTCTTTCGATATGTTGGTTCTTTTGGCTAATGTTATTTCGCATCACGACATGGTCGCTCAAATGAATGTGGATGCACCGATGTTCTCACAATGGCCGATATCTTCCCTAATGGCTATCCGAGGAAGATTGAAAGAACAACCTTCGGGTTGACTTTGAAACCCTCACCGCCGTAATCTTCCTGCTTGATTGCTATGGATATTCTCAAGAATCATCCCTACCGTAACATGCTCTCACATTCTCGCACAAGATCGAGATCTACATTCAACAGCTTCGAATTCAATGCAGGGATCAAAGGTCAAAGTGCAAGACAAAGGACGCCAATCACAAACAAGTCACCATCACACATGCAGACTTACGGGTCGTTCTTCTCATCCCCGACATCGAGCCAACCGACTTCTATGCCACACCGTCAAGAGACAGCTTTGCAATTCTTGATTGATATTGGCTATGATGAAGCTTCGTGAATTATCACTAAGCATTCTCATGTGGAGCTTAAGAACATTCCTCAACCGTGGAGAACTCTCTACATCATCATTACCAAATCTGCTCTCGGTCGTGATAGCGGCTATGAGCATCCCAAGCTCATAGAACCGCAAATTTTTGGTCATTAATCAACATGAAGCACATCGAGCTTGAAGCTCGATATGGGATGACATGATGTCATTTCTCAAAAGCTTGGCTCAAAGATTCCCTATGTCGATACACTAAACTGTTGATCCAGAGCACTTGGACTTCATCCCGATATTCCCAAGAGGCTCAATGACCCCGACAATCACGACATGTTGATCGAGCCTATTTTAACCGCCGAATCAAGGAATCACAACAAAGAAACAGGGTGTCAGTTACCCGATCACCTTCTCTAACGAAATCAAAAGCTCTACACATACAAAAGGTATCCGTAGCGCTAAAGAAGGCAAAGTTGGTCATCTTGATGAGAAACCTTCGGGAACACCTACACGGAGAACCGTAAGAGGCAAGTGCAGGAAGTGCCGCAAGCATCGAGAGTCGAGGAAGTTTCCCAAGAGGAATCCTCCTCGTAAAAGACTGCTCCTTCTAAGGAAGTCGGTCCTATTCCCATTCCAAAGCTTGAACCACAAAGAAAGCTAGTGGACGAAAGCTCAAGATACACAATCGATCGAAGAGGTCTTCTACTCAAATCAGCAACCAAGCACCTCCTTCAAGAGCAAAACCTCCCACCCACCAAATATCCAAGGAAAAGGAAGACTCAAGATTTGTACCTTATGATGAAAGCTCAAGCTCGATGAAGAGCAACCGGATACATCCTACAGAAGAAGTTTAAATTCGTTAGACTCCAACAAAAGCTAAAGAATTTGCTAAAGATCAAATGGGTGGCCCCGAGGGTCAAGTGGTGAAGTTCAACCTTCACCAATCCCGATGCGTTAATCAACCCGATAGGGAACCGTGCCACCACTTTGAGCAACAACAAAAGCTTGTGGAGGACTCTATTGAGTATGACATTGAGGAACCGTAAAAGGAGAAGTCCGAGAAAGATAAAGATGAAGAAGATGAAGAAAAGCTGAAGAAGCTAGAAAGTAAGAAAAGATGACAAGATGACGAAGGAATTATGATGAGTTTCTTCTAGACAATCCAACTGCTCCAAGGAGGAAACTTCGAACCTCCAAAGGACCCCGAGCCTCCTCATGTCTCATCATCATCGATTCATCATCTCATTCTTCACCACCACCATCAAAAGATCAACCAAATCAACATCCAAATCAAGAAGAAGCCAACTCGATCTTGGATTTCATACTAATAAAAGAATTGTGAATGTCACAAACAAGTCGAAAGAAAGACATGCTCTACAAAAAGATGAATTTCTTGTCGATCGAATCAACCTCTTCATGACGAGAATGACGAGATGAAAGTTGAAAGGAGTATGTCCGTAAGCTCATGAAAGATGATCTTCAAGGAAAATGGACGAAATGATCAAAGGTTACACTCACAAATACCTTCTTGACATTGTTCCTAAAGTTACAAAGGAGTTATTCACCAAACAACTCTATCCGAATCTACTTCATCCGCCAAGCATATCATGAAATCAACACCAATGCACGTGAACATCAATCCGCTGATCCCATAATCTTCTCGATGTCGAATTAGTTGACCGATAGCTCAAATGTCCAAACGATCCGCAACACTTGCCTCTCACGAAGGTAAATTGCTTGAAGCATTGCCGAATATCAACTCAAATCAAGATGCAAAGAGAAGAAGTCGAAGGCCAAAACGCCCAAGAGACGATGATGACAAGGATAAGGATAAGGACAACGAGCCCAAACGCCCAAGAAGTCCGTGAATCATCTTCTATGCAACCTCCACCCCAACGGACTCCAAAGACAACAAAGGTCTCCTCCTCGCTCTTCTACCGAAAACCTCAGATTCTTCCGAGTTACCACCCGAGACTCGTAAAACCGTGATCACTTTGAGTATACGGGTGGTGACGATGAGGAATTCCATGAGCCCCAACAACAACCCGCCTCTCCGACAAAGTACGTAAACCGTAATCCTCATCTAGGCCTAAGAAAAGAAGAAGAAGGCGCCCAAGGTCGACGTCAGATCATGGCTAGATGAAGATAACATCAAGAATTTGAATGGTTTTCACACTTGTTAACTCCACCCCTATCCAAATCAAGGTCAAGATCCGTAGACGGTAATACATTGGAGCATGCTAAGATACCGCAAGAAAAATTCGAGTAAAGAAGATGACGAAACCGAGTTGAGGCGAATCAAGAATGAAGCTTTTCAACTGTTAAAAGATAGCTCGAAAGTGCCATCGAGGTCGAATATCACCTTGAAAACATTGCTCGAGCTATGTCTAACAACATGGATTGGCTCAACCCGTAGCAAACATCGACTTCACCAAACGGACAACCCTCCATATTACACCGATCGGTCTAAACCTCTACCAACAATTGGCCAACCAGATGAGCCTAGGATTCCATTCCGATATTTCTTCAACAAAGACTTGGAATTTCTTCTACACGGTGGCGATGGTTCAAGGAAATACGCTACATCTCGACACTTCCATTCCCTGCAGCCCATATACTCTAACCGCATAGCCATCGAGGAAAGAGCTAACCACATGTTCTCCAACAATGTGGCGTTGTATGACCGTGATGCAATGTATGGGATTCACCATTGGCCGAACGCCAAGAATCTACTACGTGTCGCCAGTTCGTAAGTCTCAACATGAAGTGTTCAAGATTAAGAGTATCGCTGCCATCAAACATGTTGATCTTTCGTCCAAATGGGACTACACTTTTCTCAAGAATATTGTGGTCAAAAGGCAAGACGAAAGGGATTATGCATTCTCTCAAGTCGACTTTGAGAATTTGTCTATCAACGACATTGAAGACATGTACCTTGCCAAAGTACATGTGGTCGCATGAGACAATTTTCAATCAAGTACAACGTGAATTCATCAAGTCATTGCTCATCTTCATCGACGATAGTCATCAAAGAACGTAGAAGATCTCCACTTGCGCTGAATCATATCGCACCCGTGTCAACTTCACTCCACCTCGCCTAGATCTTCCCGACATCAACCACCTCACAATATACACTCATCAAGAAACCATTCGCCGCCGCTTATCGCAGTGAACTTCAAAGAAATTGCTTAATGGCGGTAGAGATCTTCACAAGTTTGGGGATCACACTTTGAAGATGGTTAGGACGGATTGGCTTATAGGTTGAAGGATATACATCAAAAGATTGGGTCTCCTAAGCGATGGAATTCTCGTGATCGTAGGGATGTGAAGAGGATCATCACTATGATTGATGAAAGGTTGTATCGACGGATCGCCTGTAACCTTGGAAAGCTTTGTTGGTGGTCGACCCAGATTAACATCACCGCTATCAACGCCTGCTCGCACTCCCGCAACATCACCGACTTCCGGTACCCTTGAACCGCTTCTTTTCATTATTACTTTGATGTGTGATTATATATGTCAATGGCTTGTGCACACATAATGTTGTACAACCCGTTCTTGTCAAGAAAGGACCCCGTGGTACGCTTCAGCCACAATCCTTATAAAAGGAGCGAAAGCTTTTACTTTTGAGTAAAACCTATCAAACCTTTCATTTTTCAAGGTTTTGCTCAAAAGAACAAGTACTTCCCGTATATGATTTTCAAAACCTCAACCGCTTATATCACTTGTTGAGGGGAGTATTTGAATTAAAACTTTGTTCACAAATTGTTCATAGTGGTCATCTTCCCGCAACACTCGAAATGGTCATATTTATTTCAACTTTTCAAAAATAACATTTTATATGCCATTTTGAGGGGAGAAAATTATGTGATAAGAAATATGTTGTGTAAATGCAAATGAATCTTTGTGCTATAGACTTAACCAACGAATTGACGATACTTAATCGTTAGTAACTCGAAAAGACTTGTCCAGACGGTAATAATTTCAAGCTAGTTCGCTAGTAATGTAAACGTGTCTCGCAAAGGACTTGTCCGAGTAGAAAGTACCATTCGAGAAACTCTTGGTAGACATGAACTCGACGGGTTTGACAACCTTCGAGGCTTGTCTACACCTTCAAGGTAGTTATTAGAGCTAGTTGTCACCTAAAAGTCGACAATGTAACTCTTTAACTATGCAACGAACCGTGTCTCATGGGGATTGTCTATCTTGAGTTGATCAATTCATAAAGTGCGCTTTTTCCTCACCGTGCGATTTCCGTAAAACTCTTAAGCACATGTGGAGGGGAGTATTTCAAAATCTCAAACTCTTACAATGGTACAAAATGTTTTTCAATCATAACCACTTTGAGAGATTTTCTTGAAAATTGGTTTTATGGCAACATAGGTTAGTCATGGAGTTATAAGGTGACTAAGGTTAGAATAACTGTCCTATGATCCGCCAGAGTCGGAGGGATCTACCCAAGGACATCACAAATAGTTAGTACTTAGAAGTCCTTAGGTACGATTATAAAAAGGAGAAAATGAGAATCGGAGAAAGAAGGAGTTGAAGAATTAAAAGAAATGCAAAGAAAAGGGTGAAAAGAAATAGCCTCCAAATTATTCAACTTAGGCGCATAATCGGTTCAATTCATATGCTACCGGTTGTCACTTAGTGACGCCGGTATTGAAGATTAAAAGTCGTCATGGACCCAAAGGACGCATGCACTAAACCTTCTTAGCCACTCAAGTTTCTCTCAAAAGAAGCTTGTTTCATTCTCACAGGAACCCTACGTAAACTATTGGCTTTCTTAGAGATCACCGGTATTGAAGAAGGAGACCTCTCCCTAGTCTCCGCCAGAAAACCAAAACGCACTATTGAGTCTAGAGCCACGAGATTCATCAAAAGATCTCTTAGGTACACTTGACATTTCATCACTTGATGTTCAACAATAAGAACATCGCTGGTACGTTATCGAGTCCTTCATGCATCTTAGCAACTGTCGAGAACATTTATGAGAGGTTCACAACCGTGATCCTCGCGATTGAATGGAAACTCCCGCCAGGGTCAACATCAAACAACCCCGACAAAGCAGTCACTTCGTAACTCCCCGTGATTACGCTTAGTGTGTCTCAAACGGTCTACAACAGAGGTGATGCTTCGTGTACCTCAATGACTCATCCGAATCAGAGGTGTACTTCGGTACATCGTGTTATCTCACTTGTGGGACTCCAGCTCAGAACGGCCTTTGTGAGAATTAGAGTTGTGTTTTCACACTATGTCATAACACTCTCAAGTTCAAACTTGTAAGTGCCGAACCGCTTATTACTAACCGCTTTAATGTTTTCTTCTTATGGAAGCTCGAGCGGAATGATCGTGCAGATTCTTCACATGCTCATGCCAACATCATCACTAATGGAAGTTCTATCTTAAAGCAACACAAAGTCGAATGATTCTTCGTCAAATCAAAGAATCTACAAAGTTAAAGACTTAAAGAACTTCATCAAGATCGAAATCCAACGTTAAAGAGCGTGTGAGCATGTTGAAGAATGACGGAGACACCGGAGCAAAGAAGTAGGCACTGAGGCGCACTTGATGCGCATAACAACAACATACTATCACTACCATCACAAAGAACAATGATCAAAGAACAAAGTTAAAGATGACGCCAAAGCAAAACTGCTTAAAGAAAACAATTTCTACACCGGGAGATTGTTCAAATCAAGGCAATTCTTCTCACAAGAAAGAAGAATGTCGAAGACGCCAAAGCTACTATTACATCAACGCCTTCACTGCTCATATTCATTCATCACCAACACTTAGGGGAGATTGTTGGAATCACTCCTAAACCTAAATCAAGTGTTAGTAATTCATATGTAATAGTTAGCTTAATTATGGCCTTTATGTTTGTTATTAGCCTTAAGCTTATGTAGAAGGCCCATGAGCTTAGGCCCAAGCCCATAGGAGAAAGGAAGGGACTAGGAGTGTTGCCCTAGCTTCCTCCTATAAATACTTTGTATATAACCCTCACTGAGGGTTGGTTGTTCAATTTATTCACTTTCACACATACTCTACGCATAACCGTCTTATTATTACGTGTGTGTGTGTGTTTTTATTGTTCAACCGCCTTCTCTCTCTCTCTTTCTTTCATTGATGCTTGTGTTGTAAAACTAGTGACCTAACAGGGAACTTTAGTGAGAGAAAGAAAATCTTATTATGAGCTCCAACTCTACCTTGGAAGGTAGAGAGTATTTATAGTACTTACATAAATCGCCACCTACGGGCCATGGATCGCATACAGTGGGTAAAGACTCATCTGTCCTCCACGGTGTTACATAACTAAATACTACTTAACTTGTAATAATCTATGACTACAAGCTTTCTAATGATTACATATACTTGAGGTGACCGACTCTTTAATAACTGGATTTACTAAATCCTAACAAACATCCTCAAAGAACGGTGGAGATGATTGTAGGTACGTTGAAGACATGTTAACAAATTACATGGGATTTTATAACTCTATGATTAAATCGGAAATAGATTCTTTCACGGATTTTACTAAATCAAGAGAAAACCGCTTTACAAACAAAAATCAACCAAGTCGCTACGATTCTTGAACCAAGTCGCTAATCACTAAGTCGCTAAGTCACAAGTCGCTAGTGAACCAAGTCACACATACGGTCAGTCGCTAAAGAGCAACTCGCTAAGGTCCAAGTCGCTAACACCAAGTCGCTAAGCACCAAGTCGCTAGACACAAGTAAGTTGCTAAAGAACAACTCGCTAAGATCCAAGTCGCTAGTATCAAGTCGCTACCAATTTACACTACAACTCGCTAACAATTTCTTAAGCAAGTCGCTAACCTCACCAAGTCGCTAGCCGTAGTGGAGAATCCACTAACTTGTACTATTTGTCGGCTTGTCTCAATGACAAGTCACTAGGCTCAAGTCGCTAACAACTAACATCAGAACTCGCTAACTTTTAATGAAGCAAGTCGCTACGATGAAAATCACTCCGAGAACCAAGTCGCTAGCAAGAAAAACTTAAAAACACACTTTTCAATCCAAAACAAGCTCAACCACGTTGATTCAACCTTACCAAATCAAAACCCAAGCACATACAATGATTCTAAACACAAAAGTACACCCAAAATTCAAACTTTAACACTAGAAATGATCCAAATGATGCAAAATCCACTAAACTTTTCAACCTCAAAACCATCTAAAACCACTAGAAATCCAAGTATATGTAAGAGATGATCAAACCATGGCTCTTGATACCATTTGTAACATATTGGATTTCACAAACACACTAAAACAATAATCAAAGAGACATATACAAGAGGTTTTAGAGAGAAAGTTAGAGGTTGGGAACTTTAGTGAGAGAAAGAAAATCTTATTATGAGCTCCAACTCTCTACCTTGGGAGGTAGAGAGTATTTATTGTCTTTACATAAATCGCCACCGCGGGTTGTGGATCGTGCATCAGATGGGTAAAGACCGTCAGTCCTCACGGTGTTACTTAACTAAATACTACTAAACACTAAATAATCTACGACTCACGAGCTTTCTAACGATTACATATACTTAAGGTGACCGAGTCTTTAATAACCGGATTTACTAAATCCTAACAAGAAAGATGTGATGATGGTTAATGTGGATTAAAGAATGTAAGTTGAAGTTAAATGTGTGAACACATAAAATGTGCAAATATGATAAGCAAGTTTCATATACCAATGATACTTGTTTAAACTAAATAAGAGGTATGGAAAAGTATGCGTATTAAAATATGATCCAATGTTAAAATGTGAAAGGTTAAAATGGTTATCATATAAACAATGATGGATCTAGACACACCTTTGGGATGACCGAGTTAATAATGTGTCAATGATATTTTGTATGATATTATTAAAGATGGTATCACGACACACACCTTGTGTCAATTTACTTAGTAATACTTAGAAGATGGATTATATGATGTATTGTATGTAAACACAGATTAAACACAAAACTTAAGCTCCAATATTATTGATGAATAATACGAGTGATCTTAGCTTATCACTAGGGTTACACCTTGAAGCCTTTGTGAGTAATACGTAGGTAATTAGATAAGCACCTAAGACAATGACCTAGGACCTCCTTTTATACAAAACAAGTAGTCCTTTACAAGATAAGTATAATGCTAACATTATAGAATATACACAAAATCTATTCTATACTTATCTAGACGCGCTTAACTAAACATTATCTAATAGCAAGTGGTAATAATGTATCGGCGGTGGGAATACGCTTCCACTTTGCTAGTGTTAATCCGAGCGAAGGTAAACCACAACTATCCGTGGTAACGGATTATTCCCAACAATCCTCCCTAAACTTATGATTTCTCTCGCAAATCAATAAGTTTCTTCAATATGCATTATCTTCAAGGATTTGGGAATTCAACCAAACACTTCACTTCTTTCTTAACTTTTGAATAGCTCTTGAACATTGATCTTGAAGCCTATGTAACAATGCTCGACCTTCTCATTGTCTTCATGAACTCTTATTGTTGTACATAACATCACAAAGAGAGTTCCAAATCGAGTGGATATTCCTTCTCAAAGAAGCATGAAAGCATCTTCTCCATTTGTCAGAGACATGATGAACTTCACATGAATCATAGTAAAACCATTTAGTACTGTGACATGTGCATGAGAATTTCCGAAATCATCATCAACATTTGGTTCATAGAGCCTTCTAAGATTAATCCATAATTGCATCTCCTTTGTATCTTTGAGATCTTGAGCATTAAATCTTTCTTGAACTAACCTCCATAGTGTATCAAGGTCATCTCTGTCAAAAGCTTTTATAAGATCTTCAAATTGAATGAATGATGAAGTTTCACCACCTAGCCTTGTAATCTTCCATGTTGGAGCAAAATTGCTAGCAGTGTAAACCTCCCAATCAATGATAGGATGTCGAACTTGCAGTGGTTCTGGATAAAAATCTTCTTCTTCAATCACAATCATTCCAGTCATTGTTCTTCAAAGAATTTCTCAAGAGGAATTTCTTGTTCTTCAAAGAACCTTAGTCTTCTTAACAGCTTGAGAATCACTTTCTTTGGCCTTTCTTCAATCCAGAAATCTTCTTGCTTCTTCTTCAGAGCCCATTGCAATAAAATCTTGATCATGTTTTTGAACTCGTAGTAAGCTCTTTCAATTTGATCATCGACATTCCTTTGAATTGATGCTTCTTCCAACCACCAACATGACAACAATAAGTCTTCATATATGAAAGAATTTGTGCCTTGGTTGGTTGTCTTGGTTTCTTTTGACCCTTTTGACCGAATTGATCACATCTTCAAGTGCTTGATTGTTCTTCATTTGAATGAAATCCTTCAACCGAGCGCTTCTTTGTTCTTCGCTTAAGGATGCATCACCTACTGTGTCAATTGCCTTTTTCTTGATTATTTGATTATTAGCAATCAAGAACTCAATATCTTCTTCAAGGGAACATAGCTAAACTCGAATCTTTTCTAAGAATTGTTGGTTGAATATTGAGCAAAGGATCTTCTTCCATTCTATCCAATCTTTTAGCTTCCATAAAGCTTGCAACTTCCAATTCTTCAAGCTTTTTCTTTTCACCATTTGTTCTTCGAGATCTTTTCAAGAATTTCTATCAAGAACAATCTGTGCTTGTCTTTTCTTTGAAATCTTTCTTCCAGCTTTGCTCTACATTTTCTATAACCGCTTTACCTTTGTCATCCTTCGCTTTATCAAATTCTTCACTTGCAAGTGGCAATAATTGGCTCGCAGTGGAAATAGAATCGATGGTAAAATCTTGCAAGATGTAAAATGTCTTGATCATCAAGTTGCTCTCCATGAGTATCGCCTTCCTTTGCTCCTTTACTTGTATCTCCTTCATCTTCAAAACAATTTTCCTCCCTCAAGTCGAACTGCTTTCCTCCCCTGTTTGGGAGAAATTCCCAAATCATGATCACCGAATCACCATCGTGAGGTGAGGATGAAGATGAAATCACCAACTTTGCGCCTTCTTGTGCTTTTTCAACCCCTCGCAACTCCTCCTTTAAGGTCCGAATCTCTTCCTTTAAATGTTTAACATCCTTGGCATGCAGCTTCTTGACATTTGCCAAATCTTTCAGAGATTCAACTCGCTTGGCTAACTTTGTACACAAACCCATCAATTCCAATTGGTTCCCACCGCCTCATCACTTCCAACTGTGTTACCTGTTGGGAGAGGTGAATCATGGGGCAAAGGTTCGAGTCCTCCCTAGTTGGACTAGGTGGAAGTCTAGAACCACCAACGCTTGTTCCTAGACCAAAAGGTTCGTAAACTTGTTGTGTTGTCATGAGAGGAGTTGACTGCTTAGACCTTCTCTCATAGGTGTTTGAAATCGGTGGAATATAATCAATGTTTGGAACATTAATTATAGGTGTGTTTTGTTCAGTGTAATCTTAGCAAGCATTTGGGAAGTAGAGGTGTAAAATCATATTGCCATCTTTGTTTAAATTTTGAAAACTTTAGGCTTTAGGCAACCGATTTGATAAACATTAGTATGGGGTTGCAGTTGAAACTCATTTAGCACTCGCTTGCACAAACCTTGGATACATTAAAATTTTGTTTTACTCGTACATTGCCTTTCATACTTGTAAAAATATAATTTGACCGCTTAAAATCTTATCGCTGACTAGACAAACCAAAGGGTAAGCCATGGTTGAACTAAATTGCTCATAAGATGTTTTCTTAGGACTCGCACAATGCAACAGAGTATGAATCAAAAATCTCCATTGGGGACAAAACCACTCTTTTGAAAGTAGACTTTTGTCGGTGGTGTCATACCCCATGGATGATAAAGTATCATGAATTTCGGGCATAGGTAATGTGATGAGACCATTGAGATCACCCAATTGGAGTACTCTCCTCAAGGATGCCTCAAGAACATCAATAGTTACCCCATCCACAGTGGGCTCTTAGAGCATCCATCGCTTCATGTGTATCTCCAATCTCAAGTGTGATGGACCGAGCGTAAGTCCAAAACTGTTTGATTTGAGAGATATAAATTGTGGGTTTTAAAAGCAAAGCATACCTTATATGTGTGGTATGGAGAAAGTCCACAATCTGATGATAAACAGGGCCACTCTTCTCGTTAGACTTTTGTAGGTAGGCCACTAGGTTGTGCTCATCTACAAAGTTTAAAGGTGCCATAGAAACTTTTGATGAAAAACGATATTGGGTCAGTAAGAATCGAAAGAATAACTAGCCAATTGAGAGAGAAAGATATATAGGGTTAGGGTTTAGAATTATTGCGCAAGTAAAATTATCTTTAGAAAGTAGTTATCACAATATGGAAAGAAGATAATTTACTTAAAATTTTAACCCATATATATATGACAATTAGTGGTTACTTTCAACGGCTAGTAAAAATTAGTTACTGACACAATCAGTTGTAACGACTAGAACAAAAGTGGTAAAATAACACTGTCAGTGGAAACTGTGAACTAGCAGTGGTAATTTTTCACAAAAATTTCAAAGAGCAGTGGTAAAATAAAATCATGTGATAACAAGACTACTCTTATCATAGTTTTAGCAAACTACCAGCTATCAACGGATTTGATATGTCTTTACCATGAGTCGTTTGCTATAGACTAGCCAACTCTTAATCAGAAAGAATATAGTGAGTTGATAACCATACAGTTTTTGGTAAACTATCAACCATTAACGGATTTGTCAAGTCTTTACCAGTAGCCGTTTGCTCTGGACTAGTTGATTCTTATGTGGTTAAGACATGGTGAATCAATAACCATTTGTTGTGTATCTCAGATATACACCTTTTAAATTCAACTTCCATCAAAACTTGATTATGTAACTTTAAGAGATAGGAATAACCAACTTGATATTTACCAAAGTTACCTTTAACCAAACCATTATCCAAGTAAAATATCATCCAAAGTCAACCCAATAATATCTATATTTACTCCTTAACCAACCAAAATAGGAAAAAGTTAATATACTCATTAATTAACCCTTTCAACCGAATTTGTCTATATAAGGAGGTTTGGCTTTATGTAATCTTCATCAAATCACATTCAAACACAATATCCCTAAAAATAGTCATGAGCAATCCTTCCAACACCATCGACATCTCTTCCGATTCGTAAGAAGAATATGTAATCGAGTCGAGACATCCTCGAGGCATCGGGATGGTTTGGATACTTTCCACCGTAATGGCACTTCTTCCAAAAAGTATACCAAAGAAATCTAGCGTGTGCTCAGCAAAAAACCCTCGCAAAATCTCTTGAGTTCTACTCCACTCATCGATGATGACGAGGAGAATGATGAAACCTATTCCATGGCCAAAGATTTGCCAAAAGCTCTTTCAATAGCACCGAAATAGCTATCTCCAATATGAAGCGATATCCATCCCAACAAAGCTCGCAATGCTACCAAAGCCTCCTCCACAAGTTCTTGGTCTTCCATGTCCAAGAATGCAATCCACTTTGAGAACAAAAGGAAGAGGACATAGAGAAACAAGCATGACTATGTGGGCAAAGGCAAGAAGCCAATGGAGTAGTCGGGTTAGGTATAGGATGTGCTAGGTTGCGATCTGTTGTGTTTTGATGATTAGAAGTACTTTCACTTTGGTTGTAATAAATCATGTTTTATCAATGAAATGAAGTTCCTTTGTTTTCCTTTTTCCAATGTAAAGCAAGCTTGTTACCACTGGTTGCAATATAGTTCCCATCGTTAAAAATAATTTCGCATAAACATCGCTGGATAACTAGAAAGTCAAATACCAAAGAGTAACCATTCAATGTAAACAAAGAATCCTTCAAATCGCAAATCACAAACATAAACCAAACACCGAAAGAATTTGTGAGGTATCGTGGTTAGAGAATAGCAAGAAGTGATTCTATAGGCTTAGCAAAGGGCAAAACTCTAAGTTAATAAAGTCAACTCCTAGTCACCGATTCGCTTACCAAGGTCAAGAGACTTCATTTACTTCTCAACCACTTACACCTTCCCTCATTAACTTACTAAATCCAACTTAGTATATATATAACAAACCATTTAACACACAAACCACCCAAATCACATACTCCAAAAATTTCACTCTCAAAGATCAACATTTCTCCAACAACACCATGAGTCATTCCAGTCCAATCAATCTTTCTTCTAGCAGTTCATCAGATAGTTCTTGGGATGACTTTGTTTTGAAGAACCCTGGGAGAGTTGAGAAAGAAGAGTATGAGAAGGTTGTATTCAGGAAGAGAAAACATACAACTGTTCTCTCAAATCCTTTTCCTGCTGGTCCTTCATCACTACAACCAGAGCCTCGTGGATGCATTAATCAAGGAAGATAGCTCAGAGATCAGCTCCTATGTATCGCCATATGAAGATACAGATGATGAGACCTCTGGAAGAGTCCTGAGTGTTCCCCCTCTTGCAGCAATAGCTCCTCCTGAAGAGCTCCAACCATCACCTTCTCTTCCATTGCTATCAGCACCACCATCAGCAGGTCCTTCATCATCCTCACCACCTACTGGAATAGTGGTGATGGGATTAGCATGCCCTAGAGTGTATGAGTGGATTGACATGCGTGGAGCTCCTAAGGTGATGCCAAAGTGGGGATTCCCAAATAAGCCATAGATGGTAGATGGTGGATAGGTTGGGAATGGGTTAAGAAGCTTGTGTTTGGGGTAGGTTGTTGGTAGTTGTTTTCAGTTGATGTAATGATGCTTGTAGTCTGTATTCCATGGATGTAACTGCTGCACTTAGTGTGCAGTCTTGTGAAATAATAATAATAATCCATGTTTTCCTTTATCATTAGTGTTCCCGCATCATACATATTGTTCCACTAACTTCATTATCAAACCGACATACATTCCATCATTATGCTCAAAATCGAAAGATAGGACTTGTTGCCACCATGTGCCTTGAACACCCACTATCTCAGATATCCTTGATCCGATCTTTTGTCCTTGGATGTTCCTGCACAAAAGAGTAAAGAGTTAGTTTCTTTTGGGGACCCAAGCCATGATTGACTTGGATCCGCCTCGTGTATCAATATAGTTAAATCTATCAAAGGTCATTGATACACCATTGGGATTGGTTGTAGAGGTATTTCCTTTGGTTTCCATTCCCAACGTGTTTGAGGCCTTCAAAGCATTGCCCATGTCCTCCCTTTTCTTGTTTACAACCCTTGCAGTGGTAATTTTTAAATGAGCAGTGGAAACTGCTGGTTTCTTTTTAGGCAACCACTGTTGGTTATAATTAACCTTTTTAGTTTGAAAAGTTCCTTTTCCTGTTTGTGAATATTTTGAAAAAGTTGTTTTGGTGTTTGCACTTTTAACAGGTGACTTAGGGTGAGAAGTATTAATAGTTTTTGCAGTGGCAAAGGTTTTGAGGCCACTTCTAAGTTGAACTGCTCTTGGGACCATTTTGCAATGTGAATTAGGGTGTACATTATGTTGAAACCTGTTAGTCTCCACCCTTTTATTCCCATGGAATTCCCCTCTCCAACATGATAGTCACAATAAGCATGTAAATGATCAAAACTACCACAAATATAGCATGCCTTATTGTACATTACAAAATCACTACCTAGTTGTTGAGATTTAACATGATTCCAACTCCTCCGGTTACCCCTAGGAGTCAAGGCTTGTTCCTATACATCTCAAAGATACCTTACAGCTTGGTCTAGGTTTATTAACCGGTTTCCTAGGTTCCTCTATAGTATTAACAACTTTTGGGATGTAAGTCTCTACATTCTTTTAACATTCTCATCAACAATGGATGAGTCACTAGCACTCTCAAAACATCATTATCCCGCTTAAACTCTTCCTCACTTTTCACCACCGTGTCCTTTAAAGGACCATATTCTCTTTCAAGATCCTTAAAATCTTCTAAGCCTGTATGAGCTAAGTCTATACCGAGGTGAATGAACACCCTTAGTGGTGGAGGCACAATTTATAACCCATACCGCACTTAACTTTACTATGTACTTGAGCATTCCAAATTTTATCAATTGACTTAGACCGATGATAGCATGTGTCTAATGTTAAATTGACATTTTCATTTTTCTTTTGAAGTTTTCCAACTCCTTTTGGTATGCTTCATTCACAAATGTTGTATGTTCTACCTCTCTTCTAAGAAGAATCATATCATCATTATATTTAGACTCATTTGCTTGATAGTGCTCTATTTGCTTTTCTAATATCGCCATAGCTCTCCTAAGATTAGACACAAGATAATTAGCGAGATATAACTCTTGTCTTTCATTAGAATATAAATCATTAAGCCTTTCAACTTCTTTAGCACTCTACATGTTTTAGAACAACTATCAAAGTTTTGTACCTCGAGTCGAGAAAGCCATGAGAGCAAATTCAAGAGCAACAAGAGCAAGATCGGTATGTTCTTCTTCTTGTTCATCACCCATGAAACTCCAATCATAGCTCACACCATCAATAGCCAACATTGCCTTTGGTTCTTCCACAGTTGGTCCCTTCTTTGCTTGTACCAAGTAGACATGTTGTCCTTGGTCTTTGGTCTTCTGCATTCTCTAGCAAAATGTCCAAACTTGTGGCGCTTAAAGCACTCCACTTTCTTCTTATCAAAGCCTGCAGCTTCATCACCATTGATGTGAATAGGCTTGCCACCTTCTTGTAGAATTTCCTAGCCCTCATGCTAAGAAGAGCTATTTGCCATTTTATATCCATCTCTTCCAAGTCATCTTCATCAATTTGCTCTATGTCTTCATGAGTTAAGATGAGCCATCAACTTGTGTGGATATGAAAGCATAAAGGTAGGATCTCCAATACTAGCAACCTTCTTCTTTGACCTCGCAGGTGGTAACATTCACATTACCGGTGGAAACTTTAGAACCAAAGAATGGCAACTTCATCATCACCGCCATCTTCGTAATCATCACCGTCAATAGAGGTTGACAACAATGCCAAGCTACTAGAGCTTGTACCAAGTTTCCGCCTTCTTCAACCTTTGCTCAATAAGTTTGAAGTTGTTGTAAAGGTCATTGAGCTTCATTGTTTCTATGTCCGATTTGTTTTCCCGCACAATAACATTGGTTTGAAACTCAAGGCAAACTTCTTAGAAACTTCAAATTGAGGTCTTCCTTTTCTACCTCAATGCCAAGCACACGATCATTGTAACAATCTTCGAAGTTTGGTGAAAATGCTATCAAGTGAGTCATTACTTGAAGCGTAAAAGTTTTCATAACTTTGCTTCAACAATGTCTTTGTGTCTTCTTTGTAGCATCATTACCACCAAACACCGAGCAAATCTCTTCAAACAGTTCCTTAGCAGCTGTGTACTTGTCAATGCAATGATCCGATCTCTAGGAAGAGTCATCAACAACAAACTTCTAGCTTTAAGATCATTCTTCCCGCAAGCTTTTTCAACACTAGATTCGAGCACGTAAACTTTCACAACATCCGTGTCACCAACCTTCACAAGATTAGTCACGGACTTTAAAGAATCACCGCTTGAATGATCTCCCATAGAGCATAGTCCTGAATGAGAAAGTATTGCTTAATCAAGATCCTCCACATCTCAAACTCATTTAGTTTGAGCTTAGGAAGCCTTGGTGTAGAAGAGTTTGATTGGTTATTTTCCATCTCCATTGAATTGAGTGAGTAGGTTAAGCTAATTCCTTGGATCTTCTAAAACAAAATATCAGAACCTTCGCTCTCATACCACTTGATGGATCTAGACACACACCTTGTGTCAATGATATTTTGTATGATATTATTAAGCATGCGGAATTTACTTAGTAATACTTAGAAGATGGATTATATGATGTATTGTATGTAAACACATATTAAACACAAAACTTAAGCTCCAATATTATTGATGAATAATACGAGTGATCTTAGCTGATCACTAGGGTTACACCTTGAAGCCTTTGTGAGTCATACGTAGGTAATTAGATAAGCACCTAAGACAATGACCTAGGACCTCCTTTTATACAAAACAAGGAGTCCTTTACAAGATAAGTATAATGCTAACATTATAGAATATACACAAGATCTATTTTATACTTATCTACTTATCTATCTAATAGCAACAATGTATTGGCGCTTAATACTAAACATGTAAACCACAACTCCGTAACGGATTATTCCCAACAAGATCCTTCGGATGGCTAAATTAATGAATGGTAAGGAATCCTTCGGGATGAAAAGTATTGCCTTTAATACGCTTAAAAATATCCCACCAAGTCTAGTGTTAAAATGTAAAAGAATGAAAAAAGGAAAGGTAAAATGAGCAATAGAGCGTCGAAAGTGTAAACGATTTATGATTTACACAACTATCCGTTTATGTTTCTTGATTTAATCGATTAGGGCGCCTATTTATTCCTACATAGCATGTGTAGGATAAGGGTATAGAAAACGAGACCATGAAATTAGTTAGAATTCATAAGAACTAAGATAGGTGAAATAGAAATTAGATCATGATTTAAATGGGGACGTTATACGAAATCTACCATTAGGTGCTATATTATAGCTCGAAAAGATTAAGAAATTGTAATGATGTCATTATATTCCATGAGGCGTGGTACAAAATGTGAGTAAAAATAGTAATAGATGCTAATTATTATTGGCACCCTCATGAGTAAATGTGACGATATAAGTTAAAGTTTGACCTTTTGAAGTCAAAGCGTTGAAATTTTCTATAAGACTTATAGTCTTGACGAAGAATTTATAAAAATGAGTAGAAGAAACAAGGCGTTATAGTAAAAAAGTTAATGAAATAATGAAATGACCATAGTAGAATGTGAAGGTATTAATTAATGTTGATCCGTGAAAGTTAAGATAACTTAAGATTTCCCGAGTGAACCTTAATACTTGGCGAAAATCTTTAAAATGAAATAGTGGAGATAAGGAGTTATAGTAAAATGTATAAAAGGATAGTAGAATGACTACGATAAAAATAAGAGTGTTAAGTTGTATTAGCTAATGTTTGACTTATGTGAAGTCAAATGGTATAAATTTTCTCAAGTGAAACATAGTCTTTAATTAAAAAGTTAGAATGAAGTAAGTAAGAATGTGGTGTAATAGTAACGGAGTTGGCAAACTGATATCTTGGTTGTAGTAAATGTGTCTAAATTGACGTAATAACCTTAGTAAAGGGTCGTGCACTCTTAGAAAATTAAACAAGAAGTAGAATGGAATTTGGATTTTGGAATGTATTGCTATGTGTTTCAAGATCACTTAGATAATTGCAACGAAATGTATGAATGAAAATATGCTTAGTGCTAAGAATGGTGATGAGATGCGACCAAGTCAAGGTTAGTTTAAACGAGAGAGTTCGCTGACGAAATCTAAATAAGAGGGTAGAATTATAACACACTAAAATCGGGCCTAAGTATCTTATTACAAGAATGCCATTTGAATAGTTGACTATGACTTTTATAAGTTCTAAAGACTTACCGGATTGGTTAGTCAACCCGATAGTCAAACGAAGGGTATTAAAAGTTATGTAAATGATTATAGAAAATATGATGTATCACAATCATAAGAAATATGGAGTTATGGGACTAATGTTGTCATATACTACATCAGTAATAAATTTTAATGTGGCCAAAATAGAAGCAAATGGACTTGAGGGACCAAAGTTGTCAATTGGTGACATAACTTTGGTGTGAAGTAATTTTTACCTAGAAATCTCCAGGATATTTCATTATTATGAAATAGGTGTATGTGTGAGTACGGTTTAGAGAAAAAGGAGGGAAGAATAAGGTATCTCCAATGAGCAAATTGATGAAGAATTAGTGCTCCAAATCAAGAAATAAGTTAGTACTAATCATACTTTAAAGTAAGTAATCCTTTATCTTAAGTTGTTAATTGGTGAATGAAGAAGTTAGGGTTTATGAACCCTAATTGGGAAAATTAGGTAAAAGATGTTTAAAGGCTAATTAAAGGGTTATAGTAATTATGGGTTAAGTTATAGTAATTAAAGTTAGTAAATTATATGGGTTAATTATCATATGATCATTACATGTTTCTATGATGATTAGAGATGTTAAGCGCGAGGGGGGGGTGAGTTAATGGTTGTATTAGCCATTGTTATGGGAGTTTGATTATGTGTTATATTCATATGGTCTTGTCCTAGGATGCAAGTGAGGAAGTTGATGATGTTCTTGATCTAAGTAGCATAGAATCAAGGTAAGTAAACCGGTTATAATGTGATGTTATAATAATTTGGTACATTATGTGTTATGTGATTTGATATGTTAAGATTTAAGAATGGATTGGAATGTATGTGCCTATGTGAAAGTTGATACAAGGTTAGTGTGATATAGCTCACAAAGGATGTGTTAGTTAAAGTGTGTTTAGATACTATTGAGATAGAACATGATGCTTTAGGTGGCTAAGGTATGTGCTAATGCTTAATGTTGTAATGGATAAATGGGTTATGATGTGTAATGTGTAAATGAATTATGATATTATGTTATCAATATTTTACTTACTAAGCAAAAGCTTACCGGTTAATGTTACAATGTCTTGTAGGCTCTTTTGTTAATACAAAGGCTTGGATATAAGGACTAAGATTTGGTAATGCGGAAGGTTAGAATGTTTGGTAAGGAAGTAGGAGCTTAAGTAGATACCGAGCTCAAATCAATGTTGTACTCCGTTGGTCTTTCAATTGTTTGTAATGTGTCGTCAAGTGTTTTAATGTATGTCATGGTCATTATAGAGAATTGGTGATCAATTGGTATGTCATAGTATGGTTAAAGGTTTATGGTCAAAGTTAAAGGGGTGTATGGATTAACGTATGTTTGTACCTAATTTGGGATTGAACAGGTCAATGGTCATGGATCAAATTTGCCATGGTCTTTAATGTTAAATGAGCATTTGTTCAGGTTTAAGTGTCTGTTTTATTGTTAAAGGCGTATGGTATAAATTGTATTTGAAAGTGGGTCAAAATGGTGCATGGCAACTAGCCATTCTTACCCATTTGGAATGTTAATGGGTAAAATTGATAGAACACTATTGAATGGTTATTGAAATATTAAGTAATGGTTTTGTTATGTCTTTGGTCAAGGTTGTGTTTGCATAAACAAGTTTTTCGGAAAATACAGCTTTAATGGCTCTCAAAATCCAGAATTTTGTGAGCAGATTTTGTTAGTTTTCTAAAAATCATATCTCCTAAAGCGTAAGTCGTAAAGGATCGCACCACTTTCCGTTTCGAAAGGAATTGAGTCTAGATTCATTTAAAAATAGTTTCAAGGTCTGAAAGTTTATAGATTTTTGTCAATGGTCAAAAGAGTAACAAAGTATCCGTTTAAGTTGGGTCGTTTCCGCGTAAAAGTTTTAAAGATTGTATTTTTAGTCAAATTGGGCATGAGGCGTAACACTATGGTCGGCCAAAATGGGGGAAAAGAAGGTTGGGACAAATTTGTTTGCATGCTAGACATATTAACCATGGGATATATGTTTAGTTTGGGGGTTTAAAAAGTCATAGCTAAAAGCAAAAGCTTAAGCATGGTTTATTAAATAAAATAAGCTCTAGCCAAACTATTTAGGAGACATTAGGGTGGCTTAATAACTTGTATATGTTTAAAAATATACATGTATTTGTAAAATTTTTGTAAATGTATTATGTGTATGTATTGGGTATTTAAATTGGGCATTGTTTAGTAATTATATAATTAAAAGTAATTATATATATAGTTTAAGTATATTTAATAAAAGAAATTCAAAAGAACGAGGAAAATAATATTTGAATTTTTGTATTACTTTGTGAAGTATAAGAATGTATTAATAATAATTATTGGGGGTATCGGGTACATTGTGCATACAAATTATGAAAAGCGTTTATTAAATTAATTAATGCTAGCAAGTAAAAATGAAAATTCGGTAGTAATAAAAAGGTGAATTATAATAATGGCAATATACTAGAAATATGTAGACTAAAATTTAGTCCAAGGTCATAGTGCACAAGAGAGTGTTTCTTGGTTTACGTTATTTAACTAAAAAGTTATACGTAAAAATGTACTCATGTAAACTTCAAAATAATTAATTTGAGTTTAGTAAATAATATTGACCTGGAAAATAGCGGGTTGGCATATAATCCAACGTCGCCACACACAATATTGTGATGAGGAAAAGGATAATAACGTCGTCACTCAACAGTTGGCTTGGAATTTCTTGAGGACCAAAACTAAATGGGATCCACCCGAGCGAGTTGGAGTTGATGCCGAGTTGAAAGAGCTTTTGAGATCCCCCCCAACAAACTAAGAAAAGAAAAAAAATGTATATCGAGTTCTACATCTAGGACTGGGGGTTGTTTCACTCAAGAATTTGGAGAGGTTATGCGAGAAGAGATGAGGCACAACGTGAGGTAGATGAGTCGATGTACGAGATGTCGAAGGAAAAGGATGCCACGATTATGAGGTCGCAGGAGATGAGATTCTTTGCCATGAGCGGTGGGAATTACTGGACGAGGATGCAACGAACATCGAGTACAAAACAAGAAATTTGCGCCAATATCGCAAGTAGACGTTGTTTTATGTTATTTGTGTTTCTTTTTGAATTGTTTTCAACTTATATGTTACTTTGTAGTTCTACTTCTAATTAATGAAGAATTATGTTATTTTAAATAATTGAAAATGAACAAAAAGGAGAAGGAAGTAGATACCAAATGATATGTTATGTGTTGTGAGTGAAAGTTTTGTGTTATGACACAAAAAGTGATGTGACACAAAAAAGTAGGTCATGACAATAGCACCTAATGCTCTTAGACTAGACAGAGTGGTTGTAAACTTACCTTTTGGTGAGTGACACCCAAACACAAGTCCTATGTCACGGCTAAAATTGCAAATTTTGGTGTTGCTCACCATTGTTTTGGCTGACAATTTGGGCCTCACTTTTGTTTTAATATTTTTTATTTGGTTGTGAGTGTGCGAGGAATATTTAGTGGGGTGTTTTTTGGGTAAAAGGTCAAAAGACCCGGTAAATATATTACTCCAAAAACGTTTAAGTACAAAGGATATGGGTGAATCTCATATCTCAGCCAGTTACATAGGCGGAAAAGCTTACATAACAAGATACTTCATATTCTCTAAACAAGAAAATAAACTACTACTTAAAAGATAACATTAGACTTTTATGAAAACAAAATTACCTCCTACCAAGGCCTTGGAGCTTAGTACCATACATGTCATATTCCCTGGAAGATTGTAGACCTGATCTGCATAGTCATCATAATCATAGTCATAATAATCATCTTCACGGTCGTAACCACCACCAAATAGGTTCATTGACTCGTCAAAAGTGTTCACAACCTCCTCTTCATCTCTGTCGGAATCAACAATCTCTCCCAATTTAGAGAATGGGTTAAGTAGATGGAGAAAAAGTAGAACTAGACTTACTAACCGCGGCCCGCACCTTCTCTTTGGCAACACTCACAAGCGGTTCTTGTGATACATTACCAGTATTTTGAGACCCATCTATCATAGCTTCTTTTTTATTACCCGGATAATCAACCTTTTTAATAAGATGACCATCATCATCCACAAGAGTAACTTTCTCATCAATAATTAGCTTTTCAAGCTTCCCGATTTTCTCAACAATAGGAGTAGGATGAACCTCCTTAGCTTCCATTGTACTTCCAGAATCCAACTCTGCCCCATCCTTAGCCATGACATTAGTAGAAATGCCACATTCATCAGTATCTATCATATTAAGGACTTGACGTATTTGATGTAGCAACCTTCGTCCCACTCATACTAGCCACATCAGAGGCCTTCTTCATTGTAATATCCACCTGCTTGGGTTCAAGAGGAGGCGCTTTAGGTTGATACCTAAACTTAGAACCCACAACAGGTTTAGTAAAACCATTTCCCGGACCACTTTGGCTACCATTCTTACCCTTGTTTTTGCGATTGACCGTCTGATAACCATCACTACCCTTATGTGTAGGATGAACTGGAGGAGGAACAAATTTAGGACAGTTATCCAGAGTATGACCAAATAGCTTACAAGTGTCACATCGAGGCAGTTTCCACTCTTACTCAACACGAACCTATTCAATAGTAGAACCCGACCCATCAAGTAGGGGTATTTCAACAGCGAGACTTTCCTTAAGTGCCTCATCTGCCTTCACTTCAATCAAACACCTAGCAAAACTACTACGGCCCCAAGATTCCATGCACATTTGACTAGTGTAAGAATATAGCATTTTCGGCGTACCAATCAATGTTGCTAGGAGACTGAGACCCTCATCAGAAAACATAGCAAGGGGAACATCATGGAATGTTACTCAAATCCTCTTTAAGCATATTAGTATTCAAAGTCCAAGTTTTAAGTATAATAGGCACATTCCTAATCATCCACGGTCCGTTTTTCAGAACATCTTCACCACCTTTACGAGTGGAAAACTTTAAAAAGAAACCCTTCGCATTCATCATAACCTTTTGAATACCATACTTGGCCCACATATTACGCACATAATAATCAACAATTGGGAAGGCAATACGTTTACCAAGGAAATAGCCATAAAAAGTATTTTCAAACCTATTGTTTTCCTCTTCAACAACTTTCATAGGGACAGTAAGGTCAACACCATTCTTTTTGTTACTACACTCCAACCTACGAAAGTTTGACATGCGTCTCTTAGGATCAACAGATGTAGCACCCGCATAAGAAACTGATTTGACACAAGCTGCACCATTGGATGCCATAGTAGTCTGTTTCAACTCACTTGGGGTGTTTTGAAGGGAAGCTAGCTGATGTGATGTAGATGCATCCAAAATTTCCGCGTTCTTCAATTGGATATCATGCATAGCCTTCTCAAAATCCTTACAAGCATCTAACACCACCTTATCAATACCATTATTTTCCACAACCCTTGGCTCAAAAGAACTAGGAACATCAACATTAGACGTAGCATTATTAAACGTACCAGAAACCTCAGTCGCATTAGTAACGTTATCAGTAGAGTTAGCAGCAGGCTTACTCCCAAGAGACATAGGCATACCACCATCTAACGAATTTACAGTAGCAGCATTACTTCTTTGATCAGTGAATCTAGGAGTAGAGTTGCTCCCAAATGAGTTAACGTGATTAGTTTCAGCAGTAACCTCAGTAACACATGGAGTATCACTCGTTTCTCCACCAGTACCAACAATAATCGCAGTAACATGAGGATTTTCAATCGTATCTACACCAGTAGGGTTACACAAAACCCTAAGAGGAAGTCTAGGCTGAGGTACATCATCGTACCCAGCCGCTTGATTCTTCAACCTTTGCATACGAGCATTAAGCTCTCCAAAATCAAAACCCTGATTATCCTTAACAGCATGACGAGGCATGCTATTGGTCTCCTCTCCCATATTCGACATCACAACAAACCAAGAACCCTTAATCCAATAGATTGCAAACAAAAAATAAATTATGTCTGATCTTCCGACCCACACGAATATTTAGTGAGGTATATTTTGTATAAAATGAATATTTTAATAAAATATGATGTATGATGACCAAAAGAGATGTATGGTGGGATAGAGTGTGAGAAAGTGAGAAAAGAGAGATGACGCTAAAGTAAGGATGAGTGACTTACCCACCATTATTTTCAAACTTAGTCTACTAGAATTCGCTACAAAGAAATTATGTTTTATCAAATATATGCTAAATATACTATATTTGGATAAGTTTTCAGATGCAAGCATTGAATTAAAAAAGAAGAACAAAATCGTTATCAAAGTATTGATTAGTGATTTAGTGGATACATCTCATAGATCTCATGGGTTGTTGACTTAATGGTAGACCACCTTTATGATTTTGGTTCTTTTTAAACTTTTTAGTGGCCATGCTTATACGAGAACCCCATGCATACGCTACATTAGGCAAGGAGTAACTACGTAGAACATTTTTATTAAAAAAAAAAAAAAAAAAAAAGTTAAAACAAAATAATGTTTGAACTAAATGTGTATGTGCTGAAATTATGCAACTTGTCCTATTTGAAAATAAACACGCGACTAGACATCTTTTATGTTTTACAGTGTTCAATTCAATGAATTGGCCATAACTAGACTTTATTGGTGTTAGTTGGTAACTTGGTACCACTTGTAAAAACAACAATTGGATGAAGTTATCTCCCAACCCTATCATTGTCTCACCCGTTCAAGGTGGGGATTAACTATGGTGCGACATCGCAAGAATTCTACAAATTGTTTTAGTGATGCATATAGCGGTAAATATATAAGTTGTTGCCACTGAATGCATAGATAGCAAGTACTTGCAGCTAGTTCTTGAAGCTTTTGAGTAAGTTTTTTACGACATTTCTTTTAATTTACACATAAAGCATTGGTGTTATACATCTTTTCGAAATTTGATCTTCTTGAAATAGAAAATGTGATTGCTTCCTAGCTACTGTATTATAATCACAATAAGTATGTCATTTTGTGACACATGTTTCATGACAAAATGGCCATTATATATGAGTTTTTTAGAGACAATTTTTATTGAAACATCTTACAAAAACTCTAGTCATTAAAAGGTCAAAACATATTACCACACTCTTATCGTGCCAGTATATACACTTATTGGCCAGCGACCCCTTAGTTACCTTTTTTTTCCTAATCTTTTTTTTTTAAGAAAAGCAATTTATATTATTCAATTAAATACTAGCAAATAGCTAGAAATTACAACGACACTAAACCACATTCCACATTTGACCAAACTACCCTAATGTTACAGTTGCAAAAGTCTAGCTAACAATCAAAGGAAGAATCCCGCCATCCATAGTGAGGCTTTTTATTTTTAGATACTTTAGTGACACCTCTCTAAATTATTGGTGACACTTTTTCCCTTTATGTCGAAACCGCCATTTTTCTTCCAGTGAACGGATTCGCAAAGCATATACAACTGAAAGGCGGAGCTAGTAGGATGACTATTAGGTGCTGAATCACCCGTAATTAACTCACTTTATTAATTAGTTATTCGATACAATAACTAGTTTTTTTTATTAACTTTTGCAATCAGCCCCTTAACCATATAGATATGTTGATTAAAGCTCAAAAAAGAACAACTTTAACAAACATATACAACACTAAAATGAATTTAGTTGTCAAATTATGATATCTTAAAATTCTTCGCTATTATGGTGTTAGGTTGAATCAAGGTTTGAGAAAAAAAACCATATATCATTAAGCGATATTTTTCACTATAGTTTTTACGTTAAGTTCGTTCCCCTTAACTTAAAATCCTAGCTCCGCCTTTGATACAACTTGTGCATCAATAAATTACATTACATACTTTATACATATTTATGTACATATACTTATCTAAAATGAATTGTAAAGTTATGGATATGTTTTATACTTGTATTAAAGCTATGCTAAAGCATTAATTCTTTAACTCTGTAAAGAGGAAAGGAGACTTGAGAATACAAGTGTACTTTGCCAAGAGGCAACAGTATAAAGGAAAATACGAAAAGACATGCTCTTTGCCAGAATAAAAGGAAAATAAAAGGCCATAAGAAAAGCAAAAATCATACAAGGGATAATAAATATTGAAATTGAATATCACTAGAAAAATAAACAAACTAGTCCAATATTTGAAAAAGAGAACGTGGGAGGGAACCGATTTCTGTTAAATTACATTTTATTATGCTGTAAGTGGGAATAAAAATATTCGTGCATCAAATGCATGAACAATTGATAATAGTTTCGATTATTTGATCTTTCCTACTTTCATAATATCATATCAAACATGACACGTAAAACCAAAACACAACTGTGAATTATATTGCTTTCATTTTTAAAAGTATTTATGTCTCTTTCATTTTACATTAATTCCGAAAACACAAAGTTTTTCTCAAATCTACCAGCCCAATTGGGTGGGTGGTACATTGTAAGATTAGGCTTCTATTTGACCAATAACTAAAAGACATAATAATTAAGCCAACATGCATGTTTTTGGTACTAATTATCAAATCACTATTAGAAGATTAAAATACTGTAGATTTAATCCCATTAAGCATCACTAATTGCAATAATGCATCCATGCATGTGTCTGTGTCGTATAATCTATCTATCAAGATTTTTGTTTGGTTCAAATGCAAATTAATAAAAATTCTATTAACCTTATTCGAACAAAACGATGAATAATACTCCGTACATAACAAGAATATATAAAATAAAATAAAACCATGCATAAGAAACAAGGGACCTACGTTGGCAACATGCAGAAGTTGACAATGGAGCCCACAAACCACAATTTATTGGGGGCCCACAAAAAAGCAGTGATGATATACGCGTTTAGGTGACGCCGCGACAGAGTCAAAGTAGGGTTTCACATGTCGCCAAAACAAATGTTTTTCTTTTTCCTTGTATAGATTTTTATCATGCCCCTCTTTCATTTTTTATTTTACGGATTGAGATCTTCTCATGTTCTACTTAAACATGAGAGGTTATGTTAAGGCTTTTGTGAGTTGAAAGAAAAATATAAATTAATCATTGTGGGACATTTATTTTATAATTTAATTATCATTGAGAAAAAACTAACTAACATAACATCTCATGTTCAAATGAAACATGAGAAGATCTCGACATCAGGAAACTTCATTTGAATCATTTACCTTGACAGGTAAACTTTGGCTTCAGATAATGAGCTGGATAGCAACTTGTCCTTCAAAATTATGAGTATAATGGGCGGGTAAAAGGAATTGGTGTTTACTTAGAATCAAACTTAGCATGTACGACCTTAGTGAAGCCTCCAAAAATTTAGGGTTTTACTTATATTACTACGTATTACTTATAAATTTGTTTTATCTTATTTACTTTATAAAGAAAATACAAATTTGACCATCCCAAACTAACAGATATATCATTCGACCATTCCAATAAGTTTACTCGAGTTCCATCTATAAAACTTAGAAACCTCTTATTTGGGCGCTCAAGCCTCCCTTTTGTCTTTTGGAGTTAGCCAAATTCTAATGTAATATTTCCGTCTTATAATAAGTGGCATGGTCACTAGTTTAAACAAGCATATTTGCCCGCGCTTTGCTGCGGGGGCATGTTATGCGTTCTTTTTATTCTCCGTGTGCTTAAAGTTGTGGCAACATGAGAAGTTAAAACTATTAATTATGGTCACATTTGTAGCTAACATGGTTGTACTACCTACAGCAGGAATATGGTTGTACTTCCCATCAGGAAAGTTTGATGAGACTTGGTAACTTATGAAGACCAAAGATCTTTCAAAGATGTTATACTGTATGTGCAAGTATTGGTCATGCTCGCATCAAATGGTTTTTGTCAATGTCAGGATCATAATGAAAATCAACCACCAAGTACTTCGGCTCAAACTCCAATTGCATCCATAATTACGTTCCATGAAATGTTACCTGCAACCGACATGATGTCTTAGCTAGATAAAATAGAATTAATGCACTTAACTATTTAAACATATTGAACCAATCGATGCATTTTTTTTACAAATATTATAACATCTTAAGAAATGGGTAAGAAAAAGGTCAGCTCTAAGGTTCCACCTGGTGTAACCGCATATATGTTGTATTCACGTCAGACATGACCGCTTTTCGCGGACACGACTTCTTTCACAGCACTTCATGGAGCAGATCCTATAGTTATTTTTTGGCTAAATAGTTCCTACTATGTGACACTGATGTGGGTTGGCAATCTCTCTATTCCTCTCTTTTAATTTCTCATTGAGTATTTCATTCTCAAGATGGAGTAATTAGTGATGAAATCATTGGCAATATTTTATGTCACTAAGTTTAGAATATGCGCAACATGTAACTATACTGACTGTAGAAAATAAATCTGGCCAAATGAAAAACGTATCATTCAATATAACAGGCTACTTAGATCGAGAGTCTCACTTTTCTAGTATAAGACCTGAGCTTGTGTAGCTACTCCCATAAGAGCAGCTACCATAGTCTTCATTTACATTTGCAACCTCCTCAGTTGACTGTAAAAACCGGATTGTTAAGTAAATTAGTAATTAGAAAAACTATGAACCATATGCAACCATCAAGAATGCCGTATGAGTAAAATGAAAGAAAAAGTTGGCTAAAAATTAGAAATATCAAGTGGGTCAGACGGGATAGCCCGACTGATGATTGCTGAAAGTCTACTTTGAATGCATACGATCTCCTTGATCGGTTTATAAAGAAATTTTGGTTGTACCTACCGTAATAGACATGTTTTTACATTTATAACTAACTCTTTATTTATTAGATAAATCACACGTCAACAGAACTTGATCGTTCGTATTTCAAATTTGTACTAAGAAGTGACCCATTTCAACCTACCACAAACTTTTACGCTTAAGTAACTCTATAAGCTTTTATGCCCCTTTCTACCATAAGCTAATATAAACACTCAATATGACCTTCTATAAGCATATTTATCATAAATCATAAACTACTCATTAAACATAAGCTTAAAGAACACCCTGTCCATAAATTTCAAACAGTCTTATATTGAGATACGATTTTATATTGAGATTCTCCAGTGATGGTTCAATATAAAATATAGCAACCATAGATCTAGTACTGAATTATATATTCAGATTCAATGCAAGTAATATGTTTATACATGTGTTTCGAAATAACTTAATTACTTGTATCCAAACACAGATTTTGAAAAGCAGGATAAAACAACCAAGAATGAATAAATATGAGCAATGAGCACCGAGTCCGTAGTTTGAATTCGCTGAGAAGATCTTCCAAGGACACGCGCTTTTTTACGCATGTTCATGGACCAATTTAAAATCGATTGCCATAAAATAACAATCTACATCAGATATCGTGCTTAGGTTCATTTGTTTTATTTGTTGAACAATATAAACAATATTGTATTGTTTCATTCAGCAGACAAAAGAAATGGACTTATTTGAATCCTTGTTTATCAAACATAACCTTATCAACAATAGATAATAAATCTTATGAGTTTATATGTAGCCCATGTTAGTTACTCAAATTTCCTGGAATATATATGTACCTCAAGTGATACGTACCTAAATTGTGATATTTCCTGGATAAAAAAACTTGACTATTGAAAACATGTCTTTCTATTTATTTACTGCTGCTCTGTGATAAGAAGCTGTGTAATCTCCGTTGCTCACTACCTACAATAATCAAAACACCAAAAAGAAATTAGAGGAGTTTCAACAACACTAATCATTACTCTTAAGTCATAGCC
Source organism: Chrysanthemum lavandulifolium (assembly GCA_022545495.1). Classification (NCBI taxonomy): domain Eukaryota; kingdom Viridiplantae; phylum Streptophyta; class Magnoliopsida; order Asterales; family Asteraceae; genus Chrysanthemum; species Chrysanthemum lavandulifolium. The sequence continues at coordinate 227,265,152 of CM040238.1, read as the reverse complement.
AATTCAAAAAGTGTATTTCAAGAAAATGGTCTTGTATTCAAAATATGATTCCATCATTTCATTGTAACCTTATAACAAATACTTGTATTCGCAGCCCTTTAAACTACTGGAATGTTACGGTTTTAACCTGGAGATCATGACGCAAAGGTTGAACATGTCCTTTAGCCGTGTGTGCACCAAGCAAAGGGGTGTGCCTCCAGACAATGTTCCAATTGTGACCACCATGAGCCTTCTTACCACTAACATCAAGTTCAACATATCACACATCAGGATTCATCTGCGACAGAAGAAACCCGGTGTCAGCCGCTCAAGCACCATGCTTACTGATAACCACTCTTAAGGGACAAATAATGGCTTTCGAAAAAATATCAACTATTGCAACAAAAGTGAGTGCTTAAGTGACTTAATAAGGAAAAGACAATATTTGCACAATATACCTTAATGCATCCTGCTTGTTTTCAATACCCACAGGCCATTGGAGACTTATATTTTGAAATTCACCACCCGAACCAACCCACTGAACCCTGCCCCTGAATCCACTACCTGAACCAACCCACCAAACACACCCTTCTCCTATTGTCGATCCTAACAGGGAGTAACATTTCCATTTTTTTTATTTATTTATTGCAAGTAGAATTAACATAAGTAATTTAAGTGCAACGGGTCAAGCACATGGAATTTAGAAGTAAAAACTTTAAAGAGCTTACATAGCCTTTATCGCGAAAATGCAGGTCTCAAGTCCTGATGTAGAAGATAGTTGTAAAAGTCGATCAAAAGCGTAAATTAGAAAGAGTACCAAATAGAAACAGTTTGCCGTAATAAGGTTTAGTGTTGGTACAACAAATATAGAAGAACAATAACGAACACCAATTTAGATGGAAACTAAGCACAATTTTAGTTTAAAATGTTTGCTGTTACCTGTTGAAATCAACAGCCCTCATGAATTTTTTTATGTAAACACCTTTTGTCTTGATTCCGTGAATTTCTTGCATTACTTCAACAAACCATCCATTGCTACAGGGATATAAACATGATGTTCTTCCTTTGTAGAACCTATAAAAACAAATATCCAGTCAAACTCCACCCTGCAAACACATAAGTTCTAAGATCACATAACCAATAAAAAAATCCAAAACAAAAAGAAATATAGTAAGTGACTTAAGAGGCTGTTTTGGGATTGCTTTTATTTTTAGGTTTTGACATACAAATAAACCCATTCAATTAGGCAAAACCCATGTCTAAAGACACCATATTATCACATAAACATAGGAAAAACATCAGTAGATCCAGCCTTTAACAAATCGTGATTCATATTTTTTATATAAAAGATGTAAAAACAAACATTAAAATCAGCAGAAACGACTAAATATGAAACGAAACCAATAAAAGCAGTAAACTTTAACCATTAAAACATATAGCTTAAACGAAAACCTGGGCATATTATAAACTACTTCGTCTAGCATCCATTAAAATCTCAGCTTCACCTTCTTTAACAATTGTGTAATCCCCTATTTCGATAATCAAGACTTGCTGCAGATGAATGAATAGCCATCAAAAAAAATACCTTAAAAAATGACACCATAATCTTTTAAAAGAAGGACCTCATCATCAGATGCATGAGAATTGGAATCCAAAAAATTAAACCATAATTTAGTTTATGTGTGCAATCACACAGTCGGTGGTTTTGATAGGAAGAGAGGAATTTTATTTGTGTGTATTAAACCAACTTTTCCATTTTTTTATATCATTTTTTTTGGGGGTTTGATCGGATCATATCTTCATATTCAAATAAAAGATATGGAAAACGTGTTGTTTTGATAAAAGGTTGTCTGTTTTTTGGGTGGTTTAGTTGGAAGAATATTCAGGAAGAAGATGGAAAGGACGGAGATGATGAGGCGGTGCAATTTATTTGGTATGGAAAAATAATGGAAGGAAGCTTCAAGAGGGTTTAAACACAAATTCATAGCCCCTAATTATCTCATTACGGGAAACGGGCTGTGAACAGGGAAAACACGTACACATATCAACCAATAGGATGTTGCCATCGGGCCATCAAACACTGTAGCCCATGTACTATTGTTTTGCAAATCACAATATCAACCAATCAGAAGCTCAATTAACTCAAAACGGGGTCCGTAAAAAATTTGCTCTTGACCCGTTCAAAAATGGTTGTTAGTATATATTATAATTGTCGCACAAAATATTGAATTTCAAGTTTTGACCAATATGAAAATTCTAAGTAGAAATGGCTACATTTTATTGATTGAATTACTTTTTTAAGGCTCAGTGTAATAGGGGGAAGGAAGACGCGTCTTTCCCCTACCATGTGTTTTAGCTAAAACACTACCTCACGGAAGACGCGTCTTGGATGGTTTTTGTGGGTGAATCGGTCTTGGCCAAGACCGACTTGTGATGTTGGTTGTGGGTGACGCGTGAGTATATTGTGAGTTATATTTGTATTTAAGTAGGGTATGTGTGGGTAATAAAATTGATGTTATTATTAGACATGTTTACCAGTGATATTGATGGTGGTGTGACAATATGATGTACGTGACACTTATTAAATGACAGATTATAGGTTAATTGGCCAAGCTTGTTTGTGTGTTTTGTTTATAAAGGGTTTTCAATGATATCTTTCTACTTTCCATATATAATGTCATCAATAATGAAGGGTTTTTAACTCTGCCCTACGCAGCATGAGTTAAGATCTGTAAAGATTCAAAGACCCACATAAAAGTTACGTAAAACTATACTCGTGCGTCCCTCGAGTCTTTTTAGGGATCAATATTTTTGGTGTGATTAACTTGTGCCCATAAGACATAAGTTAGAAAAATTCATAATAAAGTATAACCTAAAGGGAATTCTATATGATGCCGATGACTTGAGGGCGATATCATTGTGAGTTGCATCTAAAGCTCTGATACAATGCTAGATAACAGAATTCCCCGTAGATTATACTTTAGTATTAATGACATTATATAGAGTAAAAACGTGACATTAAAAACAAAACCTTAGATAAAGTCTTATGGATCCAAACTCACAAACTAGTTTGGGCCGATTAAGCTATAATCTTTTATTTGATAGCATTGAGTTGGTGGCGATGATGTTTGTCACCATTACAATTAGTTTAAAGCTTGATGTCACTTTCATTCCTATACAATAGGACTGACGAAGTATGTTTTTGGGTGTGCAGTTCTCATTTTAGCTCAAGCTTAAGACATTTTTTTGTTTTGTTAAAGTCGTGTTTCTTTATCATAAATATATTTCTGATTTATTCGAACGCGTTTTGCAAAGATCTTGTAAATAACTGAAATGGCAATTTAATAAGTAGCATGACTCATAACTTATTAAAAAAACACAAGATCATATGAATTGTGTGAAGTATAGTGTTACTATTACTCTATTAGGGTATCGGTGTAACACCAAAAATCCTAAATTGTGTGAAGAATAGTGTCACTATTAGAAGGTGAGTGTGCATCACTAAAGTGGTGACATTGATGCAATAATGCCAATAATGGGTGGCAAAGCACAAAAGAGGGATGGATAATGGGTAAAATATCTTTGTGAAATAAGGGAATATAAAGTTGTTATCGACATGATATTTTTTTATTTTAATGTTTCTTCTTAAAATCGACTCAACTCGTAGACACAACTTTCCTTCTCAAATTCGACATTGTATTTTTAAGTTCACGTCGTTATCGATTTTGATCTCTAATGTCATTAGCTTCCGGACTAGACTTGTTTTAGAACTCTTTCACTGAGATTTTTAGTCTTTGAGCGAATTTTTGTAGTTGTAGTGTAATGATCATATTTATGTCGTCCAGCAAGCAGATAAATCATACTTATGTCTCTTCTAAAAGATAACTAAACAGTCAACACGAAATTATGATCTTACAACTTAATGAAGCAAGTACACGATCATATGAATTGAGCTGTAATAACCAGGAGAAAAAAAAAACACAAAAAGTTGACGGTGGCTATTTAATAAGTAGCGTGACACAACTGATTTTGGTTCAATGAATTTTATATTAAAAAATATACTACTAAACTAAGGCTCTAGTTAAGAATAGTGTTTTTATATTTTTAAAATTGCATGAAGCCATGGGCTCATGGCTCATAGTAAAAGACTTTATAAAACACAAAACCCTCCAAATTTGGTAGACTTGTGCCCTTGTGCGGTGAGGATGACGCATTTGCTTAAATCATATGCATGTTATGAGATATGGATATAGATCAACAACTTTATGCCATACTATCACATTTATTAGTTTTAATATATTTTAAACTTCTTATGAAAAATCACTTTTTTTTTTTGAAAGGAGAATTATGAAAAATCACTTGTCAGCTACTTTCACCATTCTTTTGTTGAATTTTAGTTGTCTTCATTGAGTCAAACACTCACTGAGTCTATTAAAGAACATAATTTGAATAATTTTACCCTATAATAAATCCTCGTCCTCTAAAGATGTAATCGGCGAAACACCTTGATTTCGGATGTTTTTTGACATCAGTCATTGTGAAAGGTTTTAATGGATATTTAAATAATAGTATGTCCGGATTCGAACTCGAGACTTCGGGATTGCACACATTACGTATGAGAATTGATGTACATAATTAATATAAATAAAACGTTATTATTATTAATTATTAATCACTAAATAAAACATAACGATAGTTAAATAATTAACGAGGTTTGGTTAGCGGTCGTTAAATATTAACTAGAAGGACTAAGAATGAAATTAGATGTCGGAAAGTTCTAGAATCCCTTGGGATACTTTGGCCGATCGGTGAAGGGTTTCAAACCCAATCCCACATAAACTTGGTAACCAAGTTAAGTTACCTATAAATACAATTCATTGTATTCATTCATAACCCAATGTCTTGGATCACCAATAACCTAATTCTTCTCCTTCTCCTCTCCTCTTTGTGTGGCGGTCGAAACTCCCAACCCCAAGGGATTTCGATTTTGTCTAACTCAAAGACACAAGTGTTTGGTTTATTTGTGATTCAAGGAACTAGATTCTCCACATCAAATCGCTATTAGTACGTGTGTACAAGAACGAAGGACAAGCACGCTTGAGCTTGTGATTCTTGGTGGTCGATTCTTGTGTTTGGGTCGATTTGGATAAACCCTAATTATTAGGGTTTTGGTTTTTGTTCTTGTTTAATCAACGTTTGATTCTTGAATTGCTAAAAGGTACGCACTTTCTTGTTTGGTTAATTAATTACATATATTATTCCTATTGTCTTCCGCTGCTTGCTTTGATGATGTTATTTGTTTTATGTATAATTGTTATGAGTATAAAATTCCAACAGTGGCATCACGAGCCGTTAATATGATGTAATTAATTACGAAACACATAAAATTGAATCTTTATGATTATTTGCATGTTTTATGGTTTCTAGGGTTTTGAATTGAAACCCTAATTTTTATATATATGGGTCGATTACCCAATATTTATTTAATTAGGTTTTAATTTTGTAAAACTTGTAGAAACCCTAGGATTGCATGCTTATTTTATGTGGTTAATTAATGAATAATTGTTATGTGCCATGTAATATGCGTATTTTGGGTGATAATTGTTATGCGGAATCCATGGTGGAACATGCATGTTTTGCCATGGAGTAATGTTTATTGTATATTGATTAATTGTTAAGTGATACACACATGTTTTATTTATTTAATAATTATTGAATTGGGAAGACCTCAATTATAACTAATAAAATTCGTTATGTGCTAATTGGTATACTATTAACTTGACTTACGCAATCGACTTGTCGATGTATGTGGCTCATCTACCTGCGAGATGAAAGTCCTAGTTAATGTATGCATTTATTTACGCCTAGAATTGTTATTAGAGTTTATTGAAATAATTATGCATGTGGCTAATTGTTTTACATATGTTAAATTGTTTAGTTATATGTTTATATTATTTGAGTGTGTTTAATTTTTATTAAAATGCTTTTTGTTTATATATTGTTTGACATGTTAGTAAGCAAAAGGGTTTTTATGAATAGAAAATTAAATGGACTAAATAATGGCGAAATTGATTTGTTATCTAAGAATTATTCTTGAACTTTTAATCGATGATCGACCGTACTAAATGGTTAGAACGGCTCACCCACTGAACAAACTATAAAGGGGTATTTAAGTGAGCATAGTCTCACCGAATGGATGTCTAAGGTTATGCTTGACGCTTACACGGTCCTCTCCTTACATGCTCGATTGGAGCTACCTAGTATAACCATTCTATGTACGAAGCATCTTAGTGCAAAGTTGTAAGTTTCTCAACGATCGATTAAAACTTTGTAGAATTCAATCTTAGCAATTAAAATCTTTAGTAAGTTTTTCGAAAATTTTATGTTATAAAGTTGTATGCATGCTTCTTTATACATAAGTTTTGATTACACATCAAAAATTGTACCCTTTAAATTTAAGTTTATGCCATCTAATGATATGAAACACTTGAAGTTGTAATTTAGTTATGTGAGACCTTGATCTAGATTACAATAACGAGGTGAATTATTTTGTTGTGTGAGACCTCGACTTTATGATTTGCGGTTTCTAAATTAGACAACTTAATTAAGTTAGTTAGTGAGACCTATAACTTAAGACATAAGATGGGATAAAACATGCTTCGTTTGCATTAATTGTTTTGGCAAAATTGTAAATCCCATAATTTTTTTTTTGGAATTGAAAACTTGTTTGTCAATTATCGTTTTCAACGATTACCTATTCTATACTTTCACCACTAGCGATCAACCGATGTGGTGGAACTATGATAATGAGGATCCAAAATTCAAGGAAAATTCTATGGTTAATATGAATATTGACCAAAGGGTATTTTATTTTCTTGAATGTTTACTTATCGAAAGTACTAACTTTTGAACTTTTATTTACGTAGAAATGGCTCAAGTGAATCTCTCGCACTAGCCTCGTCGTTCAAATCTATGTTTGATCGAGAGAATTATTGTAGCGCAATTTCAATGATTGGTATCGGAACTCGTAATTGTCTTGAGGGTTGCCAAAAGACTCAATGTTGACTACGCCTTGTCCTCCGAACTGCGGTGATGCTGCTATCTTTGAAGCACGAGCCGCATGGCAATCCGAGTATGACAAGTATAATGAGGTCGCTGCATTATGCTCGGGAGTATGAACTCAAGCTTGCAAAAGCAATTTGAGAATTACTTCCTAATCTCATCTTTGGAAGAATTGCAAGGTTGTTTGAAAAGCCTTGTGTTGTAGAGTCAGTATGACTTGATTGATGCTCTTCATAGTTGCAAGCAAGGAGATGGGAAACCCGTGGCGCCCATCGTCTGGAAATGATGAGTTACATGGACCGGTTAGGCGTTTGAACTATGTCTACCCTAATGACATATAAATTGGCACGATCAACGATCCCTTAACAAGGAATTTGATGGTTTAGTGCAATTATAATATGCATTGCACGGGAAGACGATCGATGAGTACATGCAATGCTCATTGATTACGAAAAGGTTTGCCAAGAAGGCCTCTACACCGCGGTTTTGACCATCTAGAAGGGTAGAATTTCTAAGCCTAATAAGCCGCTAGCGAACAAGAAAGGGAAAGGTAAGGGTAAAGGCGATAAGGAAAACAAGTTATGACTTATCGGCAAGAACCCAAGTACCCTCCCAAACAGCGTGAGAATCCGAAGAAGGATCAGCTTGTCATCATCGCTGCTGCAGCTTGGACACTGGAAGAGGAATTGTCCACTGTACCTTGATGAGTTGCGGAATAAGAGGTATAAAAATCGCATCTGTGGCGATTGTGTACTCTTTTGATGATAGAATTATTGCTTTTCCTCATAAAATAAATTCACGGGTATATGATCTTGGATGTGGTATTCACATATGTAATACACCGCAGGGACTTAGAGACAAGGAAGCTTGCCTATGGACAACAATACCGCACGTGGGTAATGGAGCACATGCGATCGTTGAAGCTATAGGCACGTTTGATTTAGTTTACCTTCGTGTTTAGTCTTGCCATTAAACGATTGTCATTACGCACCTTCCATTGTTAGGGGTGTTGTTTACATTTCCTTGTTAAAAGATATTGGTTTCGTTCATACATTTATCGATTATGGAATTTGTTTCTTTAAATGATGTTTTTTCTTTAATGTTATTCCGATTAAATGGTGTGTTTGAAATTGATTTACATGATAATGTTGTTGATAAAAATAATTACGTCTTTAGCATCAATAATAAAAGAATCAAAAGTGATTTGGATTCTTCATTTCTTTGGCATTGTAGACTTGCTCATATAGGCAAGAAACGCATGCAACAACATGCAACACGATGGGCTTTGCAAGACATCAATGATGAATCATTTGATAAATGCGAATCTTGCATATCCGGAAGATGACCAAGAAACCTTTACAAATAGTTTAGAAAGGGCTTCGATCTTCTTGGTGTGATACATCTTGACGATGTGGACCACTAAGACATGTGTCAAGAAAGGGTGCTAGCTACTTCTTAACCTTCTTGATGATTTCGATCGTTATGGTTATGTTTATTTACTTAAACATAAACATGAAGTCTTTGAAACATTTAAGGTTTTTAAGAGTGAAGTAGAACGCAACTAGGAAAGAAGATTAAAGCTCTTGATCGATAGAGGTGGTGAATATTTAAGCCAAGAGTTTAAAGATTATCTAGTCGAGTGTGGTATCGTCCAAGAACTCACATCTCCATATACTCCACAACAAAATGGTGTATCCGAGAGAAGGAATCATACATTGCTAGACATGGTGCGATCGATGTTTAATCTTACTACTCTTCCCTTATCCTTTGGGATTATGCTTTGGAAGCTATCATTGTCGCATATTGAATATGGTTCCAACTAAGAAGGTTGATAAGACTCCTTATGAAGTGTGGTATGGGAAACCTCCCAACTTGTTATACTTAAAGGTGCGGGGTTGTGAGGCGTTTGTTAAACGTGACTCTGGCGATAAGTCGCAACAAAGATCATTAAGTGTGTCTTCGTAGGATACCCAAAGGAAACTATGGGTTACTACTTCTACTTTCCACCGAAAACAAAGTAATTGTTGCTAGGTATGGATACTTTCTTGAAAAGGATCTCATATCTCATGAATTCGATGGGAGAGTTTATGATCCGGAAGATGATCAGAAGATACAACACCTTACGAGAACACTAGCCAACCTCAAGTAGAACACGAAGTCGGGCATTCCACCGAGATTGAAGTGGTTCCCATTCGTAGATCCGCAAGGACTACGCGTGCACTGGCGTCTATGTCTCAGCGTAGAAGGCGAGGAAAATATGTTGGGGATCTTGGTGAACTCGCTAACTATAAAGCCGCCATGATGAGTCCCGAAAAGGAAAATGGCGAGTTGCAATGAATGGGGAAATGCAATCCATGAAAGATAACGAAGTGCGGATAGAGGTTGACTTACCTCCAAATGCTAAGGTAGTTGGAAGTAAGTGGCTCTTTAAGATAAAGACCGACATGGATGGCAATGCACACACCTATAAAGCTCGTCTTGTAGCTCAAGGTTATACTCAAACCTATGGGGTAGACTACGAGGAGACATTTTCTCCTGTAGAGACATTAGAGCTATTAGGATTCTTATAGCCATAGATGCGCATTTATGACTATGAGATATGGCAAATGGATGTCAAACCGCTTTAAAGCGATCGCCTAGATGAGGACATCTATATGCGCGACCTAAAGGGTTTGTGAATCCAAAGTTTCCGAGCGTGTATGCAAACTTCAAAGATCCATTTATGGGTTGAAGCAAGCATCAAGGCAATGGAACAAGAAGTTTGATGAAGAAATCAAGAAATTTGGTTTCACTCAAAATCTTGATGAGCCATGTGTGTATCACAAAGCTAGTGGGAGTAATGTTATTTTCCTTGTCTTATATGTCGATGACATATTGATCATGGGAAAAGACATTCCAAGTATGCAAGATGTAAAGTCTTATCTTGGAGTGCTTTTCTATGAAGGACTTAGGGGAAGCATTTTTATTCTGGGAATCAAGATCTACCGAGATAGATCAAGGCGGTTAATTGGACTAAGCCAAAGTGCTTACATTGATAAAATCTTGAAGAGATTTAGTATGCAAAATTCCAAGAAGGATATTTGCCAATGCAAGTTGAACATGGCTTAAGTAATAAACTATCGCGTCAACACTGCTTGAGGTGGAATACATGAGGAAAGTTCCTTATGCTTGGTGTAGGATCTATCATGTATTTGTGAGATGTACAAGGCCCGATGTGGCGTTTGCACGAACATTACCGATCGGTATCAACAGAACCAGTGTGAAACACGGCAAGTCGTTAAGAACATTCTTAAGTATCTAAGGGCTACTAAAGATATGTTTCTAGTGTATGGAGGAAATCGGATGCGAACTTGATGTTCTGAGTTTTTGCGATCGTCATTCCAAGCGATAAAGATGATACGAAGTCTCGACGGGTTATGTCTTTGTCATTAATGGAGGAGCGATTGACTGGAAGAGCAAGAAGCAAACAACAGTTGCGATTTCTATTCTGATCGAGTACATAGTCTGCTTGATGCGATGGAAGTTGTTTGGATTAGGAAATTCATTTCGGGACTCGGAGTAATGCCTCAATCGAATTACCTTTAAATGTGTATTGTGACAATTCTGCGCAATAACATTTGCCAATGAGCACGAGTCATGAAGGCGCGGACATTTTCCTCGTCGATATCACTATGTTCGAGAACAAGTCGACATAGGTGAAATCAATCTACTCAAAGTTCATACAGATGAAAATCTAGGCGATCCCTTTACGAAGCCTTTCTAGAAAGATAAACTTCTGACCATCTTTGATGGGATAGGACTTCGTTTAGCTAGTAGTTTCATGCGGATCGTGATTAGTATTTGGATAAAGGATGTTATGAACAAATATTACTTTAATGAAATAAAATAGTTGTTTATGTTTATTTTTCATTTTCTTAATATTATATCCTATATTTGCATGTTTAATCCGTGAGTAACTTATGTTATTACGAATAGTCCGTTGTCAATCAATGATGTGGGAATGTCATTGAATTAAGACAAATCGAGTTTTGGTAGAATATACTTTTAAAGTATATTGATCGTGGGACATACTGATTCATGATATTCAATGAATTGAATATAGGACTCATCCCAACTTTACATGATGATACTTTTGGATTTTATCATTAAGTATATCATGAAGTGTTTATCCTTAGACTTGAGATACCGGATAAGCGATATGAATGTAGTGCATTTGTGTAAGATAGTCTAACGCTATCCGTGTCGGTAGTTATAAGGGCTATTTTCGGAGTGTTGCAAAATTCATGAGTTATGTTTGTAGTCAAGAGAATTTGTTCATTTGAATTTGTTTCAAAGCATAATACTATATTTGGGCCCTCGTAGGGTTGACAAGATGTTTGTATGGCCATACCCAAGATCTATCCGAATACGTTCGGATGATTTGGTAATCTTGTTCAATCATATACAACGAAACAAAATGTTAACTTATGAAATGACTTGATCCATATTCATAGTTAATGTAGTATTAGTAACAAAAGGATAAGTAAAATGATGAATCATTAAATGGTTTTTCCGGAGACCATGCTTGATTCGATCTGGGGCGTTAGCGTGTGAAAGCTAGACTAACCAATGTCATTACTATATTTAGTAATATCCAGTGGGAGCGAAAGGTTTTAATGGATATTTAAATAATAGTATGTCCGGATTCGAACTCGAGACTTGGGATTGCACACATTACGTATGAGAATTGATGTACATAATTAATATAAATAAAACGTTATTATTATTAATTATTAATCACTAAATAAAACATAACGATAGTTAAATAATTAACGAGGTTTGGTTAACGGTCGTTAAATATTAACTAGAAGGACTAAGAATGAAATTAGATGTCGGGAAAGTTCTAGAATCCCCTTGGGATACTTTGGCCGATCGGTGAAGGGTTTCCAAACCCAATCCCACACAAACTTGGTCACGAAGTTAAGTTACCTATAAATCAATTCATTGTATTCATTCATAACCTAATCTTGGATCACCAATAACCTAATTTCTTCTCCTCTCTCTCTCTTTGTGTGGCGGTCGAAACTCCCAACCCCAAGGGATTTCGATTTTGTCTAACTCAAAGACACAGTGTTTGGTTTATTTGTGATTCAAGGAACTAGCTTCTCCACATCAAATCGCTTATTAAGACGCGTGTGTACAAGAACGAAGGACAAGCACGCTTGAGCTTGTGATTCTTGGTGGTCGATTCTTGTGTTTGGGTCGATTTGGATAAACCCAATTATTAGGGTTTTGGTTTTGTTCTTGTTTAATCAACGTTTGATTCTTGAATTCTAAAAAAGTGACGCACTTTCTTGTTTGGTTAATTAATTACATATATTATTCCTATTGTCTTCATTGCTTGCTTTGATGATGTTATTTGTTTTATGTATAATTGTTATGAGTATAAAATTCCAACAATGGCATCACGAGCCGTTAATATGATGTAATTAATTACCGAAACACAATACGATAATAAGTAACTCATGTAAATATGAAAAAACAAGACTTTTATCATAAATATAACATAGTTAATAAACCATAAAATATATTATATTAACATAAGTCTTCAATCTCTTATCGAGTAAGAAGCGAAGACAATCTCTCACCTCTTCTCGAGTAAGATGTTATATGTCTAACTAGTCACTCAAAAGAAAAAACAAACAAGAAAACGTCCGCCTCCTTTTCTTTGGTAGTAAGAGGTAAGTAAAACTTTTTTGTTGAAAACAAACACACCCTTAAATAAAACTTGTCTACTTGAAAGTGCTTTCATGCAATTAAGACAACTAAAAGCTTTCTTTGTATCATTTCCTTTTCATTTGTACTTGTCATCAGGGACGGAACGTGGGAACCATAGATTTTTTCGATGTACAGTTAATTTTTGAAAAAAATATCGATTTTTTTAAATGTACTCAGTCCACCGAAATGTGTTTCTAATATCAGAGTTCAAAGTTTTTTATGCACCCGGTTATATTTGGTCTTGGTTCCGTCCCCGCTTATCATGTATGTTGTAGTTATACTTTTAACTTTTCTACATTAGTTCAACTAATACACAGTATAGCTTTTCCACAATTCCACTTTATCATTTCTTAGTGAATCAGTCGTACTCATGAGTTCAGGATCGAGTGATAGTCCTAACATTTACGCTACCCCATCACCACACTGAACGTTTAGATATCATTACCAATCCATGTTTTTGTGGTCATTTGGCGAAGATTTCTTGTTCGCATCATCAATACTCGTATTCCTCTATAAGGATTCCTCATAACACATATCATCCGTTCATGACTACTTTACTGCATGCAGTGTTTTTTTGTGAGTGTGACCTTCATTATTGATTTTGTTTATGGTCACTCCATGTGATTCAATTTATGGCAGTTGATAATGATAATGTTTACCAATCACCATTGAAGACACATACGTGTTCTTGATCAACAAAACACATGCTCAGAAAGAGGGCCGTTCTCGGATTTTTAAGGGCCCTGCGCGAATAAAGAATAACTTATGTAAAAAATGTCATTCTTCAAGCATACTTATTAAAAATGTTTTGTTTTTATTTTTTTCATGTTTATATAATTTTTAATATCACTTACAACCTCGCCTAGAGTACGGCCCTTGATTAGAAAAAAATAGTGTAGCTGTGAAAATTTCAACATGTTAATATGTAAAGAACTAAAGAAGTGCTTTTAGCAGCATTAAGATTTATTGGGCCTTAATATCATTGTAATGGTCCAAAACGATGCCATAAAGTACCATATCTAGCTAGATAGGGCCTGTTTCAAGCCCAATTGGGTACCAAAGGCATTTATTTAGGGGTGTTGATCGGTTCGGTCATCTGGTTATTCAGTTAGTTGGTTCGGTTAATTGGTTAAAATTTTTTTAGGTCAATCCGAGAACCGAACCGAACCAAATTCAAATTCGGTTTTCGGTTCGGTTCGGTTGAATTCTAATTCGGTTCGGTTCTTTGGTTGACCCGAATAACCCGAATTTCACTATTTTTTTTTAAAAAAATTAACAATTACATAGATATTTAGCAAAAAAATATATTTCAAGCATAAAAAGTGGTTTATTATACTATGATAACCTTTTAATAGTATTTATTTATATATAAGACTAAAATACACCGTTGGTCCCTAAACTTGTATCGGAGGATCGCGATGGGACGAACCACGCACTTTTCATCGCTACCGGTCCAAACAAGACTCCATTAAATGCCGATTCGTCCCTTGACCGTTTGGACGGTCAAACCGAGGGTATTATAGACCATTCACTTTTTGACCCAAGCTAGAACCTGGGGACCAATTGTGAGTATGGATATTAGCCGTTTCTTCCCGACACGTGCATTTAATTTCGCGAACAAATACACCCACCCAACAAACAACTTTTCCAATCACATAAACCACATTATCCAAAAAGATAAGCGCAAATCGAAATCAAGAATATAAATCCTTATTTCCGAACTCAAAGACCAACCCAACTTCCAACAAAACCATGTCGATCGATCGTTTACCAACATGCCGATGAAGTGATCACTAACATTTTGAATCGGTTGCCTTTGTTAGAAGCGGTGAGAACCTCTAGTTTAGCGAGAAACCGGAGGTCTAAGTGGACTTGCTCACCGATGTCATACTGATGAGGATTTCTTTTATTATTTAACATCTGAGTTTGATGGTAGGCTTGTTACTAGATTCTTAAATCGACTTATGGGTCCAATAAGAAAGTTTGTCTTTCTTTGTAGAGCCAAGATCAATTATTGGAATAGACAACTTTCATTATGAACACATTCATGAGTGGCTCTTGTTTTTGGTGACAATGGAGTTGAGGAGCCGATTATTACAAGCTGGTATGGTGACCCGATTCGTTCCCGACCCAACTTTACTCTCGCGGTGAGTTGAAACATCCGTACTTCATGTTTGTGCTATGGCTACTTTGGAATATTTTCATGGCTATCCAAATCTCGAGCCTAGAATTGATTCATGTCAATTTTCTAAGCGGCACGATTTGGGACTTTATTCTTGGTTGTCCTCACTGAGTCTCTTAAAATGAATCGTCCTAGTACTAACGAGATGAGACTATGGGATATTGCAAAACTTGGGAATTTGAAGAAGTTACATTTGTCATTAGGTCGTTATAATGTTGTGACCACAATCACAACATCCGATATCTTCACTTGACAAAACTTCAAAATCTTGAGACCCTTACATTGGATTTTGGTGATTGCATGGTAAGAACAATTTCGCTTTTACAACTTATAATGTTATAGAGATGTGTATGATAATGAAATTTAATCAGAAACTTCTTGTAGTTGATACATGAAGCTAATCCTAGGATGAAGGTGCCCTTTGTTTCCTCGATTAACCTTAAGTCGTCCGATGTCGATTTTGGGAATAGTGTTATGGTAGCATTCACCATTGGAATGATTCGGTCATCTCCGATTTTGAAAATGCTTTGGATACGAGAGTAAGTGTAATGATGTAATGAATATGTATCAAATAAAACATTCCTAAATTGCCATGTTTGTGTATCTCAACACTATTTGATTTTCAGTCGCAAACACGCTTAGTGATCTACCTTGCCCAATTTTTCCACCTTGTAGATAGAAACACATTCACCATGGGCGCCAGACGGTGGTGTTTGAGCTTTTCCCAGATCGAGCATGAAATAACTTTAATAAAGTGTATACTTGCGTGTTCCGGTCGCTAAAGACAATCAATATCGTGGGAAAGCGATAGAGTCATGATGGGAATGAAAATACCAGAACAAGCGGGAGTTGGCTAGGAAGTCGTTGAAACTCCCGAGCTTCCCCACACCGTTGTAGATTTCTTTGACCGGTTGTAGTTTAAGTTTGGGTTGAAAACCCTTGGACAATTAATGTTTCAAAATAGTTTTACTAATTTTGTACAAGATTTGTTATATGGTTTGCTTAAAATTAGATTGTGCATATGTTGTTGTTTGTGCGTATTCTAGGTGATGAAAGTTTGACATTCGAAAGTCAAACTTTCATTTAGTATTTTTATTTGATTGAAGCAAGTAAAACTGCATTTCCAGTTTACTTTAGTTAGTCAATACTTGAAAATGTTGAATGGGTTAACTGTGAACGAGAGTTGTAATGTCAGAAGGATTGAAAACCTTTGGAACATTAAGTGCAAAAGTCATAATGGTATTTGAAGTTTGTAAAGTCAATATTGCAAAACCATTACTAAAATATTTGTTTTGGAGTGAATTGATAATTTGACATGTTTTAGAAGTTTGACTTAACAAAGTCAAACTTCTAATGGTTTTACGGAAGTTGGCAACTTGAGGGACCAATTGTGTATCCTAAAGTGAATATTGGGCGGGAGTTTTAAGTGTGACAAATTGACAACGGCAACCAACACAAATTCAGGGACCGAGTGTGAAATAAAGGAAACTATTAAACCTTCACCGTCTCTTACCGAGACGATATTAACTAGTGCACAACTAACGAGATACTCATCTACCACTTTTTCCACACACACACAACTTTCCAATGGCGATTTCCTATTTTAAACAAACTCATGGAGGCGGCCGATTCGCCAAATCTTAATGATCGGATGGTCGTCTGGTTTGAAGATGAGGCTTGCTTGAGAAGGATTCTAAGGAAGCTACTTCTTGAGTCTTGCCATCATCTAAAGACGTAAATCATCAACCGTAGGAGGCGATACAAGAGAATCAAGCTCGGGACCTCGTGGAATCGCGCTTGACCGTGGGATGCGTTGAACAAAATCCAGTCTAGGCGAGAAACCAACTTGCCCAACTCATACAGATTGTTGGTCAAACAGATGAAGGTATTCGGTTCAACCAAGAGTATGTTAAGAAAATGGTGAACATAATGCCCGAATTTTGGTTTTCCATGGGGTAGATAAAGCGTCTTTTAGGTGATAGTTTTGCTAAAATGGTATGTAAATTAGATTTGATGTAGTTGGTTATGATGTTTAATGAATTTATTAATGATAAAATATCATTTGGGTTATGTGTTGTTTAATCTGTTGTATTGTGATATGGGTTGTATTTTAGTGTTATTAGTATAAGCAAAACCAAACAGCCCTTGTATCAAGAAACCAAACAGCCCTTGTATCAACAAAACTTTAATCAAGAGAACCAAACACCCCTTGTATCGGAAAAGCAAAGGCAATGGTTTAAAAGATGTGGTGAAAATACAAATACTTTGACACTAAATCATAATGTATCAAATAAAACATCCGGTTGTATCGGCTAAACCAAACGACCCTTTTATCGAAAAAAGTCATTATGAAGAAACCAAACACCCGTGTCGGAAAAATTAGAAGCGTGGTTTCAAAACACGGGTTCAAAAGGCAAACGCTTTAGCAATAAAAACAATGTATTGACAATTGTGTATTGTAACATCTTGAATTTTGACTTACCAAAGTCAAACAAACTTATGAAAACCAACAAATTGTAACTTGGGTAAGTCAAACCTATTAAGATATGCAAACGATTTCAAACACAATGATTAAATAAGATCACAAAATTTTATTCATCGATTTCAATAACTACAAATGTTTACTATCATCTAAACATACACTTAGCTAGACCCACAACTCTCCCTATCATCGTTTTCCTTCTTTCCTTCCTTTCCTTAAGATATTTAAACAAAATTTCCGGTTTGTAATCCTTTCTCCCAAATCGTTAAACTTTGATAACAAGATGTCATCCTCTTCCTTCTCCTTCTTAACACCCAAACGCTTTTCATTTGCGATCGCTTTCCTCAACGAACTCAACAAACCCTTCCCTTATCGCTTTGTGCCATTATTGTTTTTCTTTTGCTTTGGGAAGAATGTGTGTTGATTGTATTTTAGGGTTCACTCTTGCTCGTTCATACATATATGGTTGAAGGTTGGGTTACATTTTAACTAGCTTGGGTCAAAAAGTGAATGGTCTATAATACCCCGGTTTGACCGTCCAAAATCCGGTCAAGGGACTAATCGGCATTTAATGGGTCTTTGTTTGGACCCAGTGGCGATGAAAAGTCGTGGTTCGTCCCATCGCGATCCTCCGATACTGAGTTTAGGGACCAACGGTGTATTTTAGTCTATATATAAATATACATAAATATATATAAATATATAAAAATATATATATTTATATGAATTCGTTTTCGGTTCAAGCTGCCAAACCCATATCAAAACCGAGAACCGAATTAGTAGTTCGGTTCGGTTCGGTTTTAGCAAATACGGTTCGGTTATTAGTTCGGCTCGGTTTCGGTTTTCGGTTTATTCGGTCTTTACGGTTTTTTCGATCACCCCTACATTTATTCTAGGCATATTTTGTTTCTTTGTTGATATAAAATGTAACTGTAAGAATTGAATCAATGGAAGTTAGTCATTAAACCGTAATATCAAACAATTCTAAGTCATGAAGTTTATGATTGTGATTTTGGAACGTTAATTAATAGATGTCAGAAGCGATCACGACACTCATAGATATTGGTTTGGTTCTAATTTTTCAAAGTCTGTCGAATAACACAATGGTAGAGACAGAGGGGCTGTTTTGGTAGAAGATAATGATTTAGCACTGAATGATTCGAAACCCTGAATGATTTAGTAACTTTGAATGAAGTTGGTTCTGAATGACGTTTGACAAATTTTGTGAGCTAGTAACTCGCTTATTTAAATTACCATATTAACCTTTCGCACAAATATCATTTTTTTTCCTTTATTAGTTACTTTTTATATAAATTTATGTTTGTTAAATTAAACTATTACTCAACAGTTTATTCTTGTGAATTTCAAGTATTTTAAAATTGCTATTTGCTCATATGTATGCCATGCATAATAAATATCATTATGCCTTCAATGAAAAGGAATAAAGGAATGGGCGAAAAAAATGTATACATATTAATATAAAAGATAAATGTATGAAGTTATACTTATTATTACGTGACCCTTTATAAATTGATATATGTTAATAATAGTTAAAATATAAAAAGACGTGCAAGAGGAGCGCACAACATATTGCTACTGAATGAATTTGTATGCCTTGGATGCTGCTCCGTTCAAAGCTAAATAGAATGATACAGAAGCATGCAAAAATTTAACAAACACTCATTCACCTCTTACCGATTCAACAGATGACTCTTAATGACTAATTAAGAGGATATCAAACAACCCCTTAAACATGCCTATCGAGTAGCAAAAACTTTTAATGTTACTTTGTATAAAATATTTACTGAGTAATAGATGATGTACAAGCAAAGTTATAATTTGTAAAGCTGATTTTTGGGCAAACAAATAGTTTCAAAACTTCAAATAGTTCAAGTAGCAAAAACTTTCAGTGTTATTTTGTATAGATATTTCTTATGCAAAATGTACAAGTGTTAAAAGCAAAAGGCACTTGTTTAAGAAAATTTTGATTTTTCGGCCCATGTCTGACCGGGCCCTTTAAAAATGTTTATTTTAAAGCTAGCCTTACTCGCTCCGTAATCGTGAACCAACTTGCAAAGAGGTTCACAATTTAATAGACAAAATGTGTTTCGTGAACCTTGCAATTTTGAGATTCAAAAGCGTCCTTGTTGAAGCCTTTGTTCGACTTTCATAGTTATGCGTTTAGGAGTTTTTAGAGGTGCAACAGCAAGCGGTAAAGATAGAGATGGGAATTAGGTTTTGGGAGGATTTGAGGTTGGTGCAGACTTTTTTAAGCTAAAGGGTTCTTATAAAATTAAAAGGTTCATAAAAAGTAAAATAAAGGTACAAATGTCGGTTTAAGGTCATATTAAGGGTTCAATCCGGGTTTTAGGGTCAAAAGGGGTGTTCGCAGTTGAGTTTCCATTTTGTGCTTTTTTTTCTTTCTAAAATGATTATCTAAATTAATTCATAATTGTCATGTGTTTTGTTCTCTTATTCTATCGTAAAATACTAAAAGTCAAATAAGAAATAGCTGAGATGCCTAGGGTGCGTTTAGTTGGGGGAAAACACACTTGTTTTCTATAAAATGTTTTGTGAAAAATAAGAAAAATAGAGATCAGGTTCAAATTATCATTTTTCAACAAAATGTTTTGCAAAACAAAAAATCCCCTATTCCTAATCTAACAAGGAAAATTAGAAAACAAATTTTAGTTGTTTTCCTTTGTAACCCCCAACCCTCCTTCACCTTCAAAATAAAAAATACAAATATGAACTAAACGCATTTTCTATATTTTCAAGTGTTCTGTAGAGATAAATTTCTCATCCAAATTTTGACAAAACTAGAGATAGAAAACAAGAAAATTTTTTCTCCAACTAAACACACCCCTAGTATCTCCACACATACATAACATTTATATTTATACAAGGTTTAAAAACATATTAATGATTTTCCTTATATCAAATACTTACAATATATACTTTTTTATACCTACATTATCATTAAACTTGCTTTAATGGAATATATATTTGGACTTATGAACCTCCCATTAAGATGATTGACCTAGTGATGAGACACTTTGATTTTCTCACAAGAAATCCCAACTTCAAACCTCAACTGTTACAAGGGACGGACATGGGATTTCCGAGAGGGTGTTGCACAATTATCATTTGGGTTAATTAAAGTTATATCATAAAACACGTAAGTAGCAAAAAAGTTATGGGGATTGCCCTAAACAAAAATCGACAGTTTTAATTTTTTTGCATTTCGTGACCTAAAATCGGGTGTAGCCCGTGTCACGCCCGACATCAATATAGGTCCGTCCCTGACTGATACACATCTTAGTCAGGGAAAGGGTTGGAAAGAGTGTCATGATACCCCGGTTAGGCCCTGCATATATGAGTTAAAAACTCGTCTTCGTCGGTGCTCGGATAACCTCGATTGAAAATCCTCATCCGTTTTATTTGTGCACTTCCAGTTACCGAACATGTTATTTCTAAACAGATAAATGCGTTTTGGTTTAATAGAATTGCAAAACTACAAAAAGGAATATAACGTTAATCAATTTGTGATAAAACTCATTCAGTTAAGACATGTGTATACCTTATAACTATGAAAGACCTACAAAGAGACAAGATATATATTAAACTAGAAGTGGAAATATATTAGCGATTTTGAAAATAAACCACTGACGTGTACGTGTGTGAGGGAAAGTTTTCAAACTTAGAAGAAAAACCGTATATCAAAATTCGATATAGGAAATACTTTTTGCTTCTTCAATTCCTTTAAAGGAAACTTTTATTAATAAGAAGCAAAATACGAATACCAAAATGGCAAAATGAGACCCGTTCCCCGCAGGAAATATTGAATAAAAGTGGAGTTGAGAGAATATTTCTACCATTTTACCATTTACTTTAAATTGACTTCTGTTAATCTATCTTTGAACATATACTTTTGGAAACGTTAAGCAACCCACATGCTAGTCTCAAGAACAATATATGAAGAACAATGTTCGTACATACTCGATGACCACCTCCAGAATCAACTCAGTTACGCTTACGTACTGACCTAAAGTACCAACTTATATATTCTGATTCTTAATAACAACACACAACTTTAAATTGATAATCAAGGCATACTAAGTATACGATTTTGTCGTCATAATTTTCCTTGCACATGATCTATGCTTAGTTAATACACTTTTGTTCAATTATAACAAAATTAACATCCATATATTGAACATCGTTAACCAAATATATCAAGAACATCAGAAAAAGCAAACCATATATATATGCTAGCGTGTTATAAGCTTACTTCACATTGTAAACAACATGATTATAAAGTGTATAAACTATACAAATGTAGCAATGGAAAGAGGTGCATATAACAACCCAATCTCCATTTCTTTGTGTACTTGGCTTTGTCATTATGTATCCTGCTCGACTGCCCCAAGGCATATACAAGTGAACATATTTCACTTTTAAGTTTCAACTCGCGCATATCGAATCTATGTAATTTGACAAGTGATTTGAGTTACATTTTTGTCGAACTTTTGGTTTATACACAAATAAAGCACGTACCATCATATTGATGTCGTTATTGAGTACTCCGTATAATATATTGATTGAATCTCAAACACATTTTTTGGAACAACACAACGTAAATGCACGTACGATTTTGCATGATTTCTGGAGTAACTGGCCGTTTAACTCACAATAACGATTCATTCTATATATTCTGAACGTGAAGGTAACTGTGAAGCTGATAAGTTGGCTAAAGAAGGCGTCCTTCGTTTTGTCCCTCTTAGCATCTGAATCTGTAATCTAATGCAGTGAATGGAGAGCTTGTACTGCTAGTGTTTGGGAGTTTCTGTTTTGTGTGGTTTGATAGCTGTCTTTGGTTTCGAAACCTATATGTTGGTGGCTTCTTTTTCTTTTTTGAACTGTATTGGACTTTGTTCTTTTATTTCAATGATATCATCTCCTACTTTCAAAAAAAAAAATTCTATATATTCTGAATTTACAGAAATAAATAAGAAAGAAGAAACACAATCAATTACTTTTACCAAACCATGCCATCAGGTTGTTGAAAATGCTAGAAATTAAGAAAGTAGATAAGTATAAAATTATTTTCTATTTCCTCGATCATTTTCTAACACAACGACTTCTAGTAATAGCTAGCAATTAACATCAAATTTAAAACTAATTACTATAAAAGGACGGGCAATTATCGATCTGTACCATTATTAGCTATACTTCGTCGACCAAAACACTATACATTCAACGTACATTCACTCGATCACAGAAGTCACAACTACCCTTACCCACAATTCCACAAACTATGTACTTTTAAGAAAAATCTGACACATCAAATTGACACATAACAAGCCTAAATTAATTAAATGACTTCGAATATATATGCATTCAATTGACACATCACAAGCATAACTTTAATTTAATGACTTCGAATGTATATGCATTCAATCGTCTGACCTGCATTATCTAAATTATTGACCCACTCTAACCACACTTGATTATGCCTTCTCGAAATCCACTCGAATGCATGTTTGAAGTTGAACATGAACAAACAAGATAGAAAATTTCGTTGCTTATATGTTTAGAAATATTCTGATTTGTGCTATATACGTCGTTGCATTGCTAAAATTGTTATGCTTAATCTTTTGTTTTGAAATGGCAGATAAGTTGATCTAAAAGACTAATGTCTCGAAACACAACCAAAACAAACACCCGAAACTGCAAATACATACATCTTAACAACCAAGATTTTACGCTTAAATAATCACTTTGATTTCATAGTTATCAACAAAAATATCACTCTTTAAACATAACATAAACATATGCATACATTAGGATCACCCGTCGAAACAAGCCATATGATACAATAAGTTATAAGAATAATTTACAGTGTAAACAAGATTATAAAGTGTATAAACTAATTAAAGAAAGGTAGCAATGGAAAGAGGTGCAAACACATTCGGTGCCACGTTCTCGATCATATCAAAGTAGTTTTGTTTGAGATGCATATAAACAACCCAATCTCCATTTCTAGCTGCACTTGGCATTGTTGTTATGTATCCTGTTCGACTACCCCAAGGGACATGATATGATCCAAACTCGGGCTTGCCCCATCCAAAGTCCATATCTTTTAATGGTAAACCTTGTCCTCCTGACACCACCAGGGCCTCTCCTTCTGACTTTTTAAGTCCAAAATAGATTGTGGCAACTGCTGGTTGCGGACGGTGCAATTGTACCCAATCAATTAGTCCCCTAAAATGCTCTTCATTTGTTGCCTCGGCCACAAACCTATGAACTCCATCTGCTATTTCATGAAGTGGCATTTTCTTAAGATCGCTATTTTCCGCAACACCATATGGGACAGATAATACATTTCCAAAGTGGTTTTCTAACAAGGATGCATTTTTCTCATTGTTTCCTGTTAAGAATCGTCGTCCATCAACGACCATACCCATTCTAGATGACGTATTAGCATCACCATGTCCCTGTGACAATAATTTCCACATGTATGCAGTGAAAGACACAAGTTTGCTTCTTTTGGTTTCTTTTGTGCTTGCTTCAGCCTGAAGACGTTCAATTGATTCAGCGCGGACATAGTATGTTCGACATAAAAGTGGTTCCTCAAAAGAAGATGGTGGAGGAAGGGACGATATGGGGACGTATAGATTATCAAGGGATGAATCATAACGAAGTGGATTTCGTGGGTTCAAGATTGAAGGCCGAAATGATGGGATGCTTGAGATTGTTTCGGATTGTGCATACTTAGCCCATGCACATAAGAACATGTTCAATGAGTACCCATCGATTATTTGATGGTTAAAGGCACAAGATATAATTACTGATCCGCATTTCATCTCCGTTGCCTGTTGCAATGAAAATCGAGTCAGTTACTTCTATATATATGATATATCAATTTTGGATGTCCATTTAGTATCATATGCAGCTTATCTGTTAAGAAGATCGAGTTCATTTTATTGATCAAAATACTACCTATATAGCATGAACGTTATATACAGTACCTTTTTATATTGCATGTGAGGGTGTAATTAAATTGACTTATTTTTCATATGTATGTACGTTAAATTTGTCCTCCAAGTTGCCAAAACTTGTTATAATTCTGTTACATTATTAAACATGTGTACAAGAGACTCGATATGATTGCATATCGAGCGTTGTAAATTACCTGAACTGCTATCACTCCATGATTTATCTTCGGTATCAACTTCCCCTTTACAGAATGATCAGGGTGATGAAAATCTATGTCTTTCAGCTCAATATCAGCATGTGCATGAACGAATTCCACTCCACCGTTGTTACATACCACCTCTGGCTCTCCTTGGCTATTTGTCACAATCTCACCCGCGAGCGGATAAAATGTTGATAGGACCCCAGACAACGACGTCTTGATCTTATTCAAGATGGTTTCTGTGGACATATCAGTGTTGTTCTTTTTCTTGTAACAAAAGAATACTCCTGCCTCAATCGGAGGCAAGAGTAAGTCTAGGTTAGACAAGGGGAGCCAGTGTTTGTTTGCTAGCGTGGCAGGCGCTTTAACGACTTCTGTACCCTTTATGGTTACCTGATAGTCGTGTGGGGTTGTTATTTCATCCTCGTATTCGGGTAGTTCTAGTTGAGACGTGTGGAGTTTAGAGAGTTGAGAATCATAATGACTTCGGGTGAGATTGTAATGAGTTGCTTGAAGGTAGTGGTGAGAAAGAATAGCATTTCTATTGTATGTGTTTCTTGTTATATGAGAATAGGCCGACGACGTAGGTGGTTGACGTGGTTGGCCACTGAGATGGCGTAATTTGACGGCCGGACTTGTTTGATCATGAACACATCTCCTATTCGAGATAAAGAGACCTTTAGATCTCCTAAGGGCGAAAAGATGATAATATTTTCTCATGTTCATGAGTACTGTAAGAAGTGAAGGTTTGAGTTTGTTGTGTTATAAAAATGTGAATTGGCAATACTCCATGGCAAGAATCCTTGTGAATTTATAGGCAAGTGAAGACATGTAGTGAGTGTTTTTTTGCGACAACTTCAAAAGTTGCATGGCTGAAAAAGTCTAAGGTTGATGATGTAATTAAATTACTACCATACTATTAACTGGGCGTCTCATAGAATTTTGATGGCCCGTGCTACCCATAAAAAGGCATTTCAACATATACAAAAAATACACGTATATTAGCAGTACGTGAACTAACTAAATCAAGCCTCATATTATGTGTATATAACTATATATAATGAAAGTGTATGAAATTTTAAGACACTCGTCAAGCGGTGATCCTGTACAGTGATGCCGTTTAAAAGTATGAACTTTTTTTTACACAACTATAGATGTGAAAATTTTATTTTTAAAATTATTTTTCACACTTATTAATATAACCAATTTTTACACATTATTAAATATTAAAAAATTAATAAAATTTTATACATTTTCAGAAGTGTGAAGAAAAAAAAAATGTGTAGATTAAACCAACTTTTTGTAGTGTTATGAAGACGACAATATTAACCTCATATGTAGCTCCAAAATTGTTGCCTAGCAGTGACTTAGAATTTTTCAGCGAAGATCCAAGCTAAAATCCCAGAGTCACGTCACACGTACGTAGCAACTTTTGGATTAATATCGAAGTCGTAAGTCGTAACTTCGCTGAAACATGCACTTTCTCAAAAAAAGGTGTATGAACTCGGACGTTTTTTGGCATCAGTCATTATCCATCCCACAAATAATAGTTTTGGCAACTCTCCTGATCGAGTGAGACACTAATTGGAGTGAGCAAGAGTTGAGACTCGAACCTTGATCTTTTATCCACAAAATCTCTTCACTGGACCCAAGAGTATTTTGGAGGTGGGTACCAACTGAGCCAAGACTCTTTGGTTGCGCCTTTCAAACATTCACACAAAATACATTTGTATTAGTAGTGCGTGAACAATGAACTAACTAAATCAAGCCTCATATTGTGTATATATATAATAAAAATGCATGAAATTTTAAGACTTTTGTCAAGCGGTGACATCGTGCATTGACACCTTTGAACTCCCGTGAAGACGACATTGTATTAACCAAATATGTAGCTCCAAATTACAATTGTTGCCTAGCAGTGACTTAGAATTTTTCAGCGAAGACCCAAGCTAAAATCCCAGAGAGTCACATCACACGTACCACTTACGTTGCAATTTTTGGACTAATATTCAAGCGTAACTTCGCTGAAATATGCACTTGCTCCAAAGTGAGCATACATTTTTAATTTTTTTAAGCGGTCGCTAAATAAATGTTGAACTTTATTTTATTTTGCACATATTGTCCTTAACACATAGCAAGTGAATTAGTCAACGTTACTAATATCAACATTTGGCCAAAACTTGCTACGTATTGTACAATGTGTGTGAACATTAATAACTTTGTCTTAACTTTAGAAGATCATGTCAAGCATAGTTACCGACTTGGCTTTGAAGAGTAATATTTAATGATGTTCCCATCGAACAAGAAAATTTAAAGATTGATTAAACATATGCCAACTTGTATTAAACTAGTAATCAATATTGAAAACGTCTTGATTGTGCTCTAATAGAACAAAATGTATAATATGTTTTTTTCCAGCTTATATATATTAGGTTGGTGTAGAAGTAATGACTTTCGTGACACGCTGACTTATTGGTAATTTTGGCTTTAAGGTTAGTCTTTTTCTCCCACTTTAACAAGGGCATGAATACATTTCTTGGTTAAGAAGAAAAATGTAACACGATTTATCCAAGTTGGATGGTTTGACATTTGTTTTGAGATTTCCACTTGTAGATTATGTTAATTTCTTGTATAAAAGTAGCTAGTTAATTGGTTAAAAATATAATAAATAATTTACAATGAAATGTTTTAGTTTACCGTCTATTTTACTCCTTTTATAAAAGTAAACGTTCTTTTAGCCATAAAGAGGTAGGGCATCTTATAACTAATAACACTTTTATTTTAACAGCGAGTTAGCTATTCGATACTACAGTATTAACTTAGAAGGTAGTCTCTGTCAACTTCAAATAATAATTAGTGATTTGATTTCACAGTAAATACCCAAAAGGTTGTCCTTAACAGCCTCAAATCGACGCATCTATAGGCCAGAACCCTACAAATTTCACCTTGAAGAAAAACCCTCATGGAAAGACTCGAACCTGAGACCTCTCACATGTGGTAACAACCTCCCCAAGGTCATTTTGGTGGCCAACTGAGCTAGTCCAGTTAGTTAACGAATCAAACAAAAAAATGTTAGCTCATTTGAGAATAAAAAATAGATGGATAAGGACCCTTTCATGTTCATTTAAACATGAGAGATAATGTTGTGTTTTAAGTGATTGTACATTTGGATTAAAATAAAACAAATGTTTTGCAATAATGACTATGTACAATCACTTAAAACACAACATTATCTCTCATATTCAAATGAATATGAGAGGATCCTTATCCAAAATAGAAACACAAACACAACACACAAATACAAAACCCACTTAAAAATCAAAAGAAAAAAAAAACAACGCTTCGTTGGTCAGCTGGCTGAGGGACTAACCGCGCACGAATAGCGCCACTACCGGAGTAGAACGGTGGTGCCATTGGTATTTTTTTTTCCCGACGGCGGACGAAAAAACGCCCTGCACAATGCACTCTTAAGCTCTTAACTATATTTATTCTACAATTTTATATAGATATACGATTATCCGCGCATAGCAACATCGTTAATTTGTGTGTACAATATTTTTTTAGGTATAAATAAGTGTGGAGTAAGTGAGAGTGAAGAAAGTTAGTATTTAAATTGTAATTACATATTAAATATTTAATATATTGCGTTGCCTTTTATACGTAAGAGTATTCTGGTTTAATAACATTACTTATTTTTTTACGTGTTTAAATTTTAAGTAAATATGTTATCCGTTTATATGTAGCACATATATATAAAGCTTCAACTCATGCCTTTTAATGAAAACTCATGCCTTTTAATGAAAGCTCAAGCTCTAGCTAAAAGCTAACCACTCCAACTATGTACACGGAAGAGATACAATAAAGACTATAATTCTTGAAGTCCTAATCATATAATTCAGCTAGTGAACAAAATTCACCGTTTTATATCCACATTGAGGTGTTATATATATAGTAGGCCGAGCAAATCTATCCGAAAACCGACCCGAACTGATAAACCGATCGAAACCGGATTGAATTGAACCGAACCAACTCTTTTCGGTTCGGTTTCGGTTTTGTATATTTATTTCGGTTTTTGTCGGTTTCGGTTTGGTTTCGGGTCAATTCAGTTTTTGTCGTTTTTTCGGCTCGAAACCCGAAAACCGACCCGAACAGAGTTATTCGGTTCGGTTTCAGTTTTGTATATATTTTTCGGTTTGAGTTTTTCCTTTTTTCGGTTCGGGTCGGTTTTTGACCCGATGCTCACCCCTAACATAGTCAAGAAAGACATTGGTATGTGAACCTATTACTATTATCAAAAAGCAAAAGGAAGATTAGGATAGTGATAAAATCAAGGATATTGATAATGACATAGCTTGATTTATGGCTAACCTGAATTGTGCGAGTAGAGGAGTTATGGACGCAAGCCTCTTTAAGTATGAAGATTATGATGGTTACTAGTTTTAAAAGCTTGAATGAACCGAGCTAAATACTACTTTTAAAAGCTCGACTCGTGAAATTATTCAAGCTTTACATTTTGTTTGAGCTCGACACGAGCTCGAAATTTATTAAGCTCGACTCGAGCTAAACGAGCTCGAGTAGCTCGTTAAAAGCTCGACCCGTTAACACTCCTAACTTACGAGTCTGATGTTAATGATTTAACTAAGAAACAACTTGGTTTCTGTGATGGGTGGGATATTCGTATCCGTGGTAGAGTTAGGAATTAGTTCTAGGTTTGTTGTTGGCGCTTTATTTTAATAGGTTCGTAAGATTTGTCCATCTCTCCTATGATAGATTTATACGAAGCATAATAGATATGTTTGTTTGTCTGTTATGAGCTGAGATGTGAAATTCATCCTCATCGTAAATACTTAATTATTTTTTGAAGTAATATATTTTACCAAGAAAACTCTTTATCCAAAAAGATAACTTACTACCGGTACAAAAATTTACTATTTGTGAAAAAGTTTCTAATGACATAAAAGTGGGTCACTAATCTAATTTTTTAGTGACACTTATTAAAATGCATAAAGTTAAAGTTCTAAGATTTAATGAGAACTTTGTGTGAAAAATATGTGTTCTAAAAGGCTAAAAATTTATCCTTAAATTTCTTTTAGGGTTAATGACATCTAATAGCAACGAACTTTCTCAAATGTTCATATATCAGTTATGAACCCAATAAAACACCACAATACCCATCAAACTTTGTTTGTTTTGTGTTGATATCAGCAAAAACCCGTTTTTTACCTGCAAAATTCACGTCATTAACAAATGTACATGCCACGTCATATATTTGTGCCGTTATGATCCGCGTCAGATTGGGTTCATGTCTGATATGTGAACATCTGACAAAGTTTGATGAGTATTTTGAAACATTTAACAAAGTTTGATGGTTATTTTGAAACAACTAACTTCACTTAATTAACTTTAAAAAAAATATAAAAAATCCACATATGCAATTTAACCGGTGTAGTCGGTTGCCGGTCATGCCACATAAGCAAAAATATGATATCGAGCTAAAATTTGAAAGTTTGATGGGTATTGTGGTATTTTATAAGGTTTATAACTAATATGTGAACATTTGAGAAAGTTTGTTGCTATTAGATGTCATTAACTCTTTCTTTTATCATTATAGATAGACTTTTACCTTCAATTTTTAAGTGTAGGAGAAACACAAAAAAATTTAATGATATCATTTTTTTAAACTTTTGTTGACATTTGAATACCTTTAGCGACCTATATATATATATATATATATATATATATATATATATATATATATATATATATATATATATATATATATATATTTAGTGACACTTTTGAATTGTGTAACTAATGACAGTTTTTTCATCTATAGTGTACATTTGTATGCTCCTATAGAGTGACGAAACTTATATATTTTAACTATATAAAATGGATATGGTACATTAGTTTGGTGTGTTTGTTTGGGAAGAAGGGTGTCACAACCCACATAAGTCAAACATATTTATGTAAGCATATTGAGATAAACATGTAAAAACTACTACAATAATTGCAGTTAGTGTCATGAAAAGTAATTTCAACTGAAAGTGGTTAAAGTATAACGTAATTTTTTTTAAGTTAGATGGATACTTGCAATATATAAATGAATTATGCGATTGGGTTGGTGTGGAAAAATTGTCTATATGTGGCACGTCGATGTAATTGTTGGGATTTAATACTCATAACAATTATATAAAATCAAATAACATCATCAAAGCATGCAGCGGAAGTAAATAGGAATAATATATGTAAGTAATTAACCGAACAAGAAAGTGCGTACCTTTTAGCAATTCAAGAATCAAACGATGATTAGAACAAGAACCAAAACCCAAAACCCTAACTTAAGGGTTTATTATATTCGACCCAATCAAAAGTCGACCACCAAGAATACAAGCTCAGTTGCTTGTCCTTCGTTCTCACACACACGCATTATTAGCGATTTGATGTGAAAAGCTAGTTCCTTGAATCACAAATAAAACCCAATACTTGTTTCTTGAGTTTGAAAATCGAAACCCATGGGAGGGTTGGAACCGATCGGCCAAAGACAAGAGAGAGGAGAGGAGAAGAAATTAGGTTAATTGGTAATCCAAGGTTAGAGAATAATGAATACAAGGGTTTGTATATATACATTCTCAAAACTTGGTGACCAAGAAAAGCCTCCTGGGCTTTGAGAACCCACGACCGCCAAGCATCCCAAGTGGATTCTAGATCTTTCTTGTCCACTAATTTCATTCTTAGTCCTCGTAGTTTACATTTAACGACCGTTAGTCAAAACCCGTTAAATATTAACTATCGTTATGTTTTATTTCGTGACTAATAATTAATAATAACATTTTATATATTAATTATTAACATCAACTCTCATACGTAATGTGTGCAATCCAAGTCTCGAGTTGAATCCGGTCATACTAATATTAATAATTATCCATAAACCTTCACTCCCACTGGATATTACTTAATATAGTAATGACATTGGTTAGTCTAGCTTTCACGCCAATGCCCCGGATCGAATCGAGTATGGTCTCTGAAAAACCATTTAATGATTCATCATTTTACTTATCCTTTGTTACCAATACTACATTAACTATGAATATGGATCAAGTCATTTCATAAGTTAATATTACATTTCTCGTTGTATTCGATTGAACAAGATTACCAAATCATCGAACGTATTCCAGATAGATCTTGGGTAAGGCCTTACAAACATCTTGCCAATCCTACGAGGGCCCAAATATAGTATTATACTTTGAAACAAATTCAAAGGAACAAATTCTCTTGACTACAAACATAACTCATGAACTTTGTAACACTTCCGAAAATAGCCCTTATAACTACCGATTCACGGATAGCGTTAGACTATCTTACACAAATGCACTACATTCATATCGCTTATCCGGTATCTCAAGTCCGAGGATAAACACTTCATGATATACTTAATGACAAAGATCCATAAAGTATCATCATGTAAAGTCGATGAGTCCTATATTCAATTCATTGAATATCATGAATTGGCATGTCCCACGATCAATATACTTAAAGTATATTCTACCAAAACTCATATTTGTCTTAATTCAATGACATTCCCACATCATTGATCGACAACGGACTTTTTAGAATAACATAAGTTATTCACGGATTAAACATGCAAATATAGGATATAATATTAAGAAAATGAAAATAAACATAACCAATATTTTATTTCATTTAAATAATATTTGTTCAAAACATCCCTTATCCAAATACTTAAATAGATCAATGCATGATAATACTTGTTAATGAATTATGCCTCAAGTAATGACAATCATACTTGTTGACAAGGCATAATTTCAACTAACTTTGATCTATTGGAATTTTGAGAATACTTATTTCAAGAATTCAACTAGTGAAGTTCTTGTATGTGTGCATTCAAAATATTTTGATATTGCCACATAATATTTCATAAAGTGTGTGACATCCTCAAGCACCAATTTATGACAATCAAATTTTCAAACATTTTAAAGTTTAAAGTATTCTTATTCTTTTATTGTATAATGCAACCATGCTCTTAGTTGAGCACAACTAGTTCACATGGCCATCCACAAGGATGAAATCCTCCCATGACTAGTATTGAGTGTCATCTCAATTTATACCAGCATCATTGTATACAAACAACAATATGCTCTTCGTAAACTTCAATATCTACAGTGTAATGTTTGATGTCTTCCAAACTTTCAAGTTTGTTGGCTATGACAATTACGCAACAATTGTTGTATTGCTCATCCATAGAATTTTGAGAGCAAATCCAGGCTGAGGAATGTAATTCTAAATTCAAACATATTCCATTAGAATATTCATTACACTAGTTATTTAATAACTTCATTAGATATCAATGTTGTCAAATCATCTTGCATTCAAGCATGATACAACAATAACATGATGTACATGAAAAATCCTTTTGTCAAACTAAGATTTCATTCATGTTCTACATATCCATTTCCAAATGATATATCATGTTCTATTTAGACTCATTTATTCATCCGCACATGTTTATTAATAATAAACATATATTCCAAGGTTGTATGTTTTATTTTCTAAATCTTTCAAGTGAAGTTCCATTCCAAACCAGAACTTAACATTTTATCTTAGATGGAATGTTACTACCCACATCATATAAGATTTTAAAGAAAATAAACATAATACTCCCACTAGCTTTCGGAATACTTAGAAATTATCTTATTTTAATTTAAAACCAAAACTTGGATTTAATAGTTAAACATAAGAATCATCTCCTAGATGCATGCATATATCCATTCATGGATTCTTGCGCTTGTACATTTTCAAAGATTATGTGAATTCATAAAACTCCTTTCGATTGCTTATCGCCCTCGCAAAAGCAATCACATAAGAAATAGTTTTAATATTCCATTGTCATTTTCATATCAATGAAAATAAGTATGACAATCATAATCATTATATATTTAATGTGTCAAGGAAAGAATATTCAATCACAGTTAATTGCTTAAGTGTGATTAATAATCTTGTCACAAGTCATGCATTAAACACATGTACAATTTTGTCCATATGATTTCTACACAAAGATTTAAACCACTAGGGTTTTCTTTCTTTTTGAAGAAACTCATCTTTAATAAGATAAACCAAGTTTCCAAAGTTGATTATCTTTATGAACAGCATCTTGTCATTCATAGTATGAATAATTTACCACAATTCAATATTAGGTAAATGCATCATCAAGATTAACAGGTTTACCATAATCCTGCAACTCATATATCTCAGCACATCAATCAATTATCTGAGAATCCTTACGGATCTATGAATAAGAATTCCACCATCTTGAGGTCTATCATATTTGACCTCATCATGATATTTACTAGTGTATTTTAGAAGATTATGTGTTTTGTAATTGTAATTTAATCTCTTCAAGATCTAAACAAAACTCCCACTTGCTTTTGTAATTTTAAGACTATCTATAAATACTTTAGCAATTAGAACAACACTAAATTGTTTTCTTTTGAGTTATTACAAACACATTGACAGTTCAGAATCTTGTTTGCTAATAACCTACTCCATAAGTAGTTTTAACAAACCAGAACTTCAATATATATAAGACTCAATGTGATTCATCACATTCCATACTAAAATGGTGTCTTATTAATCTTCTAGGTTTGAGTTTATTAAGTATATCCAATCAATACTCAATTTTCTAACCTTGATAACTTTTGGAAGAAAAGAAGATATAGTTATCTTGAATCAAACAATATAACAAATATTTGATTCGTCTAACTGAACATTCCTTATACATACAGTATTTCATTAGAATTAATATTGTAAGACAATCTAACAATATTTAAGATAAACATATTCCTTTTGGCCTACCTATTTACCAACTAAGTCAACTTAATGGTATAATAGAATATCCAAGCCAATTGCATGTTTTATAACATAAGTATTCTTTGACCAAGTCAAAAGACATAACAGTTATAGTATCTAACTTTATATTATAAGTCTTTAAAAGACTTCATGTTTGTGAGTCTATACAGAAACACATAACCATGTATAATTCAAAGTTATTATGAACACCACGCCATGGTTTCAATTAATTAATTTTCAAGTTAATAAACTATTTATGTCATTCCAAGAATACACAAATATTTAAAATAGCATTAGATTACTTTATTTTAATTATGTCATCCGTTGAAGTGTCCAACTTAAGAAACTGCAAATCATCCACGCCTGATCCCACAACAAGTGGTGATTTACCTTGAGATTACAATCTAGCCAAGATCTCACTTAACCTAAAATGTAACTTCAAGTGTTTCTATAATTTTAATGACATAAGACATAAAAGTAGTCTATGCTATAATCTTGACACATGTTCTTTATGCAAGACAATCTTATTAGAACGTTAATCTCTTACCTTACGATCAAGAGAATCCATTTATCATATTTGTATGTGTTGTTCCTTTGCACACAATAAATGCTTCTCCCACTTGTGCATAGAACAACACCATATAGCACACAAACAACACGACTTGCATTTTGTTTATGTGAACAATATGATAGTGTCATAGATATATATAAGCATTACAAGTAGATGTAGGACCATCGAATTATCAAGGAAACGCTCATGACTATCCTGAGAATATGAATGTCTACATTTGTGAACGTAATGTATTATTTCAAGAAAATCTAGAAATAATCGAGTTACTACAAAGATAATAAATCTTGTAACTCCCACCGAATTAGACAACGTTACAAGAATGTCTTATTCAAGAATACACCATACTCCCAATCGGATTTGACAACATTGTAAGTGTTTCATTAACCAATGAAAATAGCGATGCTATTACGTTGTTACTCCTTTGTAAGACCATTCGTAACAATTACTTAGGTACTAAAAGAGTGTATTCTACTCGTAGATGATGAATCATCCATCATACTATTAACTTGAAAAATTGAGCATGCAATTTCTTCCTTAATAGGTCTACTATCCCCACAATGGTGTGTAGCACCTTTAATTGGTCAAAGCAAAACAACTAGATACAATATACTAGTTTGTCTTTTACCAATTTTGCGGTAATTAGTCTAGCTTCTAATTTAATAACTCATAAAATGTCAAACATGTTTTCTAGTTGACTAAAATGTCATATAAGAAATCAATCACCAACAGAGGGTAATGAAATCTCTTAAGGAAAACATGGTGTGCAATTTCTTAACTATTAAAGTTGCTATGAGTTATATTAGAATTTAGACAATTCTAATGTTCCTAACATACCTTTCTCAATCATGAAAAGGAATAGGATTGAGTCACACTCTTCTTCCATGGAAAAGAGTTTATGTTTGTCTTTTAGTAAATTTTTCTTGATCAAACATTTGTTTGAAAATGAAACTAGATCAATTTACCAAAGCCCAAACTACGCTTACGGTTTAATGTTGCATTAATACAATCAAAAGAATTAACAAAATTCAATTTTTAGTATTTTCGATAATTAAATCTTTCAAGAAAATAAAATACCCTTAGGTTAATATTCATATTAACCATAGAATTTTCCTTGAATCTAGGACCCTCATTATCATAGTTTCACCACATCAGTTGATCTGCTAGTGATGAAAGTATAGAATAGGTAATCGTTGAAAAACGATAATTGACAAACAAGTTTCCAATTCCAAAAATTATGGGATTTACAATTTTACCAAAACAATTAATGCAAAATGTAAGCATGTTTTATCCCATCTTATGCCTTAAGTCATAGGTCTCACTAACTAACTTAATTAAGTTGTCTAATTTAGAAGCGCAAATCATTAGTCGAGGTCTCACACAACAAAATAATTCACCTTGTCATTGTAATCTAGATCAAGGTCTCACATAACTAAATTACAACTTCAAGTGTTTCATATCATTAGATGGCATAAACTTAAATTTAAAGGGTACAAATTTTGACGTGTAATCAAAACTTATGTATAAAGAAGCATGCATACAACTTTATAACAAAATATTTTCGAAAACCTTACATAAGATTTTAATTGCTAAGATTAAATTCTACAAAGTTTTAATCGATGCGTTGAGAAACTTACAACTTTGCACTAAGATGCTTCGTACATAGAATGGTTATACTAGGTAGCTCCAATCGAACTCACAGGCGGAGGACCGGACCGTAAGCGCAAAAGCATAACCTTAGACATCCATTCGGTCGATCGCATGCATGCTTAAACAACCCCTTTATAGTTTGTTCTAGTGGGTGAGCCGTTCTAACCATTTAGTACAGTCGCATCAATCGATTAAAAGTTCAAGAATAATACTTAGATAACAAATCAGTTTCGCCATTATTTAGTCCATTTAATTTTCTATTCATAAAAAACCCTTTTTGCTTACTAACATGTCAAACAATTATATAAACAAAAAAGCATTTTAATAAAAATTAAACACACTCAAATAATATAAACATATAACTAAACAATTTCACATATGTAAAAACAATTAGCCACATGCATAATTATTTCGATAAAACCTAATAAACAATTCTAGGCGTAAAAAATGCATACATCAACTAGGGCTTTCAACTACAAGGTAGATGAGCCACATACATCGACAAGTCGATTGCGTAAGCCAAAGTCAATAGTATACCAAATAGCACATAACGAATTTTTATTAGTATAATTGAGGTCTTCCTCAATTCAATAATTATCAAATAAATAAACATGTGTGTATCAACTAAACAATTTATAGCATAACAATAATCCATGGCAAAACATGCATGTTCCACCATGGATTCCGCATAACAATTATCACCCAAGATACGCATATTACATGGCACATAACAATTATTCATTAATTAACCACATAAAATAAGCATGCAATCCTAGGGTTTCTACAAGTTTTACAAAATTAAAACCTAATAAAATAAAATAAGGGTAATCGACCCATACATTAAAAAATTAGGGTTTCGAATTCAAAACCCTAGAAACCATAAAAAGCATGCATATAATCATAAAGATCCAATTTTTATGTGTTTCGGTAATTAATTACATCATATTAACGGCTCGTGATGCCACTGTTGGGATTTAATACTCATAACAATTATATAAAATCAAATAACATCATCAAAGCGTGCAGTGAAGTAAATAGGAATAATATATGTAAGTAATTAACCGAACAAGAAAGTGCGTACCTTTTAGCAATTCAAGAATCAAACGATGATTAGAACAAGAACCAAAACCCAAAACCCTAACTTAAGGGTTTATTATATTCGACCCAATCAAAAGTCGACCACCAAGAATACAAGCTCAAGCGTGCAGCGTGCTTGTCCTTCGTTCTTGTACACACGTACTATTAGCGATTTGATGTGAAAAGCTAGTTCCTTGAATCACAAATAAAACCCAATACTTGTTTCTTGAGTTTGGAAAATCGAAACCCTATGGGGAGGGTTGGAACCGATCGGCCAAAGACAAGAGAGAGGAGAGGAGAAGAAATTAGGTTAATTGGTAATCCAAGGTTAGGAGAATAATGAATACAAGGGTTTGTATATATACATTCTCAAAACTTGGTGACCAAGAAAAGCCTCCCTTGGGCTTTTGAGAACCCACGACCGGCCAAGCATCCCCAAGTGGATTCTAGATCTTTCTTGTCCACTAATTTCATTCTTAGTCCTCGTAGTTTACATTTAACGACCGTTAGTCAAAACCCCGTTAAATATTAACTATCGTTATGTTTTATTTCGTGACTAATAATTAATAATAACATTTTATATATTAATTATTAACATCAACTCTCATACGTAATGTGTGCAATCCCGAAGTCTCGAGTTCGAATCCGGTCATACTAATATTAATAATTATCCATAAACCTTTCAGTAATTACTAATAAAATCCTATTAAGTTGTTTTCTTCCACCATCAAGCATGCTTTGGTTACTGTTTTATGAACAAGGCAAAGATAAATATTTAATTTAGATGGAAAATGTGACACGATATGTTCGAGTTGGAAAGTTTGACACTAATTACTTCGAAAGTTCAGATTCAATCATTCCTATTTGTATATTTTTCAAAATAAGAAATAGTACTAAGTGAAAAATTAGCTAATTACATGTTTGTAATATGCATGCATACAAGTGAAAAGTGGTAGGTAAGATGCATAGAACTTGACTGTGTGTTGTTTCACCAAACTTGGCAAGAAAATACTTTTTCTTTTGTTAAGGTAAGTCAAGAAAGCAAACAAATGAAAGATTTTGTTGCAAATATGGTAATAACAGATAACGATTAAGTGGGTACTGGTTGATAAGAAAGTTTCAAAAAATTGTAAAATTAGTGGGTTAGGTTTTTGATATAAGACCAGGCCTATCACTAAATTAATAATCTATAGCTTCAATTCTAAGTTAAGTTCCTTACCCTTTATACTAGCTGATAACCCGTGTTGAACACGTAAAAAAAATACTACGTAATTAATTTTAAGGAGTTTCATTCGGGAATGATTGTAATTTATGGAAAATCAAGACATATTAATATCTGTGAGTTACTAAAACATGTTGGAATGATGGAACTATCACCGCAATGAATTTTTTTTTTTTTTTTTTTTTTAATTTACTCCTATAGTGTTTATGCCAAAAAGGTTCACTTCGCTTCAATATTTAAACTTATCAATGGGAAAAAGGCAAATTATATTAAATTCAGAGAACTAAAATTCCTAGATAATAGAAACGAATTAAAATGAAAGGCAACATGTGAATTTAAACTATATTTGTATCGACCAAGGTCACTCGTATCAAGGTAAACTACTAAAACCCACACAAAATGTTAGTCTCAAGCAACCTTCAATTCTATGGTATTTGAGAAATTTTAAGCAATATAATGAGGTTGTAAAAATAGTAGTCTAATGTAACTAATTAGGTACAATGTCCCTCCACATGCTAGTAGAACCGAACAAACCAACTCGATACAAATCTAGGAATCACAACTTGATCAATGCATCCGAACAACGGCCACAAGCACACCAACATCATCCAAACAATGCCCATAAGCACACCAACCTGTTACATGTAATAAGATAACGTAATTTAAATGTACCTTATATTATAATGGTCCATACTGTTTTACACAATAATTCAACAACCAAACAAATATGACCAGGCTATCACTAAATTAATAATCTATAGCTTCAATTCCATGTTAAGTTCCTTACCCTTTATATATGCAGCATTGGTGCATCCATGTAATATTTATGAGTAGTGCTACAACCACTCAATATTTACACAAAAAAGTCCACACAAGAGATGTGTCATCTCTTGATTGGTGTGGTTAAATATATTTTCTCTCACTTTATGAGATGACACATCTCTTGTGTGTATCTTTGAGTGGTTGTAGCACTACTCAATATTTATATGATGAGCCATCACACATAGCCTACTTATATTCTTTTTTTCTTTAACAAATCATTTTGCTACATTTCATTTTGTAAAAATTGTTTTTGTAAAATTTATGTGATTATAGTATTTCTCATATAAAAGTTACATGTGGCACTGTGATGCCTAAAAACCAAGTGTATGACTCCAACATATATATATATCTTCAGGTTATCTCAAATAAAAAATTTAATTTTACAGAAAGCTTTAATTTGAAATACATTTGGTATGATGCACATTTTTTTGACAACATCTCATGCTATGTTTAGTTGTTTTATGTGACTACTAAATTAGGTTCAAAGCCAAAACGTACAGCGTTTATGCTGCAAAGGTATGTTTCCGAAAACTGCTCCAAAGTCACTGATTATGAGATTTGAACTCAGATCTCCAACTAAGAATTCGAAATCTTTAGCACAAGACTACAACTTTAGTTATTATTAATATATCAAGCATGAGTGATATAGACCAATTCTAAAATAAGGACATTTTGTAATAGCATCACGATTAAACATTGACGTAAGCATATTTGTGAAAATCTATACAAAGATCTAATCAAACAACACGACACTAGATGTAATACAACCAACTTCCCCATTTATTTTTTATCGTAACATCACCAGATTTCTGGTTTTAAGTTCTATACATACAAAGAAGAAAAGAAAATGTAGTATAGACTTTTGGGACAAACTGTGTAGATGGTGGCGTGTACAGGATGATGCCAATGCTATTTTTACTTTATATGCCTTTGTTTGTCTAAAGGTATAGAACTGCCAAGTATCGTAGAATTATATAACATGACATAACATAAATATAACATGTAAACATCAAGGCACGCAATGGAAGACTTAAACATATATTTGTAATTAACTAACTGAATAATAAACGTATGCGTACCTTTTAGCAACTCCAAGCAATCACGTACAATCACCAAGAACCTTAAATTAGGGTTTATGTAAATTGATTAGGAACCCTAATCGATCACCTTCAAGATACAAACAATAATGTGTTTGTACCACGTTCTTGTACACACGTACAAATCACGAATCAATGTGAATGCTAGTTCAAGTAACACAATAACAAAACCAAACACTTATGTGTTTAATAAAAAACAAACACCCCTTAGGGTTTGTAATATTCGGCCGATCAAACACAAGAGAGAGGAGAGAAAAAGTTTAGGGTTTGCTAATGTGATACAAGGTTACCCAAAAATGAATTCTAGGCCTTGTATATATAGTATGAAAACTTAGGGAGCAAGTTAGGTTAGGATTGGGTCTCCCCTCCCCTTAACCGACCGGCCACTAAACCCACAAGGGTTTTCGGAACCTTCTTGGCCTCTATTTTCATTATTAGTCCTTCTCTTTAATACTTAACAACTGTTAGTCAATTTCCATTAATTACTTATCGTTCGTTAGTGGTTATTATGCATTTAATAATTAAACACAACATTTTGCATTAATTATTTGAATCCCACTTGGACATATCTTAATAGTGTAATGACATTGGTTAGCGTCTAGCAATACGGCAATGCCCCTAGTACAACTAGAGTATGGTTTCCTGGAAAAACCTTTTGATGAATCATCATCATACTTATCTTTTTGTTTCTAATACCACGTTAAATAAGTATATGGATCTTAGTCATTCATTTATTTAACTATTATGTTTCTCGTTGTATATGATTGAGCAAGATTACCAAATCTTCTGAACGTATTCAAGATAGATCTTGGGCGTAGCCACGTAAACATCTTGTCAACCCTACGAGGGGCCCAACAATATTAAACTTCAAAACGAATTTGAAGGAACAAATTCTTTCTTGACTACAAGCAAAACCCATGAATTTTGCAACACTTCTGAAAACAATCCTTATATCTACCAGTTACGTATAGCGATAAATTGCTTTACAGAAATGCACTACATCCATGACAATTCTCGGTATCTCAATTCTGAGGATAACTATTCATGATTTACTTGATGACAAGATCCATAAAGTACAATCATGTGGTTGAGATAAGTTCTATATTCATTCCATTGAATATCATGTGAATTTGGCATGTCAACGCATCAATATACTTAAGCATATTTTAACAAAACTCATATTTGTCTTAATTCAATGATATTCCCATATCATTGATCGACAATGGACTGTTTAGAATAACATAAGCTATTCACGAATTTAAACATGCAAATACACGATACGATATTATAAATGAAAAATAAACATAACTAATATTTTATTTCATTAAAATAATAATTGTTTACAATATCCTTTATCCAAATACTAATCACAAATGGGCATGAAACTACTAGCTAAACAAAGTCCAATGCTATCAGCATGTTGATTAATCTTTTCACCAGGTAAAGCCTTCGTTAAGAGATCAGCTAGATTGTCATCTTTGTGAACTTTGAGTAGCTCGATTTCACCTATCTCGACTTGTTCTCGGACATAGTGATATCACCTAGGAAAGTGTCTAGCGCCTTTCATGACTCCAGGTTCATTGGCGAATGTAATTGCAACAGAATTCTCGCAATACATTTTAATAGGATTTTCAATTGAGGGCATAACTCCAACCCCTGAAATGAACTTCCTAATCCAAACAACTTCCATTGCAGCTTCTGACACAGCTATGTACCCAGCTTCTGTAGCCGACATCACAATCGTACTTTGCTTCTTGTTCTTCTAATCCACAACTCCTCCATTAATGACAAAGACATAACATGTCTGAGACTTCTTATCATCATTATCACATAACCAGAACGCATCGTAGTAACCTGTAACATCAAGTTCTGCTTCTATATTCCCCCTATACACTAAAAACATATCTTATGTAGCCCTTAAGTACTTGAGAATATGTTTAACAGCAGTCCAGTGGAGTTCGCCTGGATTCTATTGATATCGACTGGTAATATTTTGAGCAAACGCCACATCTGGTCTTGTGCATCTAACCACATACATAATAGATCCCACAACCAAAGCATAAGGGACTCTTTTCATGCGTGCCACCTCTGCAAGTGTTGAAGCACAGGCTTTGATACTTAAGCCATGATATACTTGCATTGGCAAATACCCCTTCTTGGAATTTTGCATATTGAATCTCTTCAATATTTTATCAATGTAAGCACTTTGGCTTAAACCAATCAACCGCCTAGATCTATCTATGTAGATCTTGATTCCAAAGATCTATGCTCTTTCCCCTAAACCCTTTATAGAATAACATTTACCAAGATAGGACTTCACCTCATTTAAACTTGGTATATGACTTCCCATGATTAATATGTCATTGACATATAGGATAAGGAAAGTAACATTACTCCTAATAGCTTTATAGTATACACATGGCTCATCAAGATTCTGAGTAAATCCAAACCTTTTGATTTCTTCATCAAATATTTTATTCCATTGCGTTGATGCTTGCTTCAATTCATAAATGGATCTTTGAAGCTTGCATACTCACTCAGGAAATTATGGATTCACAAACCCCTCAGGCTGCGCCATATAGATGTCTTCATCTAGGCGACCATTTAAGAAGGCAGTTTTGACATCCATTTGCCAAATCTCATAATCATAGTATGTTGCTATGGCTATGAGAATCCTAATAGCTCTTATGTCTGCCATACGAGAAAAGATCTCCTCGTAGTCAATGCCGTAGGTTTGAGTAAAGCCTTTAGCTACCAGATGAGCCTTATAGGTATGTACATTGCCATCCATGTTAGTTTTCTTCTTGAAGAGTCACTTACTGTTGGGATTAAAAGCCTTCTTGATGCTGTTTGATCAATTGCTGCTCATATTAGTAATACTGCTGCTCAGATAAAGTTAGTGCTGCTAAGGAACTTGAATGAATATATGCTAAGGAAGTCACAACTACCATTGCAAAGTTAACACTGCTAGTACAAGTTACATTTGTCAGTGCAAAGTTAAGATTGCTAGTACAAACTTAGTGCTGTTCAAAGTTAGGTTGGTTACAAATCATTAGTGTAAGTTAGTATTGCTTATGAGATATGTATTAGATATTTATAGAAAGGATTTGATATATATATATATATATATATATATATATATATATATATATATATATATATATATATATATATATATATATATATATATATATACTAGGAAAGTATTGTAAGTCGTGTAGGACTTCTTGGTGTATAAAAGAAGGTCCTAGGGCATAGAGTTAGAGGTATAAAAGTCATATAATTCTTAGCTTCAAAAAACCCTAATACTTTG
Source organism: Chrysanthemum lavandulifolium (assembly GCA_022545495.1). Lineage (NCBI taxonomy): Eukaryota > Viridiplantae > Streptophyta > Magnoliopsida > Asterales > Asteraceae > Chrysanthemum > Chrysanthemum lavandulifolium. The sequence goes on along the minus strand of CM040238.1, from coordinate 227,220,876 downwards.
AGAGTATTTGTATTATTAATTATATTGGAGTTTGTTTGTTTGTTGAATCATATGTTCATTGTTTTACTGTTTCATTAACAATTCTTCTTAAAATTAAAGATTAGATTCCGCATAACCTTTAATACATTCAAACACAGTTTCTACTATAGTTGTGTTAGTTTTATCTAATACAACTAATCCTTTTACAAGCTGAGGAATTCGATATAGTTCAACTGGGTTCAATAAGTGGTATCAGAGCTTGCTGAGAAGCTGTGCTCTAGAAGAATCTATCTTTATACACAAACTCTTGCTAAAAGATTTGGATCAAGATTCTGCACACATGATGGCTGCATCCAAAGTTCCCATGCTCAAAACTGGTGAATTTGAGATATGAAGGATGAGGATTGAACAATACATCTAGATGATAGAATATTCACTATGGGAAGTCATAGAGAATGGTGCAACCTTGCCAAAAACAAAAGTTGTGGAAGGTGTTGAGACAGTGTTGCTTATTGCAACTGCTAAAGATAAGGCTCAGAGAAGACTAGAGGTGAAAGCTAGAAGTACTTTGATGATGGGCATTTCTGATGAACACCAGTTAAATTTTAACTCTATAAAAGATGCTAAGTTGTTGCTGAAAGCTGGAGAAAAGAGATTTGGTGGGAATGCTGCTACAAGAAAGACTCAAAGGAATCTCTTAAAGTAGCAATATGAAAACTTAATTGCTCTAAGCTCAGAAATGCTTGATCAAAATTTGGATTGGCTTCAAAATCTTGTGAGTTAGTTGGAGCTTTTGGGTGAAAAGCTTTCACAAGAAGATGTTAATCAAAAGTTATTAAGAAGTTTGTCACCTGAATGGAACATACATGTTGTTGTGTGGAGGAATAAAGCTGATTTGAGTACTATGGCTTTTGTGTCCTCTTCAAGCACACATAACATGGCTTTTGTGTCCTCTTCAAATAACAATGCTAGCATCACTAAAGGAGAAATTAATACATACGTTTTTAGGGGGTCATTTAAGCCCTAAGTCATTACATTTTATATCCGTTACTGCTTAAAATCGTTCCTTTTCACATTTTAGGTCATTTGGAAGCAAAATGCTGGAATGAAGCATTTTTGGACAAAAAGAGACGAAAACATGAAGAAAGCGGCTAAGTCAAGAAAACAAGGCAAAATCAGAAGCCCGGACGGCGTCCCAACCTCAAGGGTGTCGCCTTCGCTTACAACGTGGTCCAAACTTTCCCAAGCGACGGCTCAGGTCACTTTTTGATCCTAACAAGTGACGGTATCACATGTATCTCAACATGGCCGTCACTCTATCTTTCTACACCAGACGACCAAAGTTTTCTTAAGACGACGTCCACTACAACTCAGACGGTGTCATTATCTTTTACCCGAAGCCGTCCCAGTGATGTCTTGGCAAAGATGAAACCCTAATGATGGCTATCAGATGGCGTCACCAGCAAAAGGCAATGCCGTCGCAGTTGTAAAATCTATATATAGACCTCGAATTTTATGCATTAAGTGTGTTATTTTTGAGAGCAAACTCTAGTTTATTTTTAGTCCAACTTGGACAGTACCTTAGGGTTCTAAACCCTCTTTATCACTTCAAGATAAGTTTGTTTATCCAATCTATCACCATGTTTATTCTATGTTTGATTGTTTGCTTGTGTTCTTGCATCTCTATCATGTGTAACTAAATTAATTAGTGTTTGCTTAGATCCAATGAAACTTAGTTATTAATTATTGTTAGGTTGTCTCTTGTGTAATCGGTTGTCACGCTAGATTAAGGAAAAATGGCTTCTTCTTTCATTGTTGCGAGCTTGAACGTCCTACATAGTGATTATTTGCGTTAGAGTACAATATTAGGCTCCCATTATGTTTATTGCGTGAGTTGCTGCTTGAGGATACTAGAATATTCGGGGGAGATACTTCGGTACTTGGCGATCCCTGGTGTTCTAGAGGAGACTTACACTCATAGAATTAGGGAATTTGGCACCAACCTATACTAAATCATGAAATACAACGCATCAATTAAGCAAGGATGTGGCAATTCAACTTACCAATAGAAGATAACTAGGGAGTAAGCAAATCTAAGTAAACACGCTTTTAGTTAGTATAAGAAATCTTCCTACAATCCATAGCTTTTATTTTATTATTTAGTTTAATTAGTTTGTTAATTAGTTTAATTGGTAAAATACTAAACCCCCACTCTTTCAATCCCCGAGATTATATTTGCTTTCTAAAAAATATAAAAAGACTAAAAAGAATCACCCTCACCCTTGCCTTTTCGTCATACATCTCGACTAGCATCTCTATTCCCCTAGAGAGCGATCAACCCCATGGGCTTACCCGTACTACACTGCAACGATTAGGTACACTGCCTAGTGGGTTGTAAAGCTTTCTCTTGGAAAAGGAAGTCTTTGACCCCAAACCACACATCAAGTTTTTGGCGCCACTGTCGGGGAACAGAATAGCTAGTTCGTCATATATTTCGATTAGGTTCACTCGCTTGATTCCTATCAAGTGAGTTTTTTTCCTTTTTGTTAGATTTCTTATAGTCTATCCCCCTTCTTTGTGTTTTTGTTCGTAACCTTGTCACTTTTCTTCATGGAAGGTAATAATCCACCCGTAAAAAAACATTCCACCACAACATCAACGACCACCACTAAATACACCACCACAAGACCCGCCAAGAGGCCGTACTCTTGGTGAATACTCTAGACCGAGCCATTAAGGCTATAGGAACACCATTGAGATTCCCCGTCTAGCTCAAACTACGGCCCTGCAATCCGACATCATCCGGTTGGTGCAAAACGGATGTGCATTCCATGGACTTCGTTCCTAATATCCAAATCAGCATCTCAAGGATTTCTTAAAAATCGTTGACTCATTTGACCTTGATGCTACCACTCGGGAGACAACACAATTGCGTCTCTTCCAATTCTCTCTACCTGACCAAGCTAGTAATTGGCTTGAGCGTCTTCCCGCGGGATCCATCTCAAGTTGGGATGATTTCACTACCTGTTTCCTCGCTTAGTTTTTCCCACCGGGGAGAACCACTAATCTTAGGAATGATGTCTTGATGTTCCAACAACGTCAAGGTGAACCCTTTATGAGGCGTGGACTCGATTCAAGGACTTGCTCCACAAAGTCCCTCACCATGGCATTGATCTTTGGTTCCAAGTCCAAATCTTCTATGATCATGTCAATCTACCTACAAGGTAAGCCATTGACCAAGCAACCAGTGGTAAGCTTAGTGAATTAATCGTGGAAGAATCGTGGGGCACTATAGAGGACCTTGCCCTCTATGAAAACGAATGTTGGAATCACCCCCGTGAGTTGCCTAAAACCGTCAAGGCAATATCCTTGCCTTCAACCGACTCACAACCTTCCGATCGTAGGATACTCGAACTTGAAGATCAAGTCAAATTCCTCATGAGTTCCTACGAGGTTCCTAGACCTTCACGCCAAGTAAATACAATCACTTCCTCGTGTGAGTTATGTAGTGGTCCCCATGACACTCGTGATTACACGAAACTCCCCTATCAAGCTTTCGCGGACTATGCATCTGCGCACTAACGAAGAGGGAGGAAGGTTCCCTACAACCCCGTGGACCTAGGACCTTCAATGAAGCCCGAGAGGCATGGAAGGACAAACCCAACTATAATTGAAGTCAAACCAAAGACTTTACTTCTAACTACTCCCCGCCCCTCACTTAGACCCAACAATACGATTCGTCTTATGAGAGCCCTTATAGTACTAGTCAACGTAGCTTGGAAGGGATGATGGGAAATTTCATAACATCCCAAGAAGCCCAGATATCCAAGCTTTTGAATCATTTTAATCAACAACAAGCCGGGGATGGATAGAAAGATTGATAACCTCTTAAAAGCCATTAACACTCATGTTGATAAGATGGCAATTAAGAAGGTTAATGCCATCTCGACTCACTCCCTCGTTGACGAGAAAGCTCCCATTGTAAAGATTAAGGACCCGAGCAAATTCTTCACTCACTCACAAAAAAGGAATGCGAATAGGGACCCATCTTCATCAAAACACGTTCAATTTGCTAATGCTATCACCCTAGTGAGACCAAATAGGAACAATGATGAAGAGAACTATGAGACAGTGCTTGAGGTCAGTGAGACTTCTAAGGACGAAACACTTAAAGAAGTAGACAAAGTAGGTGACAAATACTTCAACAAGTTTCCTACGGAAGAGGAACTTGCATACCACACACACCTAGTACGCGACCTTCGTCCCTTTTATGTGATGAGAATCCCACACATCACCTTTAGAAATCCTAGGAATCTCAACATACCATGTTGCATAGGACACCTCTTCGTGGCAAAATCCTACATCGACCACAATTCCCCAATAAACATCATGACTAGTACACACTCTAATTGGGTGATGAAAAAGCCTATCCCAAATAGACAAGATCCCGATGACTCTAGAATAAGTTGTAACTTCCTTGGAAGAGTTAATGGATTGCCCATTTATGTAGGAAGTCTCACGTACCTTACACATTTCGTGATTGTGGAGGATATTTGTACGACTAAAGATCCTAGATTATCCCATGTAGTTCTAGGAAAGCCATTCGTGGAAAGCTCCAGAATGACTTATGACCCATCATTAGGGAAAGTTAAATTTAAGGATGAGATAGATGAGATTTCCTACCAAATTACATTCAAGATTGAGTAATTCTCGTCACTATCTAATGATGAGAAAGATCTTAAGTTATCGGTATACTATAGGAATGATGAGGATAGAAGGAGAGGTGTAGACTATGTGATGAGTAAGATATTCGGATTCTGAAAGGAATGCTCGAAACTAGGACCGGATTATAGGACTAAATGTGTGACAACTGGTAAATTAGGGAGCCCTTTTAAGTACCGCATTACGTTAATTAAAACGAGTAACAGACTTTTAGAAACTATTCTTGGAATTATGATGATTTGATTGGTATTGTTGATTTGATTTTATGAATTATTATGATATGAATGAGTTATGATATGTTTGATGGTACGTTATTTTAGGCACTACATAAGTCGGCACAATAGAAACCTAAAAACGTGAGAAATAGTAATGTTTAACTCGTTAAGCGGAAATAGACGTGTTTATGATCAATTTTAACGGAAAAATATATTTAAGAATGATGGCGCAATTTAGAATTTTTTTTGGACACGACTAATACATTTTACGAGCCGGTAATAGTTTTTCGGGAAAGTTTAACAAAGTTAGGATTATGGTCCTTGTGGTTGTGTAACCAGCGCCCTCCCATTTAAATTAAATTACACTACTAGTCCTTGGAGGAAAGATAAAAACCCTACATCCCTATCACTTTACCACTTTCACAAACCCTAAAACAAACCATCTCTCTCCCTCTCTTTAGCGCCGCCGCCGGCAACCCCCGAACCCGCCACCACCACCGCTCGTTCAAACTCACCACCACCACCAAAACACTCATCTCATATCCCTGATCATTTCTACATATTCCATGCGCCGTCAATCCACCATCACTGCCACCCAAACCACCATACGCGCCACCCTCTTCTTCATCTTTGATTTGTAAGCTTAGATCGAAAGAAAAGAAGGTGAGGAAAATGAGTTTTGGACTCGTTAGTGACTCTTCGAGTCACGTTTGTATAACTTTTGGTTCAGGTTAGGGTTCAAACGAGTGGAAAACTAAGTTTCATAAATAAAACGTGAATAAAAATGGTTTAGTATCGTTAGGTCGTGTTTGTGTCGGGTTTGAGTCGTGTTGTCATTATTATTATTATTATTATTATTATTATTATTATTATTATTATTATTATTATTATTATTATTATTATTATTATTATTATTATTATTATTATTATTATTATTGTTTAGGTTTCGAGTTTGATTCGGATTTGAATGTTGATGTTATTGTTGTCATTGTGGTGAACCGAGAATTGGTTTTGTTTGGGGTTAGCCTCAATACCCTTAGGGTCCATTTGGTTGTTGATGTTGTCGTTGAGTTGATAGACCATTAGGGTCCGTTGGCTCGTTGGTTTGTAGACGTGGGTTAAACCAAGACCATTAGGGTCTCGGTGTTGATTTTGAGTGAATTATTATTATGAGTATGTTGTCGGGTTGAAATTGGATTTGGATATGGAGATTGATTGATTGCGGTTTGAGTTGCCGAGCCGTAGGTTTAGGGCCGGTAACGGATGTGAATTGTGATATTGAACTTGATATATTAATTGTGAACTTTGTGCAACGTCGGTGTTACCGTGACTTTTTAGTCTCGGTTGACCCCGACAACGCCGTAACATGGTCTTTAATTTATTATTTGACGTTATGACATATAAAAGCCCGAGAGTCATGACTCGGACTTGTGAACTCGAAACGGATAATAACTCGAAATAGATTAATTGGAAACTTAATTCGATCGTGTGTATATATATATATATATATATATATATATATATATATATATATATATATATATATATATATATAGTGAGGATCATGTGCGGATTTTATTTTTAGTGCGGACGACGGACAGATCCGGACCGCCTATTCGGATCGATCTTGACTTTGTAAAAAGTCAAGATCTGCTAAACTTCACTTGCACTAATTGACCATGTAAACGGTTTTTAATTTTTTCCTTTTGAGCGATCCTTACTATTGTTATCTTCTTTAATTTTTTATTTTTCGATTTTTCCGACCACTTTTGTTTTCTTGATTATGAGTCCTCTTGTGATATTAACGATATTATGAGTTCTAGTGTGATATTATGAAACCGTGATATTATAAAATGCCGATATTATAAAACCAATCGTGATATTAAGTTTTTACATGTAAAATGAACCTTGATATTAAGAAACATATGATAGTTACTATGATATTAACAATTTTATTAAAAAAACATATGATAGTTACGGTGATATTAACAATTATATTAAAAAGAAAAAAGTTCTGTGATAATAAAAGAAACCGTGATATTATCATTTTTTATTAAAAAGGAACGGTGATATTAATAATATTAGTAAAAAAAACAAAAAGTAACGTGATATCAAAGAAAAGTTAGTGTGATATTAACAATTTGTATTTAAAAACTTTACGTGATATTAAGATCAAATCTTGACTTTTAGAAAAGTCAAGATCCGATCTTGACTTTGTCAAGATCGGATCTTGACTTTATAAAAAGTCAAAATCACCTTTAATATCACAATACCTTTAATCATGAAAACGATTTTTTTGAAATTTTTTCAATGATTCTTAAATATTTTTCATCCTCTTTATTTTTTAATTTTTTCGATTTTTTGAATTTTTTAATAAAAAGCTACTGTGATATTTCCGCACCATCCATACTTAAAAGGCTAAAACCCACCCGATCCCTTCCCTATATATATATATATATATATATATATATATATATATATATATATATATATATAACTAGAAAAGAAAACGAATAATAAGTTTCTTATATTAAGTATTTAATAACAAGATATAACTTATTATTGGATATTTAAAAAGGAAACTAACGACTTAAAATGAAAAGTTTTATAATAACGAGTTATTGAATGTTTCGAGAGCACTTTTATCTAAATTTGTCATTTATGAGCAATTAATGATCAATGTGGAATTTGTGTGGCTTACGGATGACTTGACTTTAATATATTTAACCCACGTAGATAACGAACTTATTGGCTTGACGAATTCGATAAGAGCCTATTATGTACGTCGGAGGAACTTATTAATGGACGACTTATCCTTATGACTCGTTAGGATTGTGAATTGGTTTTTGGAATAATAAGTGTGATGAATAAATAGTTGTGTTTATCGAGTTGACGAATTCGATAAGTTCTAACGATTAATTTTGAAAACTTATTAAGCTATAAAGCTTATCACATAGAGGTCGAGTTGAGTTGTCGTGTTTATGCTTTGGTCTTTAGTAGAGTGCGTTCACTTGAGTCTCGTTAAGTTGACACCACACACGATGATACCAAATGCTCATAACTAATTCGAGAACGAGATATTTTTGGAAATAGAAATGGAATATATTCGGGGATAGAAAATATTGATTTGAAAATATATTAAAGACAAATCTATATTATTAGGTTGTCTTAGAGTCGAGAGTTGCTTGAGTGTGTTAATGCTAATCTAGCTTACTTCTGTTGGTTATTTGTGGACTTAGGAATCTATTTGTGGACTCGTGTATTGAAGACCCCTTGACTCTTGACCTTTGATTTTTGCTATGGGATTGAATGCGACTAATGGTGGGGAGACTGTGGACTTAGGAATCTATTTGTTTTGTGTCTTTTTATTTACACCCATTAAAGTTTTTCCATGTCTTATCCTACCCTTAGTGTTGATCCAAGTTGAGCAAACGATCTTATATAGAAGTTGACTAAACGAATATAAACTATTAAACACTATGCGGAATCTAGTGCTTAACCTTAAGAAGAATAACAATGATTATCACTAAACACCTCAATATATTATAAATATACGAATACTTTGAATAGTATTAGGGTTTACAACCTTGAAGTGTATCGACTCTATATTACACAAAAACGTATATCTAACTTTAACCTAGGACCTCCTTTTATAGGCTAAGGGGTCCTTTACAATATACATTACGTATCCTACAAGATAAATATATTTACCATATTTATCTAATACAAAACATTAAACCGACATAACATACTAGCAGCGATTCATTACAATAGCATTGGTTAGCAACTTCTACTAGCAGTGGTTTATCTTGAGCAGTGGTTCCTTTCCTTCTAGCCATGGTATCTGTTGTACTGGCAGTGGTTTCGTACTTAGAATAATTCTTGTCAGCAGAACCAAAAACCCAACAATCCTCCCCTAAACTTGATATTTACAATCAAAATTATCAAGTTTCTCTTTAAGCACAAAATACCTTATTTGGAGGATGTGTCCAAACACCTATCAGCTTTATCAGGCTCCTTCTTAGAATCAGATTCTTTATCAAATGCTTTTGATCTATCTGCGATTCTTTTCTTTCTACCATGAAGCTTATCCTAAATAGCCACGGGAGTTTCAAAATCAGCAATCACTTCAATCTTTCTCAGCAGTGGATGAACTATTGGATTTTTAGGACTTGTACATTTTAAGTTTAGCTTAACTTCCAACATTTGTCTAGCTAAAATTTTCATCAATGGATAATCTTTATCTGCAAACATATAGATTTTCCCTTCAGAAAGCTTAACAACATGCACTCTACAGTAAGAATATAGCATCCATTCTTCAACCACACAGTCTTCCCAACATTTATCATTTGGATTAGGCTCAAACATGCATGTAGAAAACTAGAAGGGGGGGGGGGTTGAATAGTTTTACCGATTAAAACTTGGTTTTAAACTATTTAGATTGACTTATGTCAATCTATTTGAACGTGTGTGTTGGATGTTGATAGACAAGCATATAGATAAATAAAACTAAGATAAAGAGTAAGAATTACAAAACCACAATGCGAGTATTTATAGTGCTTCGACTACAAGGACACCTTCCTTGCCCTACTCCACTCCCCAAGTCACCTACTCGAGAGTTCGTAATCACTACACAACACAAACTCCTTATGGCGGAGAAGCCTTCACAACATCGCCTACTCTTTATCCGGTACAAGGCTAGACACCGGGTTCTTCCACGAGGTAGAACCAAACCTATCACAACGTCGCCTACACTTTATCCGGTACAAGGCTAGATACCGAGTTCCATTTACAAATGTGGAACTACTACCCAACACTACACAACTTCTATCTGTAGGATCGTGAATATTTATGTTGTTTGATGATTCGGGTGGTCTAGGACAATGATTAAATAAGAAAGCCATTATAGAAGATGAAGAGAGTTGAGAGGGAATTCTAGAAAGAGAGTTGCTTATCAAAAGTGAAAGATTAGATTAGAACTTCCAACCCTCTACCTTGGAGGGTAGAGGGTATTATAGGTTACAATCTAAACGACCTCCCATCGGCTCGTGGATCGTGGATACAAGGGTAAAGACCCGTCCTTCCTCCACGGTGTTACACTAGACTAAGCTACGCTACAAATTAACTAATAAACTACTAAATAACGTAAATAACTATATGTCTACGAGCTAACTTATGCTAGATAATAGTTGGGGTGACCGACTCTTTTATTATGGAATTTTCTAATTCCTAACAATCTCCCCCTAAGGGAGGTCACCCCATGATTTACATTTTGAATCCTAGCATTATAATTTTGACTTTGTTCTTGAGCTCGTAGACTTCAATTCTTCAATTTTGAAATCTTTGTTCTTTTGTAGCGATTCTTCAAAGTCCGCAATGATTTGTACTTTCAGTGGAGGCCTTTAACTGATCCACATCTTTGATGATCTTCGAGCTTTCTTTGAGATCATCACCACATAAATCTCGGATCACCCTTTATTGTGTTGCCATCATGTGAAGTTGTGACTTTCGGACCGACATGCTCACACTTTTGAATCATGACATCTTTCCATCGAGTAGCGGAAGCCTTCTTCGGTTCATGATATTTGCGCAGTGAAGCGAAGCATAGTATAAAAATATCGAACCGTGTTATGTAGATATGCACCGGTCATGATTTCTTCAAATTAAGTGTGGATCTTTGTGAGCATGCGGCTTTGGATTGACTCCTCAATTCGATCACCGCAATCGTCGGGTGTACCGCATCTGACGATTAGCAATAAAGCGCATCGAAAGTGTCTTTGATCACTTTCGTTGAATTGAGGTACACGCCCACGGTTCCCGTTGATCGAGACAAGTCTCGCTCGTGATCGGTAGGATTCCTAAGAATCTCCTTGACGGGGTTTCGCAATGTTCTAGTCGTTCTCAAACCGAACGCCTCAAAGAAGACAACATGGAGTGAATGAACCAAATAATTAAGATTCAACGATTGATGAAAATTATTTGAAAACAATCGCGTATTACTTAGAAGAAAGAGTTTTGCAATACGACGAAGGTTTTATGAGAAAGATCAATTTTCAAACAAAAATACTTTTTGTATGTGAAACGAGTACACATTCGACGTGCTAGCGAAAAGAAGAGATTCGCACATCGAACGGTTTTTTCAAAAGTATTTTTTCAATCAGAGATACTTTTTGTATTTGAATTATGAATACACATTCGATGTGCTAGAGAAAAGAAGATTTGCACATAGAACGGTTTTTCCAAAAGTATTCGTCAATTCTATTCCTGGACCAAGGTTGATTCAAGATTGAATCGCCCCATCGTTCTATCCGCTTGTCACAAGCTTGATCTTTTGCAAGATTTCACATGTCACCCACCAAGAGCTTGTTTGATGTTGGCTCTAGAAGGATTTCCATCTTCATTGTGAATATTTTACATATCACTAGGATGTTACGCAATATCACAAGGATAATGCGTGGGACTCTTAATATATACTTACTTTCCACATTGTGTGAAAAGCAAGTCTTCAAGAATTTAGTGTCCTAACGAGATATTGTTGATGATCTCTTGGCACTAGACTCAATAGTGCACATTTGGTTCTGTCTGCGGAGACTAGGAGAGGGTCTCTACTTCAATATTAACCATCTCTAAGAGAAAGTCGATAGATTATGTCGGTTCCCGTGAGAATGAAACAAGCCCTTTTAAGAGGAACTTGAGTGGCTTGGGAAGTTTAGTCTGATCGTCACGGGTCCATGACGCCTTGTCTTCAATACCAGTGTTACCTTAGTAACAACCAAGAGCATATGTATTGAACCCGTATCGCCTAAGGTTGAATTGATGGAGGCTATTTCTTTTCACCCTTTTTCACATTCAGTTCTTTTCATTCTTCAACCCCTTCAAGCTTACCGAGACTTCATAACTAGAACCTTGTAGGGTTTATTCCAGATTAGCTCCGTCTCACCGCACTCTTCCCATATTCTCATTTCTCCTTTTTCATCATACCTAAGGACTCTACACTATCTAGTGGATTGTCCTCGGTAGATCCCTCCGGCTCTGGCGGGATCGTGGGAACAAATACCTAACCTAACCATCCTTATAACAAAGATGCATAAAGTAAAATGGTCGGTCTTTTGGTACAGTTCATTCTTCCTTGAAACCAATTGAAAAATCATTTGGAAAAACAATCAAGGTACTTGTGATACGAGATCACAACATTTTGTACCCTAATAGTTTTGATCATTTAGAAAACCTCGCCCTCAACATGTGCATATGATTTAGAAATTGTTTAGCACAAGGAGGCAAGAGGACTTTGAAATATTTTCTTTGATCACAATTTTCATACGAAAAAGCCATTTGATTTTCATGGTAAAATTCTCCCCCTCAATATGTGCATAGGATATTTGAAATCATTTTTATCACATAGAGGCAAGAGTTCTTTTGAAGCACATCCACGATTACAAAAGCCATTTAAGAAACCATTTGAAACCTCAATCAAGGTACATTATGTTAAAACATAAAAGCTTTTGTACCTCGATAGTTTATTTTCTTTTAAAATGCTCCCCCTCAATATATGCTTCGAGATTCGAAAGCGTTTAGCACATACGAGAGAGCAGCCTGCACAATTGAATCAAAACGATCACCTTTTATCAAATTTCATTATTAAATCACAAATTCTCCCGATCAAAAATATCAAACCCTTTGACATTTTGGATCTCAAGTGATTAATCAGTTTGGAAAACATGGGAGAATATGTGGCGTGTTTAAATACTCATCTTGTTTTTGGATAAATCCTCCTCCTCAACATGTGCATTGTGTATTTGAAATCGTTTGGCACATGGAGGCAGGAGTGCCTATAAAGGACTAAAACTGATTCCATTAAAACAGATTTGAGATTTAAATCACGATCTCTCCCCCGATCAAACCATTTGAGATTTGTGATCCCATCTGATTTAAATCATTTAGAAAGTTTGAGGAAAGACGTGGCAAGATTTAATTTTTGAAAAATGACAGATAAGGAACAATTTTTCGACATTAAAGATTGTTAGTGTCAGGTATGATAGTTTTAAGAGACCTTTTAAGTAAAATAAAATAATTTAACAATCAAACAAGAACAGAAAAAATTTCATTTTGATGATCTTTGAGTTTTAAAGAAAACCATACCATGACATAACATTAAATCTTTAGATCACCACATTTTAGCGTACAAACGGACTTGATGAAATATTGTTTGAAAATATTTTATTTTAAATCACTCTCCCCTCAATCCATGATAGAAGTCAATAATTGAGTGACTTAGGTTTTGATAACATGAAGTCCGGTGATTTTCAAAAATTAGTCCAATATATTTTCAAAACAATATTTTCCATTTTCAAAACAATTTAATCAAATTAATCAAAATTGTTTAAAATGGTATCCCGCACAAAGATACGTTAGGTGGTTGAGAAGCTTTTGTTGTTGTTCTTGTAGGGTTTGGAAGAAAACCGTCACGATGCAATGAGACTTCTTCTTACGTTGCATTTTGAATGCCAACCGAGGTCAATTAAGCTCCGTTTTCTTCAATCACTTAGAAGAAAACCATCTGCGATGATGCAAGAGGCCTCTTACGTTGCATTTATGCCAACTCTCCATAGAAGTCCAATTAAGCTCCGTTTCTTCATTTGTCAACCCAAGAAATAGTTACCCTTTCCTTTCGGCATCCAATCATCTTCAATTGTGGGATCCGGATCGGGAACATTCTTTTATACCAATATACCTGCATACGTTAGTGAACACATACAAATATATGGTGGTCGACATCACCCAAACAACAATCGACTAATAAAAGTCAATGCAACATATCAATCAGATCATATAAATGTATGGGAATAATGTGTTCATCAAACTATAATCATCTAAACCTAACAATCATATCCTAAATTCCTAGTCCTTCGACACAGGCAAATATCATTTTTAATTAAGCACGTAGGATAATTAAGAAAGCTCGTTAGATGATATAGATTTGAAAACATTCTCCCCCTCAACCAATAACTCATTTTATAAAAGATTTTAAAAGTGCTGAAGTCATTGATTGAGTTTCCAAACTTTATAAAAACTCTGAATCTGATTGTTTTTAAGCAACTCATTTTCCACCATTTAGAAAACACAACAAATATTTTTCTGAAGAATTTTAGACGGAAAAACATTTGTATAGGAACAGCAGTCCTTCGACATACTTTCCTCAAATTGTTTTAGGATAAGTGCACGAAATATTTGAAAATTGTTTAAGCGTAGCACTTTTCTTTTTTGAAAAACGGGTTGCTATCTGAAATAATAGCAAGCCATAGTTTAATAGCGGGTTACAGTCTGAAATAACTGCAAGCCATCATTTGAAGCCCGGGTTACTGATCAAAATAAGCCATTACGTAAGCCATTTGATTTAATGACATGTTTTGAAAAAGAATATTTACACCTCCTGCTCGAACTTCATCTAAAGTCCCGTGCCATTATTGAATGACATTTCTAAATCGTAGATGTTATCGATACCGAAGACATGTCTTGAGAAAACATATTTTTGTATTTTGAAATTTTCTCGATTTTTATGGGTTTTGTTGGTTTTATATTTTCTATTTTCTTTTGTTGGTTTTATATTTTTGTATTTTGTTTTTGATAAATATTTACAAGGATAGATAAGATGATATAGTAAAGAAGATGATGATACGAGTACCGAGATAAGGATATCAAGCACCCGTTGTTGAAGAAGAAATCGTCATCTCTTAAACATTCACCACGAAAGCTTCCAAGGCTCCGAATAGAAGATAGAACATGAGCCTTGAGAAAAAAAAGACTTTGGCGACTTCCCCAAACCGAAGATCCATTAGATGAGCGATTGAAGCTCTATTTCAAGCTTTCCTTAGCTGTGCACAAAGAAGCACACCATTATCATAAATCCTTGCTCCATTTAAGAACGATAATCAAGGTTCTCCATTCGGGTTATATCATCAACAAGAATAACAAGAAAGTATCATCCCACGTATAAATAATCTTCTCAAATTTCTTTTCATTTGAAGTGAGCGATCCATTCCAAAAGGTGTCAAGAGAACAATTCCCCAAGTAGTTGAATTGATGCGATCAACTCTTTGTATAATACTCAAGAACTCTCACGAATACACATCACGAGGGTAATGAAGAACACCTCCCCAATGTTCACATCTTTCGTCACGATGATAGTGTATGAAGCTCAAGAACCCAAGTACACCAATATCCAAGAGCTCTCCGAATACACATCATGAGGGAATGAAAACACCTCCCCATGTTCACATTTTTCTTCCCCGATGATCGTGTATGAAGCTCAAGTATTCAAGCATACCAATACACAAGGAATGAATAATCGATAACATTGAAGAAGCGAGCCAAGTCATCGATTATCTCTGCGACAATCTGCGGATGTCAACACCGAATAAGTGATTATATCTCTGAATCACTGATTAAGCACTCAGGTGAAACAGTTGAGCATCCCCAATGTACACAATCTCTCTCCTATGATCATTGCGATACCATCGAAATCACCACACACTTGTGTACCTCATTTATCTTCAGAAACGAACTCTTACATCTCTTCCCCCACATAGTTGGAATAAGAACACTAAACGCCTTGATGAGTAAAACCTTGAGTTTCTCTGCGGTCATGACATTTGTTTTCCCGGGATATCTTCAATCACTTAGAAGTATTAAGTTCATCAAGTTTACTCGCCATGAGTCAAACCTTGATTTTCTCTGCGGTAATAACATTTGTCTTCCCGGGATATCTTCAATCACTTAGAAGAATTAAGTTCTTCAAGTTTACTCGCGTTTAGATACGTGTCTCCTTCCCCCTTTCTGGATATGATGCTTCAATATCAACAACTCTTTGAAAGCCCGTATACTTGAAATCTTTTGAGAAGAACACATGTAATCATGTGAGAATCAACTTGCTGAAGACTCTCTCTGACTATTTTTATCAACCCTTATGTAGACAATTTGAGTGACCACCGAATAAGAAAACCCGATATACCATACTTGAAACTGAAGTCAACTTCCCACATTTGTATCTTAAGCTTGCACTAATGATGGAAGAACGTTGTAGAGAATTTATGCTTCAAGCAAATCTCTAAGTACTCACTACCCAAACAAAGTATGAGACATTAACACCTCTTGCGATTATCCACACCATCATATCGTGTGACAGAGTAAAACAAAGTAACTCCTAATAGTGATAGTTAACGTGTCTTCAACCATCCACCTCATTGCCGGTAACTAGATAAACCAAGTCTTCAACTCAAATTCTTAAGCCCGAGCAAGTTATCAAATAAGAACACGCCTTTGTGAAAGTCAACTTCAATCTCAAATAAGTGATAAATGATTAACTCAAGTAATCAACTTGTGTCAAATGTCCAATATGTGAAATAGTCAATAACAACGTCTCGAGGAGTCATCACTAAAGAATATGAGCACGTCTAATTGGGGATTGAATTTGACTTATAACACTCTCCCAATTAGTGCTCTCCCTAAACCGACAATCGATTGATAGATGCCCGATTAAGAAGAAGTCTTTAGATCGTTAAATGCAACTCGTCTTTAGTCTTCTAACATGTAGCGAAAATGTAGAATGATCGTAGACTCGACCTTCTTCAAGATTGTCCGGTTGGGGAATAGAAAGTTAACATCTTCAAATCACCAAAACAAGAACATCACCAAAAGCATCCCAATCAACTTACATCTTGCAAATCCCTTTAACTAAAATCCTCCCAATCAAACAAGAACGAAAGATGTTCATCAAGGAAATATGCAATCAGGCCGCAACGAACACACAAGATGGTAACACCAAACTACCAATCACATCATACAAGAATAGAGAGATTGTTCGGAATCATCATGTTGATGTATACGTGAAGCATTAACCGGAAGCACTTTGTCGATAAACTCATCTATCCGAGTGAAGATGTCAACCAACGGCTCTTAGAAGAGAAAAACTCCATGTGAAGATTACCCGATAAGAAGAAGCTCGGTTCTTACATGAATTTAGAGCCGTATGACCATTTATATTCTCAATTAACAATCAACAATGCAAAAAAAATTCACACTTCTTCTCCCCCTCAAGAATTGCATACGGAGATGCCATTCTTGACTAAGTAAGTGAAATCCATCCGAATGTTCTATTCACACTTCTCCCATAAAATAAGCACATGATGTCGCCATCTTCATTATAATCGGGCAAGTGGAATGAGAAAACAATCAGTGGTAGCCCGGTTCACTTGATGATGAAGCGCATGGAAAAGTATGAAGTATGTTGATGAGAATGGTAATAATAAGAAGATTTCTCTTCTTAGAAGATAATGCGCACTGAAGCGTACACATTTCTTTTCTTTAAGAACGAGGCATGAACTGTAGAGTTCATACGTCATAATCTCTCTCTTTTCATCATCTCTTGGCAAAATATGTAATCATCACCATTATCATTCAATAGGCTCTTTGTCGTGATAGCTGATGGAGAAAACCCAATATGATGAATTTGACCCTGAAGTAAACTAATCCGAACTCGTGCCTTAAACTTGCACATATGTAACAAAGAGCGGTGCCGATTTCCATTAGCATCTCTAAGTACTCTCTATGTACTCTATACTCTTCAACCAACCAACCATCAAGTGTAAGACGTACATTACCTCTTGAAAATCCACAATTGAATGTGACACTGAGCACTACAACGTAACTCCTTAAAGTGATAGTTATTTTGTGGTGGTAAGAGCCCAATTCCCCCAAGTGGTAAAACAAAAGGTAAAAGACACCCAACAATAACTAGATTTCCAAGTCTTCGTTTTTGATAATAAGCTCGAACAAGGATCATGAAGAATCTTCATCCATCCATCCCCGATACCTTCAGATGCTAAGAACACTCGCCCGTGATAATTTACTTCAACCTCAAATAAATAATACTGAATTAACCCCGTTGTCACATTTTCTGGTTAACTTCTCAAATCTAGCCTTCTTTGACATTTAAACGAACTTTGATAATGGTTTCATCCCGACCATGGTTAAAAGCACATAACCCCATAAAACCACGCAATAACCAAACTGCCATGACGAGTATCCAAACACACATCCAATTTATGAAGTACACCCTTTTATCCCTTCTTCAAACAAAACCGTAACACCAAAGATCGAAGACCCAAATACGCTTTCCTTTCTCAAAGATGGTTCCATCGTCACGGGATTTTACAATTCTATAGTTTAAACCGAGAAATAGTTTCTTTCGAGGATTTTACAAAACTAAGAATAAACCGTATGATAGTTCCGAAATGCACTTTACAATTACCAGGATGTTTCCATTGTCACGGGATTTTACAGGTCTATGATTTAAACCGAGAAATAGGTTCTTTCGCGGGATTTTACAAAATCAAGACAAAACCGTAAACAATGTCAGCTTGAATGAGTTATGACAACCTTGGTTTCGGTGAATATCTGTTTTAGGGGAACATGCAGCGGTTCATCAACGGTTCATAATCCAACATCAACAACATCCAATCACCACTTTGGTAAACACATCATTCACGCATTCTGTCGGCTATTACAGTGACCACATGGAGAAGTAAACCCGATATATCTGACTCGAACATGACGTAAAATTCCCCATATTTGTTACTTAAACTTGTACTAATCTTCGTGAAAAAGAAACGGTGTACCCAATGTACAAAACCTCTTGACGTATCCTCAGCTGCGTGAGACACCGAAGTGATAGTTACGTTGTGGGTTAAGCGAGAAAGAATCACAACCGTAATTAAATAGCCAAGTCTTTATCACCCTCTATAAATGCCCAGACAAGTCATCTTCGCGGAAGAGTAGAAAGAAAGAAGACGAAATAAGTAAACACGCCCGGAAAACCTCACTTCAAATCCAAATGAGAAATACCGTCCACACAACCCCGTAGTCAACATTTTCAAAAAAAAAAAAAACACTTCAGGACGCGACATAATATTCGTCATGAAGATGTATAAACCAAAGTACCAATCCTTATAACATGACGAATCTCAGAATCATACCAAATCACATCATCACAACTCATTGTCATGAAATCTCATTATCAGATCTCATTATCAGATCTCATAATTAGTATATCTCATCATCAAATAGTTTCATCAATCCCAATGACTCATATTAACCAGTTAGTAAACACGGCCCATTGATACACAAGTTTCACCAGATCCACTTAACCATCCACTTAACCATTTAATCCTGAATCAAATCTTCATTTGACTTATGTACTCATAAACAACACAAATCCATGATTAACGTAAACCACATTAGTCCATTCATGCTCATATTCTAGCTCAATTTAAAACCGTACATCCAATTCATGAATAATTCATCCTGGTTCAAAGTTCAATATCACCCGATTTATGAGCTCAAAAACAAATATCATAATGAATCAGAAAAAAATAGTCGATCCAGGATACACAAGAAATCGTGATATAGTATAGTAACAAGTTCTTGAATGATGCCCAACATGTGATCCAATATTCGAACAAATTAGTACTCCCCTCACATTTAGACCATTTCAATAATAGAAATCCAACAGACATCACAGCCTGTCCAGTATGCAGCCCATGTCAAAACTCGTTACTACCCATTAAGGCCCGATCCATGAACACAAAATTCCAATTCCGTCCAAAACTCAATACCCTAAAATTCGGTATATAATACACCCATATCACAAGTTTGCCCTAATAAACCCTAATGAATCTCAAACATCCGCCTCTCACATTTATACAAACCCTAACATTAAGAACACTGCCCCCATCATCTACCCGCTTCACTCCCAGATTATCTCCTAATAACACTCCCCAATCTCATAATCCATTATCAATCACTCGACAGGACCATACGAAAATCTTCTTTTCCAGGTTGACCTTGCCACAGGGATGGCACATAGGTCCTTGATGCGTCACAGAGGAAGGCTATGAGGACAAACCAAGGTAGGTATACTTATCATTAACGTTGGTAATTCTTGCTTAGTATTTTAGTCCATGTGAGACTGAAATAACGAACAAGAAGAAGAGACTAACATACATGTTAGTTATCTGATTCTCACGTTCGAATAGCAACAAGTGAAGTATTCCCTTTTTTGATGATCTTGTTTTACATTTTTTATTTGAATTAACGAACATGAGATTCAAATGAAATACCAATTGGGTTTTGTTTGATCATCAGCCGTTCGAACAATGAAACATGATGTTGAGCATCAAACATGGATCAATGATGATATCCTTTATCTTTCTATTTCGTTTAATAGACCTCACGTCTTGATATGCTTAAGTATTTAAATGAGAGGAGGGTGTACTGAGATCCGTATTGAATCATTATTAATATTTTCAAGTCTTGAACGAACAGGTGGAAACGAATAGCATAGTTGTTATATCGTTTTCATTTCAGATTCGGATACTTTTGAAAAGAAACTTGATTGGATCGATGAAAGATAAGGATTTTTGTGTCATAGATCTTCTGAGGTCTGAATAATCATTGATTAACACGAAAATAGGCATATGAGATTCATTTAATAACTAGAGAAATAGAGTATGAGTCTTGAAGAGTAGGTAGCAGTTGAGATTAATTGTTGTTGACGGTTGGTGTGAATCTGATGTTTTGGTTGTTAATGATTGTTGTTGATGTTCATTGATGTATGGTTTAAGTCTTTTTGTTGTTGTCATGGTTCAGATACTCTTCTTCTTCCTTTCTTTTGCAAGTCGATTTATGCCAGTATACAACACGCTTGTTTTTCATCAATAAGACAACTCGCTTCCTTTCAAACTCACACAACAACAACTCGCTCAAAAGTGTGAGCAATTAAAACCAAATGCGAGTTAAGTAACTCGCATTATTAATGATCAACTCGCTTAAGACCATTGACCACAACTCGCATCACTTTGAAAGAATTGACAACACGCTTTAAACTTGGTAATCAACTCGCATAATATACTGAAAAACACAACTCGCTTGCTCCTCACATCTTGACCCAACTCGCATCAATACATTTATGCAGTATGACAACTCGCTTTAGATTCATAGTATCTGGACAACATAATGACTCTCATCCAGTAATACATTGAGTCATGACAGTAAATACTGTCAACTCGCTTACAAAAAATGGTCAACTCGCATCCTTGAATCTGCACATAACTCGCATAGATGAATGACCCAGAAACTGGACAAACAGCTCGCTCATATGAATAACCATTTATAACTAGTGAGAAGTTTATAAAAACAGTTAACACCAAAGCTTAAAACCAGATAAATATTACAACAAATATCACCAAAATCATGACAACTCGTATAAACATCACCAAACACGAATCAAACCGCATCAAACCGCCAACAAGAAACCATGAAACTCATCAAAACAACACAACCTTGGCTCTGGTACCAATTGTAGGATCGTGAATATTTATGTTGTTTGATGATTCGGGTGGTCTAGGACAATGATTAAATAAGAAAGCCATTATAGAAGATGAAGAGAGTTGAGAGGGAATTCTAGAAAGAGAGTTGCTTATCAAAAGTGAAAGATTAGATTAGAACTTCCAACCCTCTACCTTGGAGGGGTAGAGGTATTTATAGGTTACAATCTAAACGACCTCCCATCGACTCGTGGATCGGGGATACGATGGGTAAAGACCCGTCCTTCCTCCACGGTGTTACACTAGACTAAGCTACGCTACAAATTAACTAATAAACTACTAAATAACGTAAATAACTATATGTCTACGAGCTAACTTATGCTAGATAATAGTTGGGGTGACCGACTCTTTTATTATGGAATTTTCTAATTCCTAACACTATCCGAAGGAGATCTACTCCTTATGACAACATCAACAAGGATATCAATATCCTTTGACCCAATACAAATCTATCTTGTACATTGACACACCATATCGAATGTACACCTTAGGAACCTTTCACTAATGCCTTTGATTCGACTTCTAGGCACCCTTCACGAATGCCCTTTGAATCGACTTCTTGGCACCCTTCACTAATGCCTTTTAACTTGACTTCTAGGCACCCTTCACTAATGCCTTCAACACGGACTTTCGGCACCTTTCACTAATGCCTTTGACACGGATCTTTGGCACCTTTCACTAATGCCTTCAATATGACTCTTCGACACTTTTCACTAATGTCTTCGTCTTGACCCTATAGACATCTTTCACCTATGTCTTCGACACTACACTTCTAATGAGAAAGAGAAGAACTATCAATTAGATACCATTAGTAGTCTTGATGATGACAAAGCTTGGCAACCTATGGACTTGAGCTTGCTCGACTTCAAGAGGTGGTGATCTCGCCTTTAAGAGGAACTTAGAGAATCGCACAAACACAAACTACATAGAAAGATCACTTGGATCTGAGGTTTGAAAGTTTACAACATTAAGAGAAAGTGTTTGTGAAAGAGGTAAGTTACAACAAAGAAATGGATCACTATTTATAGACAAAATATTGGTACTGTTCCACGGATCTCACGGATCCCTTACTTGAGGGATCCGTCTAGTGTAAACTGGGGGAACCATGGGACGCTCCTCTTTGCCCATGGGTTTTGGGTCATGGGTCATGGGTCCTAGACTTTGGACCATGGGTATCCAAGTAGATGCAATGTATCTAGTAGATGCAATGCATCTAGTCCATGGGTCATGGGTTAACTCCTTGGGTCATGGATAATACCCATTATGACTTATGCATGATGTCATGCAATGGGTTATGGGTTATGCTCCATGGGTATGGGTCATGGACTTTGGGTTTTACCCAACTATATTCAATGTATTTGGTCAATGGGTCAAATACTTAAACTTCTACCCATTCTATTACCCATTATGATACATACTAAGTATGTATATATCTACCTAATATGTAAACACTAGTTGTTATACATATGCATTATTATCACATGAAAAACACTATTACCTGTTTAGTGATTTATATGAAAATGTAAGTTTGTTAGTAAACTATTGGCTCAAACCATTTACGTATTTTATTTGTTTCGTTAAAATGATTTTACGTTTGTTATCGACAAAACATTAGAAGATCGTAAAATATAAATAAACTTTTACGGCTTATTTGTATTAACAATCTCCCCTTTTGTTGATGACAAAACATAAGATTATTTTAAGGAAAACTAAAATTCGTAAAAGTTTGAATTGAGTTTTACTCTCTTCTCCCCTTTTGTCGAAACAAAAGAGCGTCGAAAAGAAACTAACACATTGTTTTAAGAAAACATGTGAAAGAAAAAAAAATGAAAAATAGAGAGTAAGTGAAGAGAAGTATTCTCGACTTAGCTTCCCCTTGACGAGTCCATCCCTTTATGAGGGCGTCAAGAAAGAAGAAAACTAGACTAGTGCATTGCAACTATGTTTGCAAATGGTTTCGTCTTTGTGACGAATATGCTCCTTGATGATTGCAACTTTGCAAGGAGGACGTCATTTAATATAATCCTATGTGAATGATATTGCAAATACATTTTGCAATGTTTTGCTTTGACAAGAAACTCCCCCTAGCTAAGGGTGTCAAGGTCTTCATGTGTATATTGAAAATCTACAAAACAAAGGTTAGAAAACAAGTATATAATGCATTAATTTCCTGCAAATAAGACTTAAGTTAGTAATAAACAAGTCTTCTGTTGCACGGATCCCACGGTTCCCTCTTAGGAGGGATCCGTCTAAGCAAAACGGAGGATCCGTCTGTCTGTAAGCATAAGACATCAATGGTGATGCAACAAGTGATGTTAACATCAAAATGAGATATGTGTTAAGGCACCAAACATATTCTCAAGATAATATGGGATAAAACATGTAATTTCATTCAATAAATATACGAGAGATGATCTACATATCTCTAAAACTAAGAGAATGATTAAAACATGAAATATGATTCCTAAACTATCTAAGTTAAGCTTAAGACTAGAACACCACTTCAATCCTTAAGCTTGTGGTTGTTTAGGTTTGTTGATCTCGTCGAAACATTCGAGGAGGTGATAAAACATGAAACGTTGATCTTCACGTACTTCATGTATCAAGCTTTCAACATGTTGACAGTGATAACAATCTTTGTCATGGCTCGAAAATGGTGGTGGTAGAAAAGGAATGGCTTGAGATGGAAGGTTTGGTTGAGATTCCACAAAAGAAGGGGGAATTTGTGGAGGTATATTCGGAGGTAATTCAACCAAAGGTGGTGGTGGTGGAATATGGGATGAGGAAGGTGGTAGGGAGGTATCTACTTCCATGTGATCGGGTAGTTGACTTTGATGATTCCTCATAATCCAAAAGGGACTATTTGAGGGTGACGGAGAAAAAGATGCCGGGGCTAGTGTTGATTCAACACCTTGATTTTGTTGTGCTATTCTTTCCATTGAGGAGAACGTTGGAAATGGTGGAGGATGAGATGGCCTAGGAGGCAAGTCCTCTAGATTGTAGAGGTGTGGTGATGAGAGTGGAGTGATGAATGATATGGTTCTAGGTACTAAAGGTGATGGTTTAGTGGAAATAGGAGTGTTTGGTTTAGGGGGTATGGTGGTGTTCGGCATTGGTAGTTTTGTAGGAACAATCCTTTTGGGGATTGGTTTGATAGGTGGAGGGGAAATCCTAGCATTTGTGGATTTAACGGGAGATGATTCGGTTGAAGAAATTTTGTGAACAACACGAGCAAGTTTCTTGGGTGATCCTTTGGTGGATGAGTTACCACTAGGAGCTTTCCTCATGATGAGATGATTAAAATTTAGTGTTGTAAAGGTTTCTAAATGCTGAGAATGAGAATGTAGATGATGAATTTAGGAGTCTTAACAAGATGGTTTATAAAGGGAAGGATTTGGCAAGTGCATTCAAGAAGCCACTAAGATCCTTTGGAATGTGATGATTTGCATGCACAAGAGTCAACTTCAGAGTTGCATTGATCTAGGAGTTTAATTAAAACAAGATGGAGTGTTCAAGGTAGAAAGGAGAGCTCGAAATGATTGTTTTAGCTAGAGTTTAGCTGAATCTGTCACCCGGATCCCACGGTTTCCTCCACTGAGAGATCCGTCTAGGCTAATCCTAGGGATCCGGCTCTCATTAGTCAAGAGAAGAGGAAAATGATGTTTGTAAGGTCTAATACCTATACATTT
Source organism: Chrysanthemum lavandulifolium (assembly GCA_022545495.1). Lineage (NCBI taxonomy): Eukaryota > Viridiplantae > Streptophyta > Magnoliopsida > Asterales > Asteraceae > Chrysanthemum > Chrysanthemum lavandulifolium. Next base: position 227,195,832 of record CM040238.1, on the reverse strand, counting down.
TTAGTGTTTCAGTCTTTCTAAGTGTCTTAAATGAAGGGGGACTTAAATGATCAAGGGCAATGAGTGATGGTAGCTAATGATTGCTTTTTATGGAAGAAAATGGGACTTTATGAGTACCAATGAATGACCAAAGATGACACTAGAAAATTTGAGAGTGTCAATTGGTGCTAAATGATTCTAGAGACCAAATAATGACTTAAGATAATTTTGGAAAATACCTTAAAAATTATAAGAAATGAAAAAACTAGTATTTGACCCATTTTGGGGTAAGGATGATTAATATCAATTTGCTAAAATTGATAGAATTATAAGACTATGTGTGTTAACATGTGAGCAATGATGTATGAGTATTGGAGCGGAAGGATGATGAGTTTTGGTGAAATGATAAATCAAAATGTACCTTGTGTGTGATCCTAGATGAGCTATGAGTGAGTGTGAAACTTACTGAGCTTTAGAGAGACTTAAGTGGTCCTAAGGGATTATGTTTAGCTAATGTGAAATAGTACAGTGGGCTGGTTTGATGTGTGGATGTTTGCATTGCATTTCTGTTTGCCCGGATCCCACGGTTCCCTAAGTGGAGGGATTCGTCTAGTGTAAAGTGAGGGATCCGTCTCCTGATAAACAGTACCTTCACAGAAGGTATGCAAACTTTGCATAAGGTATCGTATTTCAAAGCCAGTGTTTTCTAAGGAATTTGAACAACTATATAAGCGAGACATCAAATGTTAAATGTTTTTATTTCATGAAAAAGATCACATTACAACGATAAAAGATGAAATCTAAGGATTGAGCTTATTTGGAAAGGAAACTAAGTTTCTTGAGCGTTTTTGCTAGATGGATCATCAAATAGATGATGAGTATTTGCTGATTTAGGGATGAAGAAAGACTTGATGTGAGATGTGTTTAGAGGTTCCATCATCTTATTCACAAGTACGTACAACAGACTTCAAAATTGAGGGTGGAAGTACATGATATGATGATAAAGGCATGTCAGGAACATTTCATAAGGGATTAGTTTGTTCTTGTTGCCTTGAAGATTTACAATTCGTCTTGCGAAGAAATAGGTGAGATTATATGGTTGTTGAGTTAGCAAACAATACATTATGTGAGTACAACACGGGAAGGATTTCTCGATTTCTAAGACTCAAACATTTTCACGTGGGATGATGCGAGAGGTTTAAACTCATCTCGGATATCACGTGTATAGATTATGTTTGGATCAGAGTAATAGGGTCGAGGTTTGCATAACATGCGAGTCAAGTCTTGAGGGGAAGGTATGTGTGAACAATATGGACTATTTTCTTCATAATGGTAGAAGAGAGAATCAAGAGACCAATCTTGAGTGAAGGCACATTGTCCATGATTTGGAATTCGAAGAATGTGAGCAAATGGCCCAAGGGTTAAGACAAACTTTTGGTTTTTGATCCAAAACCAAAGAGATATAGATCGATCCTCGTTACGAACGAGTTCAACTTGACAGAAGAATTCCAATACAAATCGTGGACAGATTTTCTCATTAATTCCGAGAAGGCCTTCTAGTCCTATGGTTCGAAAAGAGGTATTTGATAAGGTTTTAAAATGTACCTTTTGAGGGTCGTTTAAGCCCTTATTTGATAACTTTTGTATCCGTTATTACTTAATATCGTTCCTTTTCACTTTTAGGTCTCTTGAAGGCAAAATGTCGGAATGACACTTATTCGGACGAAAAGGCGAATATACGAAGAAAATGGCCAAAGTCAAGAATCGAGACACCCAGTGCTGGGAACCGAAGGGGACGGCATCGGGTTCTACAAGGGGGCGTCGGGTTCAACTAGAGACGCCGTCGGACAAATTTTGTGACGAGTCAAGAGCCAAATTGCTCATTTACAAGTGACGGCTTGGGTTTTAAAAGAGTAGGCGTCGCAGCTCGACGACCTAGATTTGATCCGCACGACGCCGAGATTGAAAGGACGGCGTCACAAGCATAAGGTGGCGCCGTCGCAATACTAACGTGGCCAAGACGAAACCCTAATAACGGCGACCGGCGGCCTCACAAATTAAAGGGTGAGGCCGTCGCATGCGTAATCTTATATATAGAATCTGAATTTTTCAGTTTTCAGTGTGTAGTCTTTTGGAGTAAAAACCTAAACCAAACCAAGGTTGTCTTGTACAATATTTTAGGGTTCCATACCCTATCTTACATCAAGATAAGTGTTTTACTTCATTAATTTAATTATGTCTTCAATTGATTGTGTGTATGCTTGCATGTTCCCCATGTCCGACTAATTTACTTGTGTGTTTGCTTAGGTAATATGAAACTTAGTTATTAAATATTGATTGGTTGTCTCTTATCTTAATAGTGATTGACCTAGTATTGCGATAGGTCATTTGTTGTGTTTGTAATGCTTGATTAATCTTTGATGAACCTTAGTTTATAATCACCTAGAGTAATTGTAGGCTAGTCATTCAAAGAATACCTTAGAGTTAAAGTTTATAAATCCTAAAGATTTTGTAGTCATTAACCTTTGGTAGCTTCAAAGAGTTAGGGATAAACGCATACCCTACGACCTTAGAGACACAACGCGATTAAGAATAAGAACATGACAATTCAACCATCAATAGGAGATAACTAGGGAGTAATAAAGCCTAAGAAAATACATTTTTAACTATCATACGAGCACACAACAATAGACATAGACTACATACACCTTAGTTTAGATAATTAGATAAGTAGAAGTAATCGGTGAAATACCAACCCCCAAATCTAAACCCGAGATTCGTACCTTTCCATTTCTAAAAACATAAAAGATAAAAATAATCTTCCTCAACCCCAACCTTAGCGTAGTAACTTCTCGCTAGCATTCCTATTCCCCTAGAGAACGATATCAATTCCCGTGGCTTACCCTAATACTACACTACAACGATTAGGTTCATTACCTAGGGTGTTGAAAAACTTTCTCGACGAAAAGGAAGTTCCTTTGACTCCGAACGATGCATGTAGCGTTATCAAGTTTTTGGCGCCGCTGCCGGGGAATAGAATAACTAGTTAGGAGTCCACCTCGTTTAGGTTTCCTTGCTTGATTCCTATCAAGTAAGTTTTGTTTTCCCATTTTTAGCTTCCTCGTAGTCTATCCCCCTTCTTTGTGACCTTTGTTCGTAATCCTATCACTTTTCCTCATGGAAGGTGATAACCCACTACCATTCATCAACCTACCACCAAATGACCCGCCAAAAGGCCGTACTCTTGGTGAATACTCGAGACCAAGCCACCTAGGCTATAGAAACACCATTGAGCTTCCTGACCAAGCCCAAACTACGGCCTTGCGATCCGACACCATCCGGTTGGTGCAAAACGGATGTGCATTCCATGGACTTCGTTCCGAAGATCCTAATCAGCATCTTAATGATTTCCTTAAAATTGTCGATTCCATCGACCTCGATGCTACTACTCGGGAGACCACGCGTCTGCGTCTCTTCCAATTCTCTCTACAGGACCAAGCTAGTAATTGGCTTGAGTGACTTCTCGCCGGCTCCATCTCAAGTTGGGATGATCTCACCTCTCGTTTCCTTGCTCAATTTTTCCCACCGGTGAGAACTACCAAGCTTAGGAATGATATCTTGATGTTCCAACAACGTCAAGGTGAATCTCTCTATGAAGTATGGACTCGAATTAAGGACTTACTTCATAAAGTCCTCATCACGGCATTGATCTTTGGCTTCAAGTCCAACTCTTCTATGATCATGTCAACTTCCCACCAAGCGATCCATTGACCAAGCGGCGGTGGAAAACTTAGTGATCTCACCGCGGAAGAATCATGGGGTATAATAGAGGACCTTGCTCTCTATGACAAAGAAAGTTGGAATGACCCCCGTGAGTTGCCCAAAACCGTTAAGGCAATCTCCTTGCCTCCCATTGACTCACAATCTTCTGACCGTAGGATGCTCGAGCTTGAAGATTAAGTTAAATTCCTAATGAGCTCCTATGAGAATCCTAAGTCTTCACGCCAAGTGAACAAAGTTTCTTCCTCGTGTGAGCCGTGTAGTGGTCCTCATAACACGCGCACTTGCACAAGATTCCACGAACAAGCTTCCATTGACTACGCATCCTCGCGTACTAATGGAACGGGAGGAAGATTCCCTACAACACCCGGACCTAGGACTTTTAATGATGCCCGAGAAGTATGGAAGGGCAAGCCCGAATTTTATTGGGGACAAACCAAAGAATTCACATCCAATGATTTCTCATGGCCCCCATCTCACGGCCCTAACCAACAAAACATTGAGGGGATGTTGCAACACCTAGTCGCATCCCAAGAAGCTCAAATAGCTAAGCTCTCGGACCATTTTAACCAACAACAAGCCGAGATGGATAGGAAGATAGATAACCTCTTTAAAGCCATGACCAATAGTGATAGGAAGGTTAATGCTATCTCAACTCCCGAAACTTTCGGTGTATAGATTAAGGACCCAAGTAAGCTAGCTAAGCACGTTCAATTCGTCAATACCATCACCTTAGTGAAACCTAATAGAACAAATGATGAAGCAAACCATGAAACGATACTTGAGGTTAGTGAAACACCTAGGAATGAAACAACCGAGGAAGTAGATGAAGTAGACAACTTGTTAGCCGTAACATTTTTATTAGAAGTGATGGTCATTCACGTTTAGGATCTTTGTAACGTGTGTTAGATATCGTGCTAGAATAGTTGACGGGCTCATGGATTGGGCTAAGCTAAATGGGTATTAGTTTAGTTAAGCTAGCCTTGTATAAGTTCATGTAACCCAATCCATGTCCAAGCCCATCCCAAAGCCCATTAGGGCATATGTACTTGTAGTATAAATACACCTCAAATGTGTCATTTGAGGTGTGTGCTTGAGTGTGTTTGTGTGTGATTTTCTTTGAAATAAACATCGCATTGTTTTCATCTTTCTCTCTACACATACACGGTTTTATAACATCAAGTCACCATCTTTCCTTTTTCTTCTTAATCTTTCTACGCATATAGTTTGTGTTTGGTTCGTGTGTTCATCTTGTGATAAGGTGGGTATACGCGTAAGGTTGATGTAAAAACAAGGTCCTACAATTGGTATCAATCGCCTAACAATGGTTTAGGAGTGTTTTTTGATTGAAGTTTTTTGTGTAGTGATACGCGTAGTTTCTTGTTCTCAAAGTTGTCACGCATAAAACTTTAATTTTTGCAATTAAATCTTCAAGATTCTTATGTTTTGAGGTTTATATAGTGTTAAAGATTCTAGTTTTTGGAAAATTTTCGAAGCTTTACGTGTTTTTATTCACTTTTAAACTCGTGTGGATTTGGTAGTTCGTTTCTACACATAAGCAGAAAAGGCACTTCGGGTGATAAAGGTCACAACTTTCTTGTTATTTGAGTGTTTTGGTAGCTGTGAGTGCAAAAGAAATCGTTTGAAAAACTGGGCATTTTTTATGCGTAAGAAAAGAAAGTCAAAACCCTCTTTTTACGCGTAGGCAAAAGTCAAAACCCTAGTTTTCTACGCATAAGGTTTACGATAAGCGGTTCGTAAAGAATCTTTGTGCAACAACGGTGATTCAAAGCTTCCTCACTGGATAAGTTTATGGAACACTTAGACTTGTGAAATCTCACTAGCTTGGATAAGTTAGAGATATACGATTCTTGTTTCTGGCGTAAGCAAGTTATTACATAAGATTTAAATCTTACGCTTAAGGCCGTGATTTACGCATAAGCATTAAATCTTACGAGTAAGATATTTTTTACGCATAAAGATATTTTTACGAGTAAGATATTTTTTACGCCTGAGACTAACATCTTACGCATAAAGATATTTTTACACCTAAGAATTAATTATTACGCGTAAGGTTACTATTTTACACCTAAGGTTCATATCTTACGCCTAAGGAACAAAACCTACGCCTAAGCAACCAAATCTTACGCATAAGCTTAATGTTTACGAGTAAAATCTTCACCAAAACTTCAAACGGCCATAACTTTTGAACCGTAACTCCGTTTTAAGCGTTCTACCATCAAAACGACCGTGAGAACAAGGAGATTGGCACGCCGAAGGGTCACCTTTCAAGTCCTAAAAATGCTCCAAACAAAAGTTATTGAGGTTTTTAAGTTTTTAGACCAATTTTTCACTACAACAACCGAGCTTAATCTTCATCAATCACAACTCCTTTATCGTTGAATCGATCCTACAACAACTTTATCATATCATATCTTCATCAATGGCAACTCAACAAGACATTCATGCAGTCGGTGCCGAAAACCGTCCTCCTATGTTGGAAAAAGGTGGTTATCTTTAATGGACACGTCGTATGCTTCGTTACATCAAGACCAAACCTAATGGAAAATTGATGATTCAATCCATTATTAATGGACCCTTCAAGCCTCGACAAGTCTAAGACCCTGGAAATGCTGATGTAACACCTCCCATCCCACCATCTCTTCGTACTAAAAAGAATCGAATACACCAAGAGGATCGAAACAAGTCGAAGCGATGACATGGCAATACACATTGTCCAACCGGGTTTACCAAGAGACATCTTTCTTTGTTGTAGACAGGTTGAAACCGCTTTCGATATGTGGGAACGTGTTAGACGGCTTTGTCATGGAACAAAAATTGGTCAACAAGACACGGAGAACAAGTCGCTAGCGCATGGGAGAAGTTCACATCTACTCCGGAGAATCAATTGAATCCTACTAAGGAAGGTTTTGAACTTTAATGAATGAGCTTATCAGAAACAAGTTAACACCCAGAACTATCGTGAGTAACATCAAGTTCCTGAACAATCTTCCAGAAGAATGGGGACGATATGTCACTATTGTCAACCAAACAAAAGACTTACATCAAGTGAACTTTGATCAACTCAACGATTTTCTGAAACAAAACCAAACTAAAGTGAATGAAGTCAGGAAAGAGAGATTGGCAAAGAATCATGATCCATTGGCACTAATTGTAAAGACTCAAACTCCAGTGAATACACAACAACAAGCTTCATCATCTTCTACTAACAACAACTTGCAGCAATACATTCCACAACAACAACCTGTTATTCCTCAACAACAATTCTATCCACCAGAACAACAAGTCATTCAACAACAACAATATCAACAATACCAGAACAAGGAATCACCGATCTTGAAATTGAACAAGAAGAGGCTTTGTCAAATGCATTTGCATTTTGGGTAAAGCATTCGAAGTCGCTATTCCACACCAACTAACAACAACCAAAGGATTTCATCAAACACTCATAATGTGCAAATTGCATACCGGGTGTGAATATGGGTCATCAAGGACAAATGGTTGGAGTTATTGCGAACCCACAAGGATATGCTCTTGAATTTCACATGGGTAATCAGCGGTTCCGTGTCGTAGTGTCACCGGGTCGAATGTTGGAAATCGATGGGTCGAATATTGGGAATAGAGCGGTGGGCAATCGAAATAGGAATGTTGCGACCCGATGGTTGGGAATTATGGAAATGTGAATCGTGGTAATCGTGTTAAGTGTTACAACTGTCAAGGAGTGGGTCACATGGCAAGGAATTGTCCTACTAAGCCAAAAAGAAGGATCTTGCGTATCTTGTAAAGCTATCATGTTAGTACAAAAGGAAGAAGCGGACTTCAGTTGAGTGCGGAGGAACATGACTTTATAGCTATTATGGATGATTTGGAAGACCGAGAGGACATCAATGCAAACCGCATCTTCATGGAAAATCTTGAGGAGACTAAACGACAACGACTCGACGCACCTCCCGCCTATGACGCCAATGCAATATCGAGGTACCAATCATTGATCCATGCTATAACAATGTCATATTTGATGTGTTTACTCATGACGAACAAAGATTCGTGACATCAACACCTACTTATGATACATACTTGGACAATCCGAGTTGTAGCAATACGAACTCGAAACTCCGGATGTGGATCCTAGTGGAGGTCAGTGGCACAAAATACCGAGGCCGATGGGGAAACACGCGCTTATTTTGAAACATTAATCAATAATTGTGGCATTGAAATCGAGAAAGTTAAAACGGTCAATCGCGGTTAAGGCCGCGAATGCTACATTGACCGAGCTTGAGAGTTACAAGGAGAACGCAAAAGCCTTTGAATTTCATAAAACAAAGAATCGAAATTAGAAATTGGTTATCGAAATTGCTTTTAAGAGAAAAGAATTGCAAATCAAGTATGACACACTTGATGTGAATTTGAACTTGAAAATTAAATCTTTACACAAGGAAATTTCGATGTAAATGACCAACTTTCTAAACAAAAAGCAATGTTTTCGATCTTGAAAAGAGAAGAAGCGGTTGATAATCGATTTTCAAAGCGAGAAGATTCTCTTCTTGATGAAATTCTTGATAAAATGAAAAATCAAAACTTTGGAAAATTTGCTTCTTACAACGGGTCATTCCGCTAAAACAAACAAGATGCTGTCTAACCAAGTAAATCCGATTTTTCATACTGTGCATAAAATGGCCCTTGGTAACAACCCTTCTTCGTTCCTCAAGAAAGCTCAGAAACCTCAAAATGTGTTAAACAATGGAAATGCTTTGCATGAACCCATAATTGTTCGTGATTCTCTTGAAACGTTAGAACTATCTAAGGAGAGTAGAGAAAAAATGAAACAAAAACATCCGGAAATCAAACCAATCGATTACAACAAATGGAACAAAATTTCTGGAATCACTTTTGTTAATCAAAAGAAAAGTCACACTAGAACAAAAGTGGATTTGGCCACACCGAATATGTGTGACGATATACATATAGTCACACATGTTTTTTCGGCCGTGTGACTAAAGGTCGCACACCATAGGTACCCTATGGTCACGTGTTTGACTTTTTTAGTCTCTATTGCAAAAGAGTAACCAAAACCGTAACATGTGTGACTAATTAGGTACAAATTTTGTTGGATTAATCCGTATTAGTGACCATAAACATCGATAGTCACACAAAGCATGTTTGTTTTGGGTATTTAGTCACATACAATTAAGCATAAAGTGGCAAAAGTGTTAATAAGTGTGACCATATGTTGTTTAAGGTGAAGAAATATGTCTTTTGTGTGACTATTGATCATCCAATGGCCACTTGAATTTTATGTTTGTGTGGCCTTTTCTAACATTTAGTCACACAAAGCATGTTTGTTTTGGGTATTTAGTCACATACAATTAATCATAAAGTGGCTAAAAGTGTTAATAAGTGTGACCATATGGTGTTTCAAGTGAAGAAAGGTGTCTTTTGTGTGACTATTGATCATCCAATGGCCACATGAATTTTATGTTTGTGTGGCCTTTTCTAACATTTAGTCACACAAATCATGTTTGTTTTGGGTATTTAGTCACATACAATTAACCATAAAGTGGCTAAAAGTGTTAATAAGTGTGACCATATGGTGTTTTAAGTGAAGAAATGTGTGTTTTGTGTGACTATTGATCATCCAATGGCCACTTGAATTTTATGTTTGTGTGGCCTTTTCTAACATTTAGTCACACAAAGCACGTTTTTTTTGGGTATTTAGTCACATCCAATTAATCATAAAGTGGCCAAAAGTGTTAATAAGTGTGACCATATGGTGTTTTAAGTGAAGAAATGTGTGTTTTGTGTGACTATTGCTCATCCAATGGCCACATGAATTTTATGTTTGTGTGGCCTTTTCTAACATTTAGTCACACAAAGCATGTTTCTTTTGGGTATTTAGTCACATGCAATTAACCATAAAGTGGCTAAAAGTGTTAATAAGTGTGACCATATGGTGTTTTAAGTGAAGAAATGTGTGTTTTGTGTGACTATTGATCATCCAATGGCCACTTGAATTTTATGTTTGTGTGGCCTTTTCTAACATTTAGTCACACAAAGCATGTTTGTTTTGGGTATTTAGTCACATACAATTAATCATAAAGTGGCCAAAAGTGTTAATAAGTGTGACCATATGGTGTTTCAAGTGAAGAAATGTGTGTTTTGTGTGACTATTGATCATCCAATGGCCACATGAATTTTATGTTTGTGTGGCCTTTTCTAACATTTAGTCACACAAAGCATGTTTGTTTTGGGTATTTAGTCACATACAATTAAGTATAAAGTGGCCAAAAGTGTTAATAAGTGTGACCATATGGTGTTTCAAGTGAAGAAATGTGTGTTTTGTGTGACTATTGATCATCCAATGGCCACATGAATTTTATGTTTGTGTGGCCTTTTCTAACATTTAGTCACACATCGAATTAAGCAAACTGTGACCAAAAAGTGTTAATAATTGTGACTATATGAATCTTTTAGTCACATATAAGAAATCAATATATATCAAAACAAATTCTAATATATAAAAATATATTCAAAATATATTCAAATACAATAAAATTGGAATGTATATAAAATTGTAATGTCGTACATAATAAAATTCTCAATAATTTAACGACTTCGACTCTTGATCTTCTTAGCTTCCTTTGCATGGTATGACTAGAGACGAGCGCTGATGTAATTTAGGTGCGCTCGTTCTCACCAATCGCTTTATGGTACTTGGTGGTGTTACCAGAGGAAACAAAAGCCGGGTATCAAACACCGAATTAAATATGAAGAATGATATATGTAGGTTTATAAAACACATGCATCTATGTACCTTTTCATCGAAACCACTTGATCCTTTGGCCATGCATAAAACCACCTATCGCATCCTTAACTGCTTTGAGACCACATTTCCTACATCCGTATGCACGCCGCATCCACTAAAGATTTTTCAATAGACACTCAGAGCAATCCTTTGGGAGTGGTTTGTTATGAAGCATTTGTTTTCCATCGCTTTGTACACTGCACCTCCGCAATAATAGTTGATTTCTTTATGCCACACCGCACTTAATTACCTAAAAGATAATTTGTTGCATGTATATATGTATCAAGAATTAATTAAACTAAAGAACATATGAAAATGTTTAAATACATACTTGTGGTAGTAATCATTAATGGAGACTCTGCTCTTGTGATCCGTAAAGTTGACGTGAAGAATCCTTTCGCTTTGATCTAGTCGATTTCTTAGATGCGATGATTTAACAGCTTCCTATATGTATAATACACGGTAAATAATACATGTATGTAGAATTCAAAATCCTGTGGGGTGATTTATTACTTACACTTATTTGAATTTCCTTTTCCAAAGTTGCAAGTCCATTAGACTTCTCAATGCTCGCAACTTTCTCACGCCCAAAGAACACGTGTTCCAAGATCCTCATCAAGACCGCTATTTAAAAGATTAATGTTCACCGGAGACACCGAAATATAAATTGTTTAAGAAGACCGCAGCAGATTTAAAAGGGTAAAAAAGATGGAATGTTACTTTCTTATGTCTTACTCCGCTTTGTGTCAATGGAGTTGAAGTTGATCGAATCGCCTTTGTGCAACCCAATTGTTTCATCAAACTCAGACACGCCTCTTTTTCTTGACGTTGGCGCCTCATTATCAAGTTCACTTTGAAGTGACACCACTCTTTCATCGATGCTTGTCCGATTCGAGGCGCATCAAAATACCTCTTGTAGGTTACTCCACCTCCCACCCTCTCGCATATCCTCCCTTTTCCTTACCTAATACAAATGTCATGGCATCGCCATGATCAAGCTTCAAGGTTCCTTGTTTGATCTTCTCCTCCGCCTCTTTCTCGCACACACAATATGGGAAATAGGTTATTTAATTCTACCAAGATCAAATTATAAATAACAAGATTAACTTATAACTAACAAGATTAATTTATAACTAACAGCTTTAACTAATACACTATCGCTTTAACTAATACACTATCAAGATTAACTTATAACTAACAATAAACATAATCATAAAATGAGTCAAACTTACAATTTTTGTCCAACTGCTCGATATCATCATCGTGAAATTCTCCGCCTTTATTCACCCTTCCTTTCAACCACAACAGCACCACGCGGTGGTTCTTCATCCGTTCAATTTCTTTATTCTCGATCTTATAAACATCAAATACATACACTTGTAAGATAAACCAATATAAACGAAAGTATGATGCTATTAAATGCAAATGTTTAATGTTTAATGTTACCATTTTATCCATCACACGGGCGTATCCACCTCGTCCCATTCTATGCCGATAAATGACTTGAACGCGCCACTTTAGATGCAAATGATTTCACCTTGCAACACAAAATAAAAAGGTGTTTAGATGTAGTAATGTTGATAGTATACAACTAATATATATGGAAACATCAAATGTGATGATATTTGAACTTGAATAAAATGAATAATTAACACCTTGTATTCCTATGGTCGTGTAGTTTACAAAATTTACCCAATCTTCGCTTTTATAATTGCACTATATCACGGACTTCATTAAGTTTTGAAAGGGTATTTTGGTTGGGCAATATGTAGTTTTCGGTCAATTTCCTTCCGAAATTCCTTAGAAGTTGACCAAGACGATTCATTATCGCCTTTCGGACAACAAGCCAACATCAAAATATCGCCGCAAAGATTAACACAATGTTGTTAATTAGTTGCACATAATGTAAATGCAGAGATAAACTTATTAACACCTTGTACCTACGATGCCAAGCCACTACTAGTTAAAAAGTATATGTGTACCGTGATTTCGTCCCACATTTTATCTCTTGCTTCGAATCAACCTTCCTCCGTGATAGAATCCTCGACACCTATATGCTCACGAACCAAATCACCCAAAAACTCGAAAACAATGCCCTGCTTTTTCCTCGATATCCTATTCAAGGCATCAAGGTTACACCGACCTTTATTCCGCCGGTTTTCCATAATCCTCGCGAAACTTAGCTAACCTAGTTATGCCCTCTTAACAACATTCGCATTTGAATGGTTGTTTTCAAGATCCTCACCCTCATCCGAATACGCCCGATTCATATCCAAATGGGTTATCATTTTCACGATCGAATAAACCAAATCATCCCGACAATTGGTTTGAGTTGCCATGATTCGTCAAGTAATGTGTTAAAGAAAATTAGTAAACTTAATTGGTAAATAATGGTGTAAAATTGAAGTTCGTTGTTTTGCTTGAATCTCGATTTATTGGAGTAAAATTAGGGCTCATTATGGGCGCTTTTCAAATAAGGAAACCATAATTTCCTAAGTACTTTTAAAATTTTAATAAATTTGGCTCCAAATTTCATAATTTTAAAATGTGGCTCCAAATTGATAATATAGAATTTAAATATTTCATTTTGGTCATTTTTGAAACCAACACACCCATGACAGAAATGGTTCTTACCCACATCCCAAACACCCATATAACTTCAAACCAAATTGATCAAAGACACATATAATCATAGCTACACTAAAATCTCACCACATGGCGATACAAATGAAGAAACAAAATCAAAAATGGAATTAAAGCAACTAATTAAGCAACTATAACTAATAAGCATCCCATATAAACAAGTAAGCACAAAATAATCAATCCAACCAAGGATCACGACACAACAAATGTACCTCGATACCTTACTTTAAGCCTATAAATAACCTATTTATAAGCACTTAAATAAGCTCTAACATCCTCCAACAAGAAAAAAAATCAAGAAATCATGTAAATGCAATTAACTTAAAGCAAAACAACAACAAAAACACCCTAAAATTGACAACAACCTAAAAATGAACAACCTAAGCAAAGCACTTATGAACCGTGATATCCATGGCTCAACATTGAACAGTAGTTTGGATCAACCTCAAACCTACAATAATACATTCTACCGATATGAACTTAAACACCACAACCAATTCCTAAATGCAAAACAACATTAAAAAAGATGAAACAAACTAGCGAGCGATCCCATTCCATTCCATTGGATAAACCATCAAAAGATCCATACATGTTTCATTGTTAATATATCTACAAACCATAATATTAAACCAAGACATTAGACATTATAAACAGATGACACTAGAGCAAAAGAAACCATCCCTTTACATAGCGAGCAACCCTTCAACCATTCATCGACTTAATTTGTTCTTCCTTGGTCTCGATATCCTCCTCACCTTGAGTAATGAGATCATTCAACCCCGCGCAGCCTTAGTCCTCGTAGCCTCCATGTCATGCCTAAGATCCATCAATGTGTCAAAATATTCATCCCCATCTCCAATAGCTACCATCTCAAAGAATTAAAGCATTAAACCGCGCAATCTCATTCTTTATCAGGTGGCCTCTTCACAGATCCGGTTTATAAAGCCACGAGACCGGAAATTTGTCGAGCCTTGAAGAAACTCATGTAACCATCAACAGATGTCTCCCCGCTAAACTCAATTAGGTCATCAATAACACGCTTAGCCAAATGGTTTTGTGGTGATGGTGCCGCCATTGATAATGAAATTGGGTAAAATATGATATTATTGAAAGATTGCAAAGAAAGGTTGAAGAAGAGTTGTGGGATAGTGTGATAGAGAAGATACTTGTAACTCCTTATGAATTCAAACTATAAAGACCTAAACTTTAAAACCGCAAAACAAGTCCTCCTTTAAAACTATCACTATAAATTAGGGTGTTTATCCGCTTGGTTATCGGGTTGTTTGGTTTTGTTAAATCGGTATCTTTTATTCGGTTCAACACGAAAACCGAACCGAACCGAACTAGAATTAAACCAAGCGAGCCGAAAACCGAATATGAATTCACTTCGCTTTGGGTTGACCCGAAAAGTCTTAAAACGGATAAAACGGAAAGAAACGGACTAACGCAGACGAAAACGTAAAGAACGTAAGAAAACGTATGGAACTTAAGAAAATGTACATTAATATGTAAAACATATGAAAGCGTATGAAACGGACGAAGATGTCTAAAATAGATGAAAACGGGTAGAAACGGACGAAAACGGTCAAAAACTTATACAAACGGACTAAAACATGAAAACCCAATGAGAAAGTGTAAACACGGACGAAAACGTAAACAAAAACGAAACGATAAAACCGATTAAAAGGACAAAGTCGATTTAAAACGGTTGAAAAGTATGAAAATGTACGCAAACGTAAAACCGTATGAAAATGTGTAAAAGTGTAAGAAAGCGATGAAAACGGCGAAAAGTCTTCAAAACATATGAAATGGCTAAACGGACAAAAACGAACTAAAGCGGACGAAACGATAAGAACGTAATAAAATGTACGTTAATATGTAAAACAGATGAAAACGGACGAAAACGCCTAAAATAGATGAAAACGGCTAGAAACGGACGAAAACGGTCAAAACTTATACAAACGGACTAAAACATGAAAAACCAATGACAAAGTGTAAACACGGACGAAAACGTAAACAAAAACAAAACGATAAAACTTATTAAAAGGACAAAGTCGTATTTAAAACGGTGGAAAAGTATGAAAATGACGCAAACGTAAAACGTATGAAAATGTGTAAAAGTGTAAAACGCATAAAACGGACGAAAACATGTGAAAAGAGACGAAACGTAAAACGCATAAAATCGGAAGAAAACATGTACAAAACTAAGAAAACGTATGAACACGGACGAAAACGTATAGGACCGACTAAAACGCACGAAAACGCACAAGGGTTGTGTTACCGTGCCCAACGTATCTAACGCAACCCTAAACACAGTTTCACACAATGTTTTGAGTAAGACACGTGAGTTAATGATTTTATGTCATCCTGAAATGTCAAAATTAACGTGCCCACCTTTAATAACTTTAATACAATTCATATAACCTTCACACTATAATATGGGTCAAAAGCATTGGGTTATAGTTGCTTAGAGTGTCATTTTACGACATGATTCAATCAATAGTATATATAAATTATATCCGAAACCATGTTACGGTTTTGGAAATTCAAACATGTTACGGTTTTGAAAATTGCTCGGTTTTGGAAACATGTTACGGTTTTGGAAATTGCTCGTTTTTTTGGAAATTCAAACATTCAATCAATAGTATATATAAAATTATAGTCACACATGTTACGGTTTTGGAAATTCGCTCGTTCGTGATCGGGTGATAAAGAATAATGAAAGATATTTGGATTTTGTGAATAAATTGATGAAACATAAACTAAAAACAAAAAGAGCAAGGTTAGATCAAGTGGTTAACACTCTTGCCTCGGAGAAAGAGGTCAAGGGTTCGATCCTTACCCCTTGCAAGGCCGGAGGTTCTTTTCACCTTTGGTAGAACCGAAAGCACCTCTCAAGGGTTCGATCCTCACCCTTGCAAGGCCGGAGGTCCTTTTCAACCTTTGGTAGAACCGAAGCAGCCTCTCTACCTTAGGTAGGGGTAAGGTCGTCACGCCTCAACCTCCCACATACACCGTGGAAGACGATATTGGGACCCATAACCCGTGGAAGACGGTATCGGGAGTTAGTTTACTTTTTTTTTTTTTTAAACTAAAACAACTAAATAAGCAAATAAATCAACTAACAAAAGTCGAAATAACGTAAAATGCACTTAATCCTAAAAATACCAAATATTGTAAATTTAAGCATAAAATTTAAAATTATTTTTAAAAGTCCTAAATACTTAAACATATATATATATATATATATATATATATATATATATATATATATATATTATATTATTATTTATTATATTTTCTCAATTTTATTTTATTTATTATGAATAAAAACCTTTTAAACTAATTAAATGAAAAAATCATTAAATCATAAGAGAAAAACATTTTAAACTAATATGAAAACTTTTCAAAATTTAAGCAAATTTAAAATTCCCCACAAATTAAATTTATTCCCCAAAGTTTGCATCAAGGCATTTCAAACTAATTGCAAAATTAACTCCTCCTCCTCCTCCTCCCTCACTGCCACACCTCCTCTCTCATCTCACTACAAATCCCGCCACCACCACAACTCTCCCATCATAGACCCACCATCCCCGCCACCACCGGTAAGTATTGTTATCTTCCTTTGTACACATCGTTCTAACACATAAAATAACCCCTTAAGTTTATTAGCTAATTGAACATTTGTTTCGAGATATCCTCTTGTAAATTATGTCATTTTCTTGTTAAATTTAGATAGTTAATTGGTTAAAAATTTAAGAAACCCTCATTAAGCCTCATTACCACATGAACATGGAACCATAATTTAGCTAGTTAATTTCTTATTTTTCCTTGACCCAAACATCCCTTTAGGAACTGTTTATTAGACTTTATTCAATTCTTAGCATAATTCAATACCACATTCAATCTTTGAGCTATCCTCATTACTTGGAATGTCTTTTTAACTTTTAAGATCATCAATTGAAGTTTGATGTTGTCTTGTATAATCTTCAATAACTTGACTGCCTTTTAACATGCCCGCAGGGACTACATTTATAAACATTGTCGCTCGGATAAGTGGGACACATTTATAAACATGGACAAGTCTTGGATAGGAACTAATAGGACCAACAAATCTTATGTTGATGGAGTAGCAGCGCTTATTGATTATGCAAGACACAACTTATGGAAGATGGGGAACATCGACCCACGAGTTAAGAAAATGATCTTTCAATGCCATGTCCGTGTATGCATTGTTTAAACCACATAGAGCATAAAGTGGAGAAAGTGCGCCCATTTATTCAAAGAATGGGTTTGATCTAAGCTACCTAAACCGGACTAAACATGGAGAGAAGGATGAGTCATCAATAAGTACCAAACACCGTTAACGCTACAACAGAGTTTGTTGACGACACGGATTTTGCTTCAGATATTCCAACAGATGCCCCAAAGAATAAGAGAAATGGTTAATGCTACAAAAGATAATTTTGATGAGGATGATCTTGTCAAGTTTCAACAATTATTATTAGACGCAGAGAAGCCTCTTTACGCAGGATGTCCCGACTTCACAAAGATGTCCGCAATAGTTAAACTACTCAACTTGAAGGGTAAGTACGGATGTTCGATAAGTTCTTTATCGAATTACTAGGATTGTTAAAGAAGATGTCACACGGTAACGAAATGGTGGAAAAACTTATCAAGCCAAAAATATTTGAAATTGATGGGATCAGATACAAAAGATACATGTATGTATCAACAACCGCTTTCTTTATCGGAAGGGTGACAAGGATTTGATCGCGTGTCGAACTTGTGGGATATCAAGATGGAAGGTGGATAATAAGACTAAGAAAGTGTACGAAAACATTCCAAAGAAAGGTAATGTGGTACTTTCCAATTATACCAAGACCGCAACGACTATTTAAGCTAGAAAGTATTTCGTGAGGATTTAAGATGGCACGCGACACGGAGGATAACCGATGGTGTGTTACGCCACCCGCAGATTCAAAGGCATGGCGCACTATAGATGAAAAATTCTCAAATTGTCAAGATCCAAGAAATCTACGGCTAGGAATATCGGCCGATGGGGTTGACGCCAACTCGTGAAATAGGCATCACAAAGTATGGCCGCTTTAACGGTCATATACAACCTTCCTCCATGGTTGTGTATGAAAAGAAAGTTTATCATGCTTTCGGTATTAATATCGGATACCCGGAAATGATATCGATGTTTTTTAGAACCGTTAGTTGATGATCCGCAAACCTTATTCGACATGGGGTTGATACATATGATGCATCCACAAAAGATAACTTTAATCTACGTGCCGTTGTGTTATGGACAATAAATGATTACCCCGCACTTGGTACATTATGTGGCTGCCCGTGATAATGGATTCAAAGGTTGTGTAGTATGTGGAAAGATACAAACCGTGTTAGACTTTCTCCTCATCCAAGCAAAGTTATGTTGGTCACAGACGATATCTACCATATGACCATCCGCTCGTAAGGCAAAGGAAGGCATTTAATGGACAACAAGAATTTCTCCCGCCCAAACCCAATGACCGGGAACAAATATACAACGAGGTACAACATATTGAAAATAAGTGGGAAAAGGAAAACGAACAAACAATAATGCATCGAAAACCAAGAAGATACGAGAGGCAGAGGTGGGAAGATTCAAAAGCGTAAAAGAAACATAATGTAAGTAGAGGGTAGTTCAAGCCAAGTAAACGGACAAAACGGTGCGTATTGGAAGAAATTCAACATTTGGTATCGAAAACTTAGGTATTGGAGGCATAATTGCTCCACATTGTATTGATTTTATGCATGTAGAAAAGAATGTTGTCGAGAGTCTCGCCGAACTTTGCTACATGTTCCGTGAAAGACGAAAGATGGACCAATGCTCGATTGATCCGGCCGAGTTGGGGTAAAACAAGAGTTGTTTGCTATGCAAGAACAAGACAAAACAACACTACCTCCAAAGAAAGTTACACATTAACGAATGATGAAAAGATATTTTTGTGAAACTTTACACAACATCGTGGTACCACAAGGCTATTGTTCAAATTTCTCTTCTTTGGTCACCTAAAGGATAGGAAGCTCATTGGCCTAAAATCGCATGACTATCACATGCTAATGCAAGAGTTTCGCCAATTGCAATACGCTCAATCATGCACCCACCCACACGATATGCTATTATCGTTTTTGCTTTTTCTTTAAATCAATATGTTGCAAAGAAATAATATTGCAAGAACTAGATAATATGCAAGCGTAATCGGTAGTGACACCGTGCCTACTCGAGAAGTTCTTTCCTCCATCATTCTTTGATATTATGATACATTTGACCGTGCACCTAACTAGGGAGGTAAAATTATGCGGTCCCATATGCTTTCGTGGATGTATCCATTCGAAAGATGTATGAAGGTTATTAAAGGACATGTGCGAATGTAAATAGACCGTAAGGATGCATTGTCGAGGAGACTATCATGAAGAAACAATAGAGTTTTTAGCGAATATCATAAATCCATGAAAACTGCTGGTATCCCACCGATAAACATGAAACAGATGAAAATGAGGAAGGAAAGCCATTGTCGCCCAAAATCAACTCAAGTTTCATGAACTCTTTCGTAAAGCACATTTGTATGTAATAAATAATACAGATGAAATTGTACCGTATATCGAGTAAGTCTTACTAACACATGTCTATTTCATATCGAAAATGATGTATCAAATATAATAATCAAACACATTGTTTCAAAGCGACACAAGCAAGTTTTGAAAGCGTAAAACCCGTAAACGAATAGCATTTCGGAGAATGAGCACAACAAATCTTTTGCCAAGTGGTTACGCAAAGAAGTAATTAATCTTATGTTACTCAACATACCCTTTCTAAACCTTATTTCTCACTCATTTTGATCCGAAAATTGGTGTACTTATTCTTTGAGCTAATATATACTTGTAATGAAATTCAGTGTTGAGAGAGTTAGAAATCGACAAAGAAAGTGTATCGAAACTGTAAGGTGGATATCCTATGGACCACGCGCCACCGTAGTGAAATACGATGCATATCACATCAATGGGTATACTTTTCGCACGAAAGATCATGAAGGCAAAGTTTACCGTAATGTGGGGTTAGTGTTGAGGCATTAGATATGCACATATCTAAAGAAGTTGCAACCACAAGAAAAGCATATTATTATGGGGTTTTACAGAGATATGGGAACTAGATTACCGTTACATGCAAATTCCTCTTTTCAAATGTGATCGGGTTAATCACAAAGTCGGTGGTGTGAAACGCGATACTACTCTTGGGTATACATTGGTTGACCCGAATAGTTTAGGCCACAAGGTTGATCCGTTCATATTAGCCGCACAAGCACGACAAGTGTTTTATGTGAAAGACCGTAGATAAAAATTGTCTATTGTGTTTAAGACACCTCCCAAGAATTACAAAGATAAGTATGACGGCCGATGAGGAATTTAGTACCGCTATTCACCAAAGACAATGATAACATATTGCCACGTGTGGATCGACGTGACTTGGGTAACGAATCACGAACCGACTACTATCGAACCGACCGTGGAGGTGTTGTTATATAAAATCCAAGTGAACCATGTTATGGTCAAGTTGTCACACTCTACCTTTATCATATTTCACTCTTTTAAAGCATATAGACATTCGATTTTTGTACTTTTTAAGAATTTATGTTTATAATACAAGACTTAATATTAGTTAAATCATAGGTATATTTTTTGTTTAAGGATATGTTGAAAAGAAAGAATTCTCACAGATTGAGATGTATGGAAGTCAAGCTAGTTGATGTGCTATAGTACGTAGTTAATTCGTGATGTCATTTTTAAGTCTGTTTGACCATTCTTTAGTCCGGTAGTGCAAAAATAAAAAACGATTTTTACTGCTTAAATAGTACCGCTACCTAATTTTAGATGGTCAAGTATTTATATGGATAATTTTTATTTTTAGAATTCATATTTATCCTTTAATTACTTTATCCTAATCTTTAAAAGTTTAATTATTTTATTTCGATTAAGTCTCCTCACCAAAGACTAAACCCTAATTGCCCCGCACTACCAAGAATTCAATTAACATAAAAGATGGCACAATTAAAGTTTGTAGACAAGCACAATCAAGTGGGATTTCTCAAAAGCCCGCCGAAAGCACAGCTTCGAGCGAGATAGTGGACTTTCTAAAGGGTAGTCATATCGTATGCCCTTACTCATAATCCAACTATCTATGATTCCCTAGTCAAACAGCTCGCAGATCGCCATCGCTAGAACTATTGCCGATGGGACACTAGAGTTAAATGCAACTATTGATACGTTAGAGTATTCAATCATCGAGGAATCACCGAAGCAAGCTTCAATTGGTCGATGCCTCGTGGATTTCAATGTTGGCAAATAATGACCTCTTTCGTGGATTGGAAAAGATTGATATCCAACCGATGGAACATTCACTTTTGAAGAGTCATTTTACGCCACAATGGCGCTTCCTTGTGCATCATATTTTACATTGTATGAGCTCTAAAAGTGGTGGATGGGATCAATTTGAAGCAATATTGCTTCGCATTGGTCTGCCTCCACCGCGACTCTTCAATTTTTCAAAATGATTTTTGATGCCATGGTTGCTAATTCCAAGAATAAGAAAAGTTTTGATGTACCCAAGATTTTTGCAAATGATCTTAAATGTTGAAACAAAGAAGCAAACATCCTTACATTGCTCTCCTTTCACTAAAAAGATATTTGGTAATATGAAAAGGGGTTTTGAAGGGCACACAAGCCACTTTTGTCTCGCTATGTTGCCTTCTGCTGCTACCGACCGAAGGTACATCTACATCTGCTCCATCTCCCATCGCTACATCAAGCTCAGCTCAACCTACATCCGAACCCCGAAAAAAGAGTTTGAACAGAGGACACCAACACCCCACCACCTTCACCTTCACCCATGAGGAAGAACCACCAAGGATTCCTCAACCACAACCTCCAACACCCACTACTACAAAGAGACCCCGCCTTATCTATGGAAGATCTACTTCAACCGGTTCCACAACCGATTTCAAGGGTTGATGAGTTGGAGAAAAATTGAAGAAGACCAAGAAGTCACCGGGGACTACTCGCAAAAGAGTTAAGAAATTGAGGGAAATTCAAACAGACGGGATAGACATTACAGACTCGTAAGGTGAGGAATCCTCCGAGGAAACTCAAATTAGTTCTCAAGGATTGGAAGCAATGAAATCTTGGTTAAGAATTTCACCACAAGAAATCCTTTAAGAAGAGACCGGATAAAGAAGTCGCAAGTTCTAGTGGAGTGGATAAGTCCGTGACTTTACTAAAGATAAGTCCGGTGGTGCCGAAATTAAATCGCTTTTGATGAAGATTTTAATACTCGCTTTGATGTCAAGTTAATACAAGTATCGAACATATTAATCCCGGTAGTGATCCGTAGTACCGTGAGGAGTTTGTGCATAGGGAAGGCAAAGGAATAGTGCAAGAATCTTCCGAGCCGTTGAAGACCAAAAAGCAACTCACGTAAGAGGAAGCTAGCTTTGCCGAGATTGCTAGGATTCAAGCAGAGGATGCGGTCAAGAAGCTAAACGTGCGTAACAAACAAGGGATGATGAGTCGATTGCCAAAAGTCCGCAGGAGGAACCACAATTAATCAAGAACAAATGAAAAGGAAAGTCAAGTTCGAATCGCCAAATTCTACACCGATGAAGACCGGGATACTATAAATGCCGATTATTAGTAAACAGAGATATCCTTCCGATATTGGCGGAGAAGACTATGCAAGTAAAATGGTTGAGCTAATTAATGAGAAGAAGAGGCTTCTCGAGAGCGAGACAAAGAGAAAGGATGAATGCACCCTTGACCAAAGTCGAGCAAAGGGATTATATGATCCACTACGTCAAAAGTCAAGGGAATCCTACCGAAGTTGAGCCGCTTAAGGAAATTGAAGAATGATGAACTAAAAGCGTAATTTGAAAAGTAGTGTACCAAAATAAAAATTTTTCCAATGGATTCAGAGTTGGAAGCTTCAACGCTTAAAAGGAAGGGTTACAATCTTCAACCAAAGGATGCTAAGAAGCACAAGATTGCAGAGATCGAAAAGGTTGTCAAGTCGAAAAACTTGGTGATAAGCCAAAACCAGAAAGAAAGAGGAGGAAGTCGAGGTTAAGCAACCGCTTTGAATATGACAAGGAAGAAATCCAATCGGAAAGAAAGGAGTGAAAAGGATAAGACAAATGTTAAGAAGGAAGTGGAAGAGTACATGAAGGATAAGGTTGATGAACCGTCATCGTAAGAGTTTACCATGGGCTCCATTCCTACTGTGTTCAAGACTTCCCGCTAAGATTGCAAAGGTTCGATCATCAAAATGGGAAAAGGTAGTTTACTCGATAGTAAGGGAAAATCACACGACACTATATATGTGAACTTTCCCGGTTTATTGAGTGATTTGTCCAGGATGATTTGAAGACCATGTACCACCGATGATGGAGAAGCATGGTGACGAGAGACCAAGAGGAATATGAAAGAGTCCTCCGGGTGACTTGAAGACCATGTTTGAGACACCGATGTCGATGATGAAATGTGAAGTCGGCCTGTCAAGAACAAGTGATCGATGGAGATATTTCCACACTTGTCGTGCACTGCTTGGAATTAGAAACCGCAATTTTTATATGCTTACGTATGGAGTATCCACTTCCAAACAAGATTTGCAGTGGCTATGCTTGAGAAGAAGTCGTTTGGTGAAAGAAAGGATGATGCATGCTATCGCCTTTTGAGGTTAATTGAATCAAAAGCTCAACAAAGAATAATACCGGCAAGATAATGCTTAAGTCCGGTAGTATTCAGTAGTTAGTTCTGCTTATGAAAAACATAATAGTTTATTAGAGTTTAGGAAGGCATATGTACGCCGTAGAGATATCTTAGGAAGAGATATCTATATCCTTCTACACGCTTTTGTATACTAGGTTTTCCTAAGTGTATAAAGGAACCCTAAAGTATAGTGAAATGAACTTGTACTTAGACGAATAGAAATATTAATAAAAGAAGTTTATTAGTGAAATAGTATTTGTGTTCTTCTTGCTTGTTGTTAAGATTCCGCATTAACAATCAAGTACTCGTTGTTAAAGAGTTCTTCATATATATAATTAGTTTGGATTTATCCAAGTTTAGTAGATTGTGGTGTTGCACAAGTGTTAATGTGTGTGTTTGTGTGTGCATATCAATGTGACTATAAAAGCCATCACCTACAAACCCACATTTTCATTAACAAAGACAATAAATGCAACAAACTTGACCATATGGTGTTTAAAGTGAAGAAATGTGTATTTTGTGTGACTATTGATCATCCAATGGCCACATCAAATTTATGTTTGTGTGGCCTTTTCTAACATTTAGTCACACAAAGAATGTTTGTTTTGGGTATTTAGTCACATACAATTAATCATAAAGTGGCTAAAAGTGTTAATAAGTGTGACCATATGGTGTTTCAAGTGAAGAAATGTGTATTTTATGGGACTATTGATCATCCAATGGCCACATGAATTTTATGTTTGTGTGGCCTTTTCTAACATTTAGTCACACAAAGCATGTTTGTTTTGGGTATTTAGTCACATACAATTAACCATAAAGTGGCTAAAAGTGTTAATAAGTGTGACCATATGGTGTTTAAAGTGAAGAAACGTGTATTTTGAGTGACTATTGATCATCCAATGGCCACATATTAAGTTACGTGACCATATGTACTGGATTTTGGCTACACTTAAATAATATGTGTGACAAAACGTTTAGCGTGACCATATATGGCATTTGGTCACGGTGTTAGTAGCAATGTGACTTTATAGATTAGCTTTTGGCAAGCTAACACAAACTAAACTTTAAACACACATATTAACTTACGTGAACATATGTACCGGATTTTGGCTACACTTAACGAATGTGTGACAAAACATTTAGTGTGACCATATATGGCTTTTGGTCACAAGTGTTCAAGTGTGTGACATATATTTGTCATCGCTTATATGTATATCGTGACTAATGCTTCAACCTTACTTTTCATTTGTCACTTGTTCCAATTTCGTATGTGGCTAAAGAGTTGGCAAAACATATCACCACCCTTAAATAATGTGTGACAAAACTTGACTCTATGATTTAGACACACAAAAATTACTTCATGTGACTAACGATCAAGGTTACTTGTATTTGTCACGCTGCTCCAAATTCATATGTGGCTAAATGATCCAAACAAAATCACCAGATACCTTTAGCCACACAATGTTCAATTGTGTGGCGACATAGTTTAATGGTCACACAATCAAAATTTTCATGTGTGACTAATTAGTAAATGTTGTCAATTTTCGCACCTTCACCACACAAATATGCGAATGTGTGGCCGCTCCATTTCGACCATGCGTGACCAAACCTGCTTTTGTACTAGTGTGGATGGCACTAATCTCTTAACCGGGAATCGTGATACAAACTTGTATGCTATCGACATTAACCAAATGGCCTCTTCATCACCAATATGTCTTATGACACGAGCTTCTAGAACAAAGTCCCGTTGTGGCATCAAGATTATCCCATCTCAATTTCGATACAATCAACAAACTTGCCAAAGACAACATCACAACGGACTTCCAAAGTTCAAATACACTAAGAATCACTTATGTCCATCATGCGGACAAGGAAAAGCAAAGAGCATCATATAAACCCAAACCCGCACCTAGTTCGGAAGCAAGGTTGCATATGTTGCACATGGACTTATGTAGCCCAATGAGAGTTGAAAGCATTAATGGGAAAAAGTATATTGTTGTTATCGTTGATGATTATTCAAGATATACATGGGTTAGGTTTTGAGATCAAAAGACGAAGCACCAGCATCATCATGACCTTTCAAGCGAATTCAAGTACTTCTTCAAGCTCCGTAGGGTTGTAAGAATCGACAATGGCATGTAATTTACTAATCGGGAGTTAAGAGCTTATTTTGAAGATGTTGGAATCACACATCGACATCGCTTGTTAGAACTCCACAAGAGAATGGGGTAGTTGAAAGAAGAAATCGTACTCTTGTGGAAGCTCGCCGCACAATGCTAATCTATTCTAGTGCACCGTTATTTCTATGGGATGATGTCATTGCAACGCTTGTTTCACTCGTAACCGATCCCTAATCCACCCAAGATTCAATAAAACCCCATATGAACTAGTGAACAACAGAAACCCGATATCTCTTACTTTCACGTGTTTGGCGCTTTGTGCTATCCGACGAACGACGAGAGAAGATCTAGGAAAACCGAAAGCTAAAGGTGATATTGGAATCTTCATTGGATATTCGATAACTCGAGGGCATTCTGTGGTGTATAACAGGAGAACTAGGAGGATCATGGAGACGATGAATGTGAATTTTGACGAACTTTCACAAATGGCTTCTGAGAGACTCGCTCTAGAACCCGCGCTTAATCCAATGGCTTCTAATCAAAATAGATTAGAACCCGCACCAAACCCGCAGACTTCTGGACACATCAGTTCAGGACTCGTACCTCAAAGAGCTCACTCAACTCTGTTTGACAAACCTAAAGAACAAGAATGGGAGAATTTCTTCGAGTTAATGTTTGATGAATACTATGGTGGAACTTCGACAAATGCATCAAACAATCATTCACCGCACCCGCCAAAATCATCCACCACCACCAATGAAGATGCATCTACAACGGTCGAAACCAATGCACCAACTCCATCAACGCCATCTACATCGACTTACGCAAACTTATTCTTACAACAGTTTTACCAAAGAATTGATGAGCAAAACCAAAACATATCATTTCAAGAAGAACCTACCAAAACCGTAATGATGCAACGTTAGATGAAGACTTATTTGAAAACCCATTTGCTACGTAATCACCGAATCATCTTCTAGCTTACGAGAACCATCTAACTCGCACATGTATAATCTACGGTATCCTTCTACTCAAGTGGACAAAAGACCATCCGATTGAACAAGTTATTGGTGAACCGTCAAGGCCAATTGCATTTAGACGCCAACTTGCCACCGATTGCGACTTGTGCATTTACCGTTGCTCAATTAGCAATATTGAATCAAGAAAATTCGGAGGCAATGGCGTAACCCGCATGGATAGAAGCGATGCGGAGGAACTTCTCCAATACCGCTTACATGACTCTTGGGATATGGTTCCAACACCAATTGACATTCGAGTCATTGATCTCAAATGGTTATAGAAGAACAAAAGGGATGAAGAGATGACCGTAATTCGCAATAAAGCTCGCCTTGTGGCCAATGGATACGAGACAGGAAGAAGGAATAGACTTTGAAGAGTCATTCACGCGTAGCTAGACTTGAGGCGATCAGATTTTCTTAGCCTATGCACCTCACAAAAACATCACGGTTTATCGATGGACATTAAGACCGCGTTCTTGAATGAAACTCGAAAGAAGAAGTGTACGTAAGTCACCCGAAGGCTTCATAGACATGGAACATCCGGACTACGCCTACAAACTCAAAAAGGCAATCTATGGATTAAAACAAGCTCCGAGAGCGTGGTATGACGAACTGCCTTCTTTCCTTATCCTAAACAATTTCAACATAGGAACTGTCGATCCTACCTTGTTTACACAAAATGCAAAATGACATTTTGATTGTTCGATTCGTGTGACGACATCATTTTTAGGTTCACTAATCCGAATCTTTCAAAACATTTTGAAAATCTCATGAAAAGAAAATTTGAAATGTCCATGATGGGGAACTAAAGTTTTTCTTGGTCTACAAATTCATCAATCCCCACGTGGAATTTTTCTTAATCAAGCAAAATATACAACTGAGATTTTGAAAAATCTGGTATGGATAATTGTGACTCGTTGGCACACCAATGGTAACATCACCAAAATTGAGCCGATTTGTTTGGGAAACCTATCGATCCAAAGAAATATCGGAGCATGATTGGTTCTCTCATGTACCTTCATCGCTAGTCGACTAGATATTCATTTTGTTGTTTGCTTATTAGCATCAAGCTTCAAGCAAAGCCTACTGAATCGCACCTCAAAGAGGTTAAAAGGATCTTTCGGTACCTAAATACATCTATTCAAGGGTCTTTGGTATCCGAAGGAATCCGGATTTGATCTAATTGCCTTTTCCGATGCGGACCACGCAGTGATCAAGTTACAAAAGTACATCGTGAGGAGCACAATTTTGGGTGAAAAGTTAGTGTCGTCCTCAAAGAAACAAGATTGCATCAGACTTTCAACCGTCGTCGAGTATGTGTCTCTATTCTGCGTGTTGTGCTCAAGTTCTATGAATGAGAACACAACTCACAGATTATGGCTTTACTTTCGATAAAATACCTATGTATTGTGACTCGAAAAGTGCCATAGCCATATCATGCAATCCTGCTCATCACTCAAAGACTAAGCACATTCGTGTCCGCTATCACTTCATAAAAGAGCACGTGGAAGAAGGTATTGTTGAATTATTCTTCGTGAAGACAGATTACCAACTCGCCGATCTATTTACTAAAGCCCTTCCAAAAGAAAAGTTTGACGATTTAGTTCGACGACTTAGAATGCGAAGCCTAACCCCTGAGGAGTTAGAACGTCTTCTCGAATCTTCTTGAAAATGTTTTTCCAAAAAGCTTCATTGTAGAATATCTTTGAAAACAAAATACAAAATTTGAAAACCATCAAAAGCAAAATATAAAAATACAAAATCTTTAAAAAAAAAAAAAAAAAAATCAAAAACAATATAAAATCAAAAATCAAAAATATTCTTCTCACGACATGTCTCTCGTATAATCGATATTCAGACGTTTCTAGAAATGTCATTCAACAATGATACTGGGCATGTACAGATGCTTGAGCGAGAGTTCTTTAAATGTTTTCCAAAACATGTCGCTTCTCAAAATTTCTTCATAAATGGCTTTCGATACTTCAAGATTTAAACCCGAAAAATGATGACTTTGATTATTTTCAAATCAAAACTCGTGTTTAAAAAAATCAAGTGTACGCTCAAAGGCACTACATTTAAAATCGGTGAGAAATCATCATCATCTTGAGCACCTTTCCAAGATTGTTCAAAAGATTTTCAAAATCTTTAAAAATATTTTGTGCTCAAGATAACTCCCTCTAAAACCCTTTAATTGATTATGCATTCTTAAAGGGGGAGTATAAAACTAAATATTCCAAATTCATGCTTAAAACAAATCCTTCTGTCTTCCCAAAAGATTGTATAAATGTTGTTTAATCCGTTGATATCAAAAACATCATAGATATGCTATTTTTGAGGGGGAGAAACATGATTAAAATATGATAAAAAATGTTTAATGATCGTTGTTTGAATCTCAAAAGAGCTCGATTCAGACGGAACCAATGAATTGACGAGAAATCAAAGTTAGTAAATGTACCATTTCGAGAAACTCGTGATAGACATGAACTTACATGGGTCTAACCTTGTCTCGTAAAATTGACAATGGAACTCTTTTCAAGGAGTGTTTACAACTTCAAGTTAGTTATTAGAGCTAGTTGTCACCTAAAAATTGACAATGGAACTCTTTAACTAAGCTACGTAACCGTGTCTCGTGGGAAATTGTCTATCATGAGCAGATCAATTCAAAGAGTGCGAACTCTACCCTCTATATGCAGATTTCTGTCAAAACTTATAAGCACATGTGAAGGGGGAGTGTTTCTGAAAATATAAAACTCTCAGAGTGTTCCAAACATGTTTTCAATCATAAACACTTTGAGAGATTTTTCAAGAAAAATGGTTTTATGGCAACATGGGACAGTCATGGAGTTATAAGGTGTCTAAGGATAGGTAAATCCATCCTATGATCCGCCAGAGCCGGAGGGATCTACCCAAGGACAATACCCATAGTTAGTATTAGAAGTCCTTAGGTATGATTGAAAAAAGGAGTAATGTGAGAAAGGAGAAAGAAGGGGTTGAAGAATTAAAAAGATAAGTTAAAGAAAGGGTGAAAAGAAATAGCCCTCCGTAATCAACCTTAGGCGAAACCGGTTCAATTCATCTCTCTTGGTTGTCACTTAGATGACGCCGGTATTGAAGACAAAGACGTCATGGACCCAAAGGACGACCGCACTAAACCTTCTAGCCACTCAATTCCTCTTAAAAGGACTTGTTTCATTCTCACTGGGAACCCTACGTAAACTATCGGCTTTCTCTTTGAGATCGTTGGTATTGAAGAAGGAGACCCTCTCCCTAGTCTCCGCTCAGGAAAACCAAAATGCACTAATTGAGTCTAGAGCCACGAGATTCATTAAAAGATCTCATAGGAACACATGACATTTCATCGTTTGTTGTTCATCAATAAGGACACAAGTGATACATTCTAGAGTCCTACGTAGATCTTAGCAATCTGCCAGAACATTTATGAGAAGATTCACATGTGTGATATTCGGTGATTGAATGGAAATTCTCGCTAGGGTCAACATCAAGCGACCTCGACAAAGCAGTCACTTGTAACTCCCGTGATTACGCTTAGTGTGTCTCAAATGGTCTACATCGTGGGTGATGCTTGTGTACCTCGACTCATCCGAATCAGAGGTGTACTTGATTACATCGCATTATCTCACTTGGGGACTCCGCTTAGGAACGGCCTTTGTGAGACTTAGAGACGTGTTTTCACACTATGTCGTTAACACACTCGAAATTCAAACTTGTAAGCACTGGATTACTTCTAACCAATGTTTTTATGTTTTCTTCTTATGGATGCTTGCGGGAGGAAGAGATCGTGTAGATTTTCCACATGTTCATACCGACAACACATGAAAAGTTCTCATCAAAATCAAAGACAACATATAGTTAAAGATGATTCTTCATCTATGTCAAAGAATCTACAAAGTTTAAAGACTCGAGAACTACATCAGTGGTAACCAAAAGACAAATAGAAGTGTGAGCATGGTGGAGAAAGGCGTGGAGACACCTAACCAACGAAGTTGACAATGGCAGAATACCATATTAACTAATCACAAAGCATGAAGGAACAAAAATTAAGACTATTCTATATCGACACACAAAGTTCAAGCTCAAGAAAAGTAAAGACCTAATCAAGTGGAGCATCTTTTGAATGACCACCCCTTAGGGGGAGATTGTTAGCTGTAACATTTTTATTAGAAGTGATGGTCATTCACGTTTAGGATCTTTGTAACGTGTGTTACATATCGTGCTAGAATAGTTGACGGGCTCATGGATTGGGCTAAGCTAAATGGGTATTAGTTTAGTTAAGCTAGCCTTGTATAAGTTCATGTAACCCAATCCATGTCCAAGCCCATCCCAAAGCCCATTAGGGCATATGTACTTGTAGTATAAATACACCTCAAATGTGTCATTTGAGGTGTGTGCTTGAGTGTGTTTGTGTGTGATTTTCTTTGAAATAAACATCTTATTGTTTTCATCTTTCTCTCTACACATCACGGTTTTATAACATCAAGTCACCATCTTTCATTTTTCTTCTTAATCTTTCTACGCATATAGTTTGTGTTTGGTTCGTGTATTCATCTTGTGATAAGGTGGGTATACGCGTAAGGTTGATGTAAAAACAAGGTCCTACACAACTATTTCAATAAGTTTCCTACGGAAGAAGAACTATCTCGCCACCCTCACTTAGTGCGTGACATCCGTCACATGTATGTTAGGAGAAGCCCTAGGATCAAGTTTGGGAACCCTTGGAATCTTAACATACCATGTTGCATAGGACACCTTGTCGTGGCAAAGGCCTACATTGACCGCAAGTCCCCAATAAACATAATGACTAGCACCTACCATAAATGGGTAATGAAGAAGCCTATCCCAACTAGGCAAGATCCCGATAATCCTAGGGTTAGTTGCAATTTTCTTGGTATAGTTAAGGGATTGCCCGTGTATGTAGGTTGTTTTACGTTTCCTACGGATTTCATAATAGTGGATGACATTAGTACGGCCATAGATCCTAGCTTATCCCACGTTATTCTAGGGAAGCCTTTCATTGAAAGCACCGGGATGACTTATGATCCCTCATTAGAAATAGTGCGATTCAAGGATGAGACCGATGATGTAGCCTACCAAATGCCGTTTAAGATTGAGAAATTTTCATCACTCTCTAATGATGAAAAGGAACTTAAACTATCGGTCTACTATAGGAATGCGTAGGATAAGGAGAAAGGAGTGAATTATGTTATGGCCAAGATTTTCGGTTTCTATGAGGATTGCTTGAACTTAGGACCGGAATATAGAACCGAGTGGGTAGAGGACGACCTCTTAGAAAGGTGCATCATAGGGCACTTTTACAATATGGAATCCCCCAATAGAGACCGTCATGATGATGAAGGTGACGGTAATGAAGTAACGTAGGAGCACGACTTCGAGTCTAGCTACAAGACTCATAAATAAAGAAAAGCGCTTCGTGGGAGGCAACCAATGCTTAATTGTTTGCTAGTTTGTGTCGTGTATCTTTTATTGATGGTTTATGCTCATGTTTAAATTTGTAAAAATGCTTTATTTTGTCTTTAACCTCGTCTTAATTACATATAAAGGTATTTTACATAAGGGATAAGTGTAGGGAGGATTACACACGCTTTCAAAAGAAACGTGAACATGAGAATTACAATTAATTAAAAGATATACATGTGTGTTTGTTTGAGTCAAATGCTTGTATCGAGTTATAATGAATGTTTTGCGTGAAATTTTTCCGTGTTCTAAAGATGTAAATTTTCCAATTTTTCCAAAATCGCATACCGCTTTTTGTCGATAACTGACGCGTCAGATCGCAACTCGATGGCATCGTGAAAGAGCAGAACAACTCGATTACTTTTTCTCGTTTTCGAGCTACTTATAAATTTTGGAACTTTCCAGACTTAATTTTCCGAAAATCAGAAACATCCATTCCACAAGCATTATATCCTAGTTTAGTAGAGTCTTATATATATTATCACCGCCAATTTTACGCTAAGGTTTCGTTTGTTTTCTTCAAGTGTGCGGGTTTAATTTACTAAGAAGAAGATGCATAAGATGAGAAGGAGCTTTTCACGCAAACGCTCTTCTTGAAGAAAATGTAACCACCACTTTACACGGATCCTACCGAGCTAATCGTGGAGTATTAATTTCTTTCGCCTTTTATTACCTTCCATTATCATAACTTTGATATTTTCGGGAACATTGAGGACAATGTTCAGCTTTAAGTGTAGGGAGGAAAATAAACGGAACTTTGAAACTATGCTTACCTTGATTATTTGCTTTGTCCAATTGCATTTGTGTAATAAACCATGAGAAAATGTCGGTTAAGGTAATTTTGGCACCAAATTTAAAATTTTTCATGACATATAGGAGTGGGCCATTAGTCTTAATAAAGCATCTCATGGATAGGAAATTATATGACTAGCACAAAAACCCTTTACAACTTAAATTCCACCCAAAATGTGAGGATCGCCCTTAGATTAGTAGAAATTAAAGCATTCATCTTTAATGCTTAGAGTGTGAACCGGTAGTATAATAGATTCTAGAACTTGTTTTGTGATGCATCCCGAGATTGCTAGTAAGACTACACTTGTGTAGTTAGGAATAACTAAATGATAAGAGGCATTAGGATAACCCTTGTTTGCTACCCGTAATATAATTACTTCTTCCACATCGGTTGAGTAATTCCCCACACCCTGCGTTGTACTAATCTTTACTACACGATACCTCTAGTTAACCCCCGAGCCTATCCTTTTCGCGGTTCTCGTGATGTTTCGGTTTCTCGAATATCAATGAAGAGCATTGTTTACTATCCACCCCAAATGTACACCCAAATCGCCTTAGCCTACCTTGTATGCACTCACTTTTAGTGCATTATTGTTATCACACTAAACCCTTAGTTCAATTATCTTGTTGCTTGCATAAGTTGCTAAGTCGAGTCATATCCTTTGTACACGCTTTGGGACGATTGGGACTCATGGGAAAAGTTAAATTTTATTAGATGACGGGAAGGGAACGTTAAATTCAAATTCCCTTTATTTGCGTAATAATGTGCTCCAAGTGTTTTGATCTTTTCAATTCAGGTCAAACTAGTATTAGAGTAATAAAAACTCAAGTGTAGGGATGTGCCTATAAATCCCTATCACTTTGATGTTATCGTAGAGGATGGTAGAGTAAAAGTGTATGAAAAAAAAATCGAAAAAAATAGAAAAAGAGAAAAAGAGAAAAAGAAAAAAAATAGAGCGTTGAAAAAAAAACATACGGGCTACCATCCTACATCTATCTTTAAATTTATGTTTGTTTCTTTCAGTTATCTAGAGTTTAGAGTGTCGAGTCTTTGCTTAGCAATGCCATTCTTCGCATGCTTGTAACATAAAGATTTTTGACTTGCCACCACTAAATAGCCCATCCCACACCCTTTGTTTCCTTACCGTAAGCCTATCATTACAACCCTTTAAAAGACCTCTTGGATAGTCTTTCCTAGGT
Source organism: Chrysanthemum lavandulifolium (assembly GCA_022545495.1). Taxonomy (NCBI): domain Eukaryota; kingdom Viridiplantae; phylum Streptophyta; class Magnoliopsida; order Asterales; family Asteraceae; genus Chrysanthemum; species Chrysanthemum lavandulifolium. The sequence continues at coordinate 227,161,177 of CM040238.1, read as the reverse complement.
GCTTATGCCAAAGCGATGGAGGTTTGATCTAGTCTCGAGCCTATGGTAATCTATGTACTAGGACCGGTTAATGAGTGTTTATCTTCTATTTCCAACTTGTTATATTTCATATACATCCGAGAGATGTGAGTATCCAAACACCCCATGTGAGGTGCTAGTATGTAATTTCCGTGCTTGTTATGACTTTTTCGGGGCTTATATGTGTTGTGAATCGTTCTAAACTAATGCTTCATGACCCCTAACTTATAAATTAATTGGCTAAAAGCACATTTTCTTGAGGACAAGCAAATACCAAGTGTAGGGATATTAGATAAGGTTTTAAATGTACCTTTTGAGGGTCGTTTAAGCCCTTATTTGATCACTTTGTATCCGTTATTACTTAATATCGCTCCTTTTCATTTTTAGGTCTCTTGAAGGCAAAATATCGAATGACACTTATTCGGACGAAAAGGCACGAATATACTAAGAAAATGGCCAAAGTCAAGAATCGAGACACTCAGTGTCATTGAACCAAGGGGCGGCCGGTTCTACAAGAGGACAAATCAAGTTCAACTAGAGACGCCGGCCGGACAAATTTTGTGACGAATCGAGAGCTAAATTGCTCATTTACAAGTGACGGCTTCGTGTTTTAAAAGAGTAGGCGTCACGCCAGACGGTCTAGATTTGATCCGACGATGTCGAGATTGAAGGGGACGGCGTCACAAGCATAAGGTGACGCCGCAATACTAACGTGCCAAGAAGAAACCCTATTATCGGCGACCGACGGCCACAAATTAAAGGTGACGCCGTCGCATGTGTAATCTTATATATAGAATCCGAATTTTTAGTTTTCGGTGTATAGTCTTTGGAGTAAAACCTAAACCGAACCAAGGCAGTCTTGTACAAGATTTTATGGTTCCATACCCTATCTTACATCAAGATAAGTGTTTTACTTCATTAATTTAATTATGTCTTCAATTGATTGTGTGTATGCTTGCATGTTCCCCATTTCCGGCTAATTTACTTGTGTGTTTGCTTAGGTAATATGAAACTTAGTTATTAAATATTGATTGGTTGTCTGTTATCTTAATAGTGATTGACCTAGTATTGCGATAGGTCATTCGTTGTGTTTGTAATGCTTGATTAATCTTTGATGAACCTTAGTTTATAATCGCCTAGTGTAATTGTAGGCTAGTCATTCAAAGAATACCTTAGAGTTAAAGTTTATAAATCCTAGAGATTTTGTAGTCATTAACCTTGGTAGCTTCAAAGAGTTAGGATAAACGATACCCTATGACCTTAGAGACACAACGCGATTAAGAATAAGGACGGACAATTCAACCATCAATAGGAGATAACTAGGGAGTAATAAAGCCTAAGAAAATACATTTTTAACTATCATACGAGCACACAACAATATACATAGACTACATACACCTTAGTTTAGATAATTAGATAAGTAGAAGTAATCGGTAGAAATACCAACCCCCCAAATCCAAACCCCGAGATTCGTACCTTTCCATTTCCTAAAAAAACATAAAAAGATAAAAAATAATCTTCCTCAACCCCAACCTTAGCGTAGTAACTTCTCACTAGCATTCCTATTCCCCTAGAGAATGATATCAATTCCTGTGGCTTATCCTAATACTACGCTACAATGATTTGGTTCACTGCCTAGGGTGTTGAAAAACTTGCTCGACAAAAAGGAAGTTCCTTTGACCCCGAACGACGCGTGTAGTGTTATCAGTATTGATACCTTCTTCATATAGTAGAGGTGTGTCTACAATACGTCCTTCATGGAAGTGACGAGTTTCGAGATTATTGAACCCACAGACATGATTGCCAGGTGTGTTGGGCTCAAGAGAAATATTAGGAATTTAGACATGAGTAAGTTGAAAGTTGAATTCATACTCATGAGACATGACGAGACCTATGGAAGTGAAAAGTTAATATGGTGAGACGCATTAAAGAAAAAATGATCACCTAACGTTTTTACTAGATTTCTATTAACAATGACAATTAAGTTACTTAGTACCTAACATTCTAGTGGGATTTTTCTTTTTAAGATGAAAAAGGTTTTTATGTTGCACGAGAATCTATTTCCTAGTTACACGGTTCTCACGGTTCCCTTCCAAGAGGGATCCGGCTAGTTAAACTATAGGGATCCGTGGATCTGTAGTGACAGAAAAATGATCTTGATGAAAAATGGATTTTTGCATTTTTTAGGTTTATAACAAGAAGTGTTTTTTAGCCAATATTTACTTAGTTAAGCATGCATTGTAGGCTTCTAAGGTATCTCAAGGCCAAATGTACAAAAGGCAAAAAGAAAATAAAAGAGATAACAAACACATTAAGGAAAATAAACTAGATAAACTAAAACATTAGTAATATTTCATTTCTATGCGAAGAGTGATACAAAGGATTGGATATATAACACCAATGTAGATTAACAACACAAAGTACATGTCTCCATGAGAAAACTTGATCATGGGGTACACTAGAGCGATGAGTGTCAATACGATAATCACGAAGGCGATGTAAACCATGATGATGAAGATCTACCTTGATTTGATTTGAGATGAGATGAGAGGGAAGATGAAGTTTGAATGAGAGGTAGTTTTGAAAGTGGAAGATTTGAAAAATGAGGTTTTGGTGGTGTTGACAAGCGGAGGGAGTATTTATGGGAAAGGAGTAATTTTTAAGATTTTTGTTATGTTTTATTATTTTAAAGATTTTATTTTTTTTGGATTAAGTAAGATAAGACACATGTTTATAAACCTAGACTATAGACGGAAGAGTAACACGTATGCAAGAAAAGTTTTCTACCGAAGCTACGTGGAATATATGAGTATGTGAAAATATAATCATATAAGTTCCTATGCAAGCATACTTATTCTTAAGCTAATGTTATTTAGATATAAGTAGAAAGTCATACCTCTAATGTAATTATGAGTGTCTTTCTTTTGACAAGAAAAATGTCAATAGACAACTCCAGTTCCTTCATGATTAAGATACCTTCTTAGGGAAGGTAATCTTGTTACCAAGCAATTCCTATGGATTGATAAACATGGGCTTTAACTAAGCAAAATGACAAGAAAAGTTAGTGCAATTTAGTAAGATAAAATAAGAAATAAAAAAATGTTGTCATCTAATCAACATCCTACAAAAGTGTTTTTAAGACATGGTGTTTATTTTTGTAAAAGACCTTCTTTGTAGTTTTCAATTATACAGCATAGTGTGGAAACCTGAACCTCACTCCACACACCAACAATCATCTCAGAACTGCATCTAACCTACACAATAATGCTATGGTTAAAGATGGAAGGGCAGTAGTGCAAAACGTGCAAGGAAGGCAGAATGCTTATCTACCATATAATGAGCAAGGAAATGTTGGGGTTGGAACTGGTTATGGGAATGTAGGAGCTGGTGCAGGTTACTTGGGAAATCAAAATCGAGGAAGAGTTGTGGATCAAGGTCAAGGGAAGCCAATCAAGTGTTACAACTGTGGAGGGGAAGGACTCATTGCTAGGAACTGCACTCAACCAAAACATCCACAGAATGCAGAGTACTTCAGAGATAAGATTCTACTAGTGCAAACTCAAGACAATGGAGCAGTGTTGGATGAGGAAGAGCTGTTGTTCCTTGCTGAAAGAAATGCCAAAACTTATGATGCAGATGTAGATTAACAACCAGTTCATGGTGTAGCCCAGAACAATCCCAACGTCTTTCAAGTTGCAAATTGTGATGCATTTGACTCTGATGTTGATGATGAACCAACGACACAAACCATCTTTATGGCTAACATCACACCAATGGTTGCTCCACCTCAGCAAGCCAGTACCTCCAAGGAATCCATCATATCAGAGGTATTAAAACTATACGATGTGGTTGATGTGCAAAAGATTCATGACGAAGTACAATCAACGGAAATCATTGAATCAGATATTGAAAATATGGGTAATAGCAATGTTGGCCCATATGATCAATATGTGAAACAAGATGAAAGTCTAATTGTACCAAGCGATGTATCTTCTGCCATTAATGATGAATGTATGTATGATGAATACACTAAATGTACACCTGATGATTCCATGACCTCTGAACTAAGTGCCTTTAAGGAACAAGTTGCCATATATGAACAGCGTGCTAAGTTTGAATTGACCCCCCGTGAGCAGGAGATGGATAACCAAATGCGTACACTTATCAGAAAAAGTAACTTTAGGGAAGAAATATTAAAACAAGAGTTAAGTTCCTTTCAAGAAAAGCTTAATAAAACTGCTAAGCAAAAGCAAGAACTTCAAGAAAATGTAAAAGTGCTTAAGCAGGAATTCAATGCTAAGGAATCAAAACTTTTAAATGAATTTTCCAGCCTAAAAACTTTGAAGAACAAACTTGAAAATAAGTTGTAAATACAAGGGAACACCATTTAGACTGCTCACATGATCACTAAACATAGAGTCTTAAGCGATAAGTATAGTATTCCCCTTGTATAGGAACCTGTTAATACAAATAAGCCGTAAAAACGTTTATTTATATTTTACGATCTTCTAATGTTTTGTCGATAACAAATGTAAAATCATTTTAACGAAACAAATAAAATACGTAAATGGTGTGAGCCAATAGTTTACTAACACACTTACGTTTTCACATAAAATACTAAACAAGTAATAGTGCTTTCATGATTTAGTAATACATATGTACAACAACTAGTGTTTACATATTGGGTAGATATATACATACTTAGTATGTACTATAATGGGTAGAAGTTTAAGTATTTGGCCCATTGACTAAATACATTGAATGTGGTTGGGTAAAACCCAAAGTCCTTAACCCATACCCATGGAGCATAACCCATAACCCATTGCATGACAACATGCATAAGTCATAATGGGTTTTACCCATGACCCATGGAGCTAACCCATAACCCATGGACTAGATTCATTGCATCTACTAGATACATTGTATCTACTTGGATACCCATGGTCCAAAGTCTCGGACCCATGACCTATAACCCATGACCCATGACCCAAAACCCATGGGCAAAGAGGAGCGTCCCATGGTTCCCCCAGTTTACACTGGACGGATCCCTCAAGTAAGGGATTCGTGGAACATTAGCAATAGTTTGTCTATAAATAGTGAGCCATTTCTTCACTATAACTCACCCCTTTCACACATATTTTCTCTTTGAGTTGTAAAATCTCTAACCATATATCCAAGTGATCTTTCTATGTAGTTTTGTGTTTGTGTGATTCTCTAGGTTCCTCTTAAAGGCGAGATCACCACCTTTTGAAGTCGAGCAAGCTCAACTCCATGGGTTTCCTAGCTTCCTCATCATCAAGACTACTAATGGTATCTTGTTGGTAGTTCTTTTCTTTCTTATTAGAAGTGTAGTGTCGAAGACATAGGTGAAAGATGTCTAAAGGATCAAGACGAAGACATTAGTGAAAAGTGTCAAAGAGTCAAAGTAAAGGCATTAGTGAAAGGTTCCAAAAGTTCGTGTTGAAGTCATTAGTGAAGGGTGCCTAGAATTCAAGTCACAAGGCATTAGTGAAGGGTGTCTAGAAGTCGAGTCAAAAGCATTAGTGAAAGGTGCCTAAGGTGTACATTCGATATGGTGTGTCGATGTACAAGATAGATTTGTATTGGGTCAAAGGATATTGACATCCTTGTTGATGTTGTCATAAGGAGTAGATCTCCTTTGGATAAGAGTTGTATAGTGTTTGGTAGTAGTTCAACCTTTGTAAATGGAACTCGGTATTTAGCCTTGTACCGAATAAAGTGTAGGCGACGTTGTGATAGGTTTGGTTCTACCTCGTGGAAGAACCCAATGTCTAGCCTTGTACCGGATAAAGAGTATGCGACGTTGTGAATACTTCTCCGCCACAAGGAGTTTGTGTTGTGTACTGATTGCGAACTCTCGAGTAGGTGACTCGGGGAGTGGAGTAGGGCAAGGAAGGTGTCCTTGTAGCCGAACCACTATAAATACTCGCTTTGTGGTTTTGTGCTTCTTACTCTTTATCTTAGTTTTATTTATCTATACGCTTGGCTATCAACATCCAACACACACGTTTAAATAGATTGACATAAGTTGATCTAAATAGTTTAAAACCAAGTTTTAATCGGTAAAACTATTCAAGCCCCCTTTCTACTTTTCCACAATTGCTATCAGAGCTTCGTTACCAAGTTTTTTAGAGTATGTTGTACTTTAAAAACTTGATACGATCCATGTATAATTGAAACTACAAAGAAGGTCTTTTACAAAAACAAACACCATGTCTTAAAAACACTTTTGTAGGATGTTGATTAGATGACAACAATATTTTTTTTCTTTTAATTTATCTTACTAAATTGCACTAACCTTCCTTGTCATTTTGCTTAGTTAAAGCTCACGTTTATCAAGCCATAGGAATTGCTTGGTAAGAAGATTACCTTCCCTAATAAGGTATCTTAATCACGAAGGAACCGGAGTTGTCTATTGACAAATTGTTTTGTCAAAAAAAAAGGCACTCATAATTGCATTAGAGGTATGACTTCCTACTTATCTTTAAATAACATTAGCTTGAGAATAAGTATGCTTACATAGGAATTTATATGGTTATTTTCTTCATCACATACTCATTTATTACACGTAGCTTCATTAGGAAGTTTTTTTTGCATACGTGTTACTCTTCCGTTTATAGTCTAGGTTTATTAACATGTGTCTTATTTTACTTAATCCAAAAATCAAATCTTTCTAATAATAAAAGAAAACACAAATCTCAAAAATTCCTCCTTCCACATAAATATCTTCTCCGATCATCAACTCCACCAAACCCTCATTTTTAAAATCTTCCACTTTCAAAAATTACCTCTCATTCAAACTACATCTTCCTTCTCATCTCATCTCATCTTAAATTAAAACCAAAGAAAAACTTCATCATCATGGTTTACATCGCCTTCGTGATCATCGTCTTGACACTCATCGCTCTCGTGTTTCCCATGATCAAGTTTTCTTATAGAGACATGTACTTTGTGTTGTTAATCTACATTGGTGTTATATACCCAATCCTTTGTATCGTTCTTAGCATTGAAATGAAATATTACTAATGTTTTAGTTTATCTAATTTATTTTTCATAATGTGTTTGTCATTTCTTCTACTTTTTGTCCTTCGTACTTTTGGCCTTGAGATATCTTAGAAACCTACAATGCATGCTTAACTAAGTAAATATTGGCTAAAATACATTTCTTTTTATAAACCTATAAGATGCAAAAACCTATTTTTTCGTCAAAATATTTTCTGTCACTACCGATCCACGGATCCCCATAGTTCAACTAGCCGGATCCCTCTTGGAAGGGAACCGTGAGAACTGTGGAATTAAGAAACAGTTTCTCATGCAACATTAAAACATTTTTCATCTTAAAAAGAAAAATCCCACTAGAATGTTAAATACTAAGTGAGTTACTTGTCATTGTTAATAGAAATCTAGTAAAAACGTTAGGTGATCATTTTTTTTCTTCTTTAATGCGTCTCATCATATTCTTTTCACTTCCATAAGTCTCGTCATGTCTCATGAGTATGAGTTTGACTTTTCACTCACTTATTTCTACATTCCTAACATCTCTCTTGAGCCCAACACACTTGGCAATCATGTATGTGGGTTCAATAATCTCGAAACTCGTCACTTCCATGAAGGACGTATTGTCGACACACCTCTACAATACGAAGAAGGTATCAATACTGTTGGAATCACTCTTAAACCTTAATCAAGTGTTAGTGATTCATATGTAATAGTTAGCTTAATTATGGCCTTTATGTTTGTTATTAGCCTTAAGCTTATGTAGAAGGCCCATGATCTTAGGCCCAAGCCCATAGCAGAAAGGAAGGGACTAGGAGTGTTGCCCTAGCTTCCCTCCTATAAATACTATGTAATAACCCTCACTTGAGGGTTGGTTGTTCAATTTACTCTTTCATTCACACTCTACGCCTAACCCTTCTTTATTATACGTGTGTGTGTGTGTAGTTGTTCATCCGCCTCTATCTCTTCTCTATTCTTTCTCTTGATGCTTGTGTTGTAAAACTAGTGACCTAACAGTGGTATCAATCGCCTACTAGTTGGGTGAACGTATTGTTTCTTGAAGTGGGTTTTGGTTCTACGCGTAGAACATACGCTTCGGTATTGATACTTTGGTTCACTTAAAACACATTTTTACACTTTTAATCCAAGATTCTTGTCCTTTCAACGTTTTAAGGTGTTAAAATAACTGCTTTTGGCAAAAGTTTCAAACTTTACGCGTGGATCTACGCTTTTAAGCTAGTTTTGTTTGAGGGTTTCGCTCTACGCAGAACTTTGCTTAGACGCTTTGGTTCATCAAGTTTCATACTTTTGTGTTATTTTGGTGATATTGAAGCTATCTCATCACAAAATCGGTTTAGAAACATCTTTGGGCAAAATCATTTTACGGTAAAGCTACGCGTATCAAAACCCTAGTTTTACGCAGTAACTTTATCCTTGGTTTGATCTTCGCTTTTGTGGTTTACTCCGTGTTTTCTTGCTTGGATAAACCCGAAAATACGTCGACTTTGGATATCTTTTGCACCGTGATAGTGTAAAGATCACTGGTTAAAACCCTAAAATTACGCATAAGCATAAAGCTTACGCCTAGAATATCCTACGCATAAGATTTATCTTACGCCTAAGCTCGGTCTTACGCATAAGGTAATCCTACACCTAACTTCTTGTTTTACGCATAACTTTAGTTCTTTTTCCTTACTTGCGCGTAAGCTAAACCTACGCGTAACTTTTGCTGTTACGCGTAACTTTGGTGTTTTTACGCATAAGTGCTACTTGGCTATTGTGATCTCTACGCCTAAGGATACTTCATCAACAAAGGTTCATTCGACTACAAAGATCCATTTAACAACACAAGTTTTCAACATGTCACAACCACCATACTCTAACTATTTCCCTTACACTTATACTCAACGTCAACAACAATTAAGTCCACAACATCAACAATGGAACCAACAACAAGCAATTTATCAACAACAATTTAATCAACAACATACTCCACAACTTGGAGCAATTCCACCCCAAATGGTTCAACCACCACCAAGTCTTCAAGTACAACCCTACCCAAACGAATTCAATCAACATCCATCAAGGAACACTATGAAGGAACCCACTTGGTTTGCCAAGATGTGTGAAGCTTTAAGCAGCCAACAATCAATTCATGAGGCCGGTTCACTTGATAGACCTCCAATGCTCACTCCAGGAAACTACGATCAATGGGTGATTAGGTTCTTTAGGTTTTGTGATCCAAGAAGCCACATGGAAAGTTATTAAAGAAGGTTATCTTGAAGGTCCATTTCAGATGCCTCCGTCATTGTACCGGAGATCCAAATGCTATTCCACCAAGAGATGAACAATCAAACATTGCTATCAAGCAGGCACTGAATCCAGCAAGAACTTCTACACTATGAAGTCGATGAGCTTGCAATGCAATATATCCTTTTAGGATTACCAAACCCAATTCTTCAAGTGTTGATTCTCAAAAGATCGCAAAGGCAATGTGGAACATATTCATCTTCTTATGGAAGGATCCGCACTCAATCGAGGATATGGAATCCAAAATTTACTTGGCTTATGAACACTTCATGATTGAACTCGAGAAACACTAGAGTCTTATCATCATCGATTCTCGACATCATAAATGATTTGGATAAACACAACATCATCATGCCAAGAATTGCGCTTAATACAAAGTTCCCGAGTAGTCTTGGTCCCGAATGGGAGAAGTATGTCATTTTTCTCCGCTGCCGAAGAACATGCATCATTCTACATACGGAATGTTATACGATTACTTGAAGCCTCATCAAAAGGATGTTGATAAGGAAAGGATTCTCCGTGCTCAAATTGCTTCATCCACATCCGAAAATCAACAACTTGCCTTGTATGCCCAAAACAGTTATCCTCCTCAACCAAAGAACTCAACCAATCACACAATCACACCATATGATCCTTCACAAGAACAATCTCAACAAACTCAATTGGTTCCATACAACAACAACAATGCTTAAGCACTTGTCGTGAAGCTAATGAGGAATCGATCCGCTCGAAGCATTGCAACAAGGAGTTGTTATGATTGCTAATGCTTTTAGCCGTTATACCAACAAATCCAACAATCGATTCGCTCCTCATCTAACACACGGAATCAAGTCATGTGAACAATGGACGAGTTGAAGTTCAAAATCGTGGTTATGGTCGCCGATGGGCGGTGGTCAAGGGTTTAATGCTATGGTGGAATAACAACAGAGCTCAAGTGGTGGAACAAGGAAATGCTCGAATGGGTTGAATGGTCTTCAATGCTACAACCGCAATGAGAAGGGACACTGGCTAATGCATGCCCAAAGCCGAGGACTAGGGGCGTGCTTATCACAAGGAGGCTTTACTTTTGGCTCTTAAGGATGAAGTCAGGAACTCTCACGCATAAAGAACACAGCTTTTATGGCGTATGCGACTCGATGATGATATGGAGGACTTGCAGCCAATGCAAATTGTTATGTTGATGGCTAATATGCATGAGTTACACATGAGTAACACAGCCCGGTGTATGACATCGATGGCTTGTCTCGTGCACCGAACAAACCATAATTATCTCGATCTAATATCTCCGCCAACATCTGAATCCGGCAAGGCTCAGAATGTTCAAAATGAGTCATCCACATCTCATCCTGACGATTTTCAAGTAGACCCCGTAGTCACATTTAACAATGAAGATGACCTTATGGTTTCCATTGATAATCAAATTGACTCCGTAGTTATACTTGAGGATCTAAGTAATGATCATGTTGTGACTCACGTTGAACACGCCGAACTTGTGCCTCGTCCGGATGTTGATGCGTGGCTTAAAACCAACAATCCATAGTGGACAAATGTAGCAAGAAATGAGGACTTGAAAAGTAAAATGCACTGTTAACCAAGGATTTTGAATGTTTACAAAAGCAACTCAACTTTTTAAAACTCAAGAAAAACGTGAAAAAGGTTTTGAAGCCGCCTTTGCTAAATCTCATCAAAACGATAAATATTTAGAGAGACAGATGCGTGATCTAGCCGCTTCGAAGAATGCTTTGTTGCCAAAAGCCACATAGCCTCCATCAAAAGCTTCAAAATCCTCAAGGTTTCTCTCATCGCATGTCATGTGCCCAGAGCAACCACTGTCAAATATTCCTTTTTCCTTTAGCTCTTTCTGTAGATTGCCCAACATATGAAAATACAAAAGTTAGTTCCTTTTGGTGACCCAAGCCAATACTGACTTGGGTCTGCCTTGTGCATCAACATAGTCAAAGTTCTTTAAGTCCATTAATGCACTGTTGACATGTTCTAAGACCTTTGTCTTTGGTTTCCATTGCCAACAAGCTGAGGGCTTAACAGCATAAAAATGACTTCCAACCACTGTGTCAGTTATCACTTTAGGCACAACAAGGGTATCTGCTTTTGCCTTTGCAGTGGTAATATTTAGCTTAGCAGTGAAATCGTTTTGCTTAGCAATGAAATCTGTTTTTGATCTAGCAGTTGGAAATCCTTTTGGTGTAGCAGTGATTATAGATTTAGTTTTGCCATTTCTCATTAACACTGCTCTTGGAACCATGTTACTGTTAGGATGAGGATGAGTTTGTTTTGAAAAATTTTGATGGTTGATCCTCTTCCATTTGATCCAAATAGGTGGTTGGTAGTTATTACAATTTCTCTGCAAATGCTCAAAACTACCACATTGATAACAAGCCTTTTTAACAAACTTAAACTCACTTCCAATTTTATTTGAGATTAAGCCAAAAAAAATCTTTGATTTCCCCTAGGTTTGTACATGTTCATTTGTTCTCTAGGAATCTCATTATGCTCAACAACTTTCCTAGAGATATGTGTTCCAAATCTAGGTTTCACAAACTTAGCTTGTTTTGAATCAACTGTTTTAATGTTTTCCTTTATAGATTGTGTTGACTCAGACTTATCATCCTCACTTTCTGACTCCCAATGTTCAATAATTGGAGCATCAGATGACTTCTCATTAACTTCCTTAGGTGACTTAGACTCACTATTCTCACCTACGGGTTTGTTAAAACTAAACTCACTGCCGAAAGACAATTCAGTTCCAGGTGGTGCATAACCACTTAACATGGTTGGTGGAACTTCAGTGTACCCTATCCCAGAACCCTTTTTCATTAATTGACATCCAATAGACTTATTTACTAAATCGAAGCATAAGTTAGTTTCTCTTGGGATATGAAAGTGTCAAGATTGTTAAAGCATCAAGAAGTCAAAGCATCAAGATTCAAAGTATCGCTAAGTAAAAAGTCAAAGTATTGTCACAAAGTCAAAGTACGCAAAGCTAAAGAACTGCTATATTCGCTTATGGAAAGCTTTGTTATTCTAGAATATTCTTTGTTTAGATTACTTGTCGTACAAGGATACAAATTGTAAACCGACTAGGGTTATCCTTAAGCCTATAAAAGGACCCCTAGATTGGCATTAGAGATATGTGTTTTTAGAATCCTAAAGTACGATTATTATTAGAGTTTTAGAGTTGTTAAATCAGATAACAAGCGATTTAGAGTTATTAATAAAATCATTGAAAGTTAAAGTTATATTCTTCTTAGCTTTGTTAAGTAAATTCCGCATACTTAATAGAGATTGCTCAGTGTTTCATTGTTAATAACTTATGATTTATCCGAGTTTATTAAACCCTTAACAAGCTATTTAAGTTAGTTTGGTTAGAGTACATCGATCCAACAAGTGGTATCGAGCTTGTGTGGAAACTCGACTAAGAAGAAACCGAAACCTAGTTAACAACAAAACCTAAAGATGTCGATCGTCGCTCCACCCCATCCATCACCTCACTAAGAATACCAATCATTAAGAAGGAGAATACGACCTATGGAGCATGAAGATGAGGCAAGATATTGCAATTACGCACTATGCACTCGTGGAATGTGATTGTCAATGGTAATGAAGTTGTGGACGAACCTCAGACATTCCTCGACAACCTAAAGCACCTAAACCCATCTTGCCACCGCTACAATAAGGAATCAAGAGAAGGCTCTCAACATACTCTTGTTCTCGCTATTCCGATGGTCATCTACTCAAGTTCCATGATGCTAAAGATGCAAAGCAACTCGGGTCGCTCTCAAGACAAGGTTTGAGGTAATGATGCTTCCAAGAAGATGCATGTAAATGTTGAAGCAACAATTTGAAACCTTTATCGTTGGAGAAAGAGAAGGTCTTGATGTCGCCTATGATGATTCCAAAATCTTCTCAAGATGCTAGAGTTATACAAAGCAGAGGTCTCAGCTTGAAGATGCTAATCTAAAGTTCTTATGAGTTTGCCATCGACATGGCATGTGATTGCTACAATGATCGAGGACAACCTGGTTTGGATACTATGGACTTTGATGATCTCTACAATCATCCAAGGTGTATGAGCATGAGATGAATGGTCAAACTAGTTCAAAGTCTCACAAGATAGCTTTTGTGTCATCTCGAAAGAGAGGCAAGATTTCCACTAAAAGTACGCTTCTCCTACTCAAAGTATCGTTGCTCAAAGCATCGCTGCCTACACTACCCCACCTTTGCTCAAAGAACCCACACCAACAAATACCATCCACTCGATGAAGTCGATGCTCTTTCTTTGCACAACAAGCTACTCTACCTATTACTTATGAAGAAGATCTCTCACAGATTGAAGAGGATGCTCTTGAAGAAATTGATATCGTGGCAAGTTGCTATGATCACCGCAAGGATCAAGAAGTTTATGAAGAAGACAGAAGAGGCATTGACTTCAAACCAAAACAGGAATCACTTTTGACAAATCCAAGATTGAATGCTTCAATTGTCAAAAGATCGGACATTTTGCAGGAATGCAGTTTTGCTAAATATCAAGCAAACAGATGATCGAGAAACCAAAGCTAGAGCTAAAAGAAATTCCATTATCAAACAAAAGCTTTGGTTGCTCAAGAGAATCTATCGAGGTTGACCGAGTGCCGAGTTTGATGATGAACCAAGAACCTATTGTATGGTAGCCGTGGAGGATTCAAGGAAGAGTTTGACCGAGCACAACTTTTGATGAGGAACCCGACATGCCGCTATGGAGTCTAAAGATGGTTATGGAAGCTTTGATTGAGCATGGAGAGTGAAGATGATCCTGTTCTACTTGCTATGGTAGCTACTTCACCAAGTTCACCCCTATCTCCGAGGTATGTTCTAAGTGTCATAACTTTTATCAAAAGTGCTTAATGATTATGTGACCGAAAGAGATAAGTATATAAGGGCTAGGTCAAGGTAGTCGTTACCAAATTACTTTAGAGTCTATGGAAGCCAAAATAATAACACATGAAAATAATGAAATGGCTTGGGCGTAAAAGTATGAACAACAGATTATCGCTAAAATTAAGTGAATGGAAGTTAAATTGTAAGATTTCAAATTGAGAAACCGACTAAGAGAGAGATGAATTGCTAGAAAAGTTTGTCGCTTGGGGACAATCTGTCTTTCTCATGTTAGTTATGTTGAAAAACAGAGAAGAGCTTACATTAGAACCGCCTAGGTTTTGGTATGGACTTTAATAGCATAGAAAACCCACCTAGTGATCGTGGATGAATGTGATTTTGAGGATATAACCACTAGTGATGATGAACTCATTAATTATGTAGACACATCTAGTAATGAGGAATCAATTAGTGAAACACCTCCCGAATATAAGAAAGACAAAGGTTATCATGTTGTCCCTCATCCCACTGGTAGTCATCAACCTCTTAGGCCCGATGTTTCTCTTTTGGAGTAGACAACCTAGAGTTTAGGAAAAAGCTTAAAGGTCAATCTAGGTCCGAAACCTCAAAAGAAACAATTGAGACACCTAAGGTAGATGATGTTAAAAGTCAAGCAAGACTTTCACCTCAAAGTACTCCTACACCTCAAAGTATCACTACACCTTCAAGAAGACTTTAAGAAAACCTTTTCAAAATACTACTAAACCTTTTGGGATAATTTTGGTCAAAACAGCTTTTCATCATTCACCTAGAAGACAAGATAGGTTTGGTCATACACATAGAAGAAGAAATTTTGGGATTACGATCAAAAACTATGTTTTGTTTGTTTTAGTCCCGATCATTTGATTAAGGACTGTGACTTACATTCGTAGTACCTAAGTAAGTTCCCAAAGAACAGAATCACAACCAAAACCAAGGAGACTAGACCAACTTGGAATCATTCACATAGGGTTAACCATAGAAACTTCTCACCGCACTATAGGTACCCTCACCGAGAAGACCTTTTCAAAACCTCCAAGACCTTCAAACACTTTTCAAGGTATCATATAAAATACAAGATTTCTCAAAGTATCGCTTCGCCACCAAACACCTCTTGAATAGGAACCCTAGGAGATCTAATTACTATCAATCTAGAAGGCGCTATAACCCAAAGAAAGTAGCTAGATCAAGGGACTCTACACCGTGGTTAAAACTAAATGGGTTAAGAAGGAAAGTATCGATGATGAACAAACAAGACTTTCAACAAGTACTGTGAAACAGAGATTTTTAATAAAGATGATTTTGTGGAAAAGAAAAGGAGATTTTGTTGAAAAGAAAGTTTTGCTGAAAATCCACCACAAGTTTTAAAACAAAAGATAATGCTTGATTCTGTTTACAAAATCGTGAAGATTACATACTCAAGGAATTTGAGTATGTTACTCCACAAGGGAACACAAGTCAAGAATGGCTTGGGTTCCTAAAAGACACTAACTTTTTATCTTTGTGCAGGCAACCCGTAAGAGGAGCTTAAAGATCATCTTATTGTGGATAGTGGTTGCTCGAAGCATGACAGAGACAAGGAGATTCTCACGATTTTAAGCCATATTGTGGAGGAAGAGTTGCATTTGGGAATGATGCTAGTGGAGGTAGAATTAGTGGGAAAGGAACCATCAAGACAGGGAGCATAGATTTTGAGAATGTTAGATATGTGAAGGAGCTCAAGTTCAATCTTTGTCGGCCTCTCAAATCAGTGACAAAAGCACCCGTGTTATTCATCGACACGTAATGTCTCATACTTTCATCCGAATTCAAGCTTGATGATGATAACTTGGTGATACCGAAAGTACCAAGAACCAATGATGTGTATAGTTTGGATATGAAGAGTCTTCACTCTTCCGAAAGAGCTACATGTTTAGTAGCAAAGGCATCACTGAAGAAGCACATCAATGGCATAGAAGATTGGGCCATGTAAATTTCAAGAATATCAACAAATTGGTCAAAGGAAATTTAGTTAGAGGTTTACCTTCAAAGACTTACAAGAATGATCACCCCGCTTGGCATGCAAGAAGGGTAACAACACAAAGCTTCATGCAAGAAGCTTGAGGAAAGAACTGTTAGAGAACCTTGGAGTCATACACATGGATTTGTTTGGTCCTGTTTCATATAAGTCTAAACAAGAAAAAGTATCGCTTGGTTGTGATGATGATTGCGAGATTCATTGGGTATTTTTCTTGGGATTTAAAGATGATACTTTTGATGCTATTCATGATCTTATAATAGCACTTGAAACCAATTGAGACTCAAGGTTAGAGGTATTAGATGTGATAATGGACCGAATTCAAGAACAAGCTTATGGATGAATTTTGTGCCAACAAAGGGATCAAGAGGAGTTCAAGATTGCAAGAACACCACAAAGAATGGTGTTGCAGAGAGAAAGAATAGAACTTTGATTGAAGCAAATGTAACAA
The DNA here is from genome assembly GCA_022545495.1 of Chrysanthemum lavandulifolium. Lineage (NCBI taxonomy): Eukaryota > Viridiplantae > Streptophyta > Magnoliopsida > Asterales > Asteraceae > Chrysanthemum > Chrysanthemum lavandulifolium. Next base: position 227,144,453 of record CM040238.1, on the reverse strand, counting down.
TGCTTGCGATTCACAATTACCTATTCAATTCGGGTCAAGTCAAGCACCGCTTGTTATGTGCTTAACAGAGTATCACCACCAAACCTCGATGAAGACACCTTATGAGTTGTCGATGGGCAACAAACCCAACATTCGCTTTATGAAACCTTTGGATGCCCTCTAACTATTCTCAATACAATTGATAATTTGGGCAAATTTGATGGCAAGTCGAAGAAGGATACTTATTAGGGTATTGCACCAACAAAGAAAGGCTTTAGAGTGTACAATGAGTCACCAAGAAGGTTCAAGATTGTCTTCATGTTGAATTTTAGAAGATCAAGAAAATCGGGGGTAAAGGTCCCGATTGGATGTTTGATCTTGAAGTTTTGACTCTTCTATGAACTATGTACCGTTAGAGAAGAAAATCAACCTGTATACAATGGAGAAGAGTTACAAGATGTTGTTCATGGAGTCCATATTAGACCCGATGTTGTTCATGATGAAGAACCTAAAACTGCTGAGAAGGAGAAAAGTATCGATGAGCCAAAATCCTCATTGTCTCACGAGGATCAATCTATTCAAGATGAACTTAATCGATGCTTTTTCAAGATGTTATAGCACATTCTTATGATGATGAACAAAGAAGAGCTTATGAGGAAGCAAAGAAAAGAACAAGACCGCAGAGTTCACTCACAAGATTTGGGTGACAAGATTTTCGATCAAAGTATCACGCACCTGTTAACAAAGACTTTGATGATTTGGATGATCCAACCATGCCCGGTTTAGAAGATACCGATGATGAGTTTGAAGATGAAGGTATTTTCTCGATTCCAATGAAGATGTCGATTTCACTAATTTGGGTGATAATTATGAAGTTCCACAGACTCCTATCTTAAGAATTCATAAGAATCATCCCGCCGATCAAATCATTGGTCCTTCTACTCGAGTAATGACAAGAACCAAAGCTAAGGGTTATACTACACCACATAATGCTTTGCTTAGCTTTGTTTATAAACAAAACAAAGTTAAATCATAAGGACCATCAAACATGCCTGCTCACTTGCTTTATCTCTCAAGAAGAACCCAAGAATATAGCTCTGCATTGACTAAAGAGAGTTGGGTTGAAGCTATGCAAGAAGAACTTCTTCAATTCAAGCTTCAAGAAGTTTGGGTATTATGTGATCTACCGATGGAAAGAAGGTCATTGGTACAAGATGGGTGTTCGTAGTCAAGAGAGATGAAAGAGGAAATGTTATCAAGAACAAGGCAAGGTTAGTTGCACAAGGCTACGCATAAGAAGAAGGAGTAGATTATGATGAAGTATTTGCTCTCAGTAGCAAGGATTGAAGCAATTCAATCTTCCTTGCTTTTGCATCATATATGGGATTTCGTGTTTATCAAATGGATGTCAAGAGTGCCTTTTATATGGCAAGATTACGAGGAGGTGTATGTTAAACAACCTCCTGGTTTTGAAGATCCTACACATCCAAACAAAGTCTACAAAGTTGTTAAGGCTCTTTATGGCTTACATCAAGCACCTAGAGCTTGGTATGAAAGGCTCTCTACCTTCTTATTGCAACATGGTTACAGGAGAGGAGCTATAGACAAGACTTTGTTTATCAAGAGAGACAAGAAGGATATCATGTTGGTTCAAGTATATGTTGATGATATCATATTTGGAGCTACAAAACAATCAATGGTCAAGGAGTTTGAGAAGTTGATGCGGAATGAATTTCAAATGAGTTCAATGGGTGAGTTAACTTTCTTTTTGGGACTTCAAGTTAAGCAACCAAAGGAGGGATTTTCATAAGTCAAGACAAGTATGTATCCGATATACTTAAGAAGTTCAATTTTGATGCTATGAAGCCACCACTACACCTATCAAATCTATCAACTCATTGGGCAAGGATGAAGATGGACAACCCGTTGAAGTCAAGTTGTACAGATCAATGATTGGTTGTCTTATGTATCTCATCGCATCTAGGCCCGATATCATGTTTGTTGTTTGTTTATGTGCAAGATATCAAGTCTCACCTAAGGTCTCTCATATGAATGCAAAGAAGAGAATTTTCGTTATTTGAAACAACAACCTAAGTTAGGGTTGTGGTATCCAAAGGATTCACCTTTTCACTTGGAAGCTTTTTCGATAGTGATTATGCAGTGACAACTATGATGTAAGATCAACCACCGGAGGATGCCAATATCTTGGAAGAAGATTAGTTTCATGGCAAGTAAGAAGAAACAATTGCAAAGAACATCCTCATCAAGGTAATATGTGGTCACCGTAAGTTGTTGTGGACAAGTTTTGTGGATGCGTAATCAACTATTGGATTATGGGTTCAATTTCAAGAATACTCCTATCAATATTGATAATGAGAGTACTATTTGCATTGTGAAGAATCCAGTTTATCATTCCAAGACTAAGCACATTCAGATTAGGCACCACTTCATCGAGATTGTTATGAGCATAGGCTCATTAATGTTGTCAAGGTGCATACAGATGATAATGTAGTGATTTACTCACCAAAGGATTTGATGTTTCAAGATTTAATCACTTGGTGGTAGTATTGGCATGATTAATTATTAAGCTACATTTAAGGGAGGACAAGTTAGTTAGTTAGATAGTCCCTGCTTTACTTAAGGGAGGCAATCCAATGCCCACATGGAGTGTTTGTTATTATAGAGAAGAAGATGGAAAAGTACTGCTGGTTTGTTCTATGAAAGTACTGCTTGGGAAAGTACTGCACACGTGGAAAGAACTGTTTGTCTTATTAAAGTACTGTTCTAACGGTAATATTGAGGGGTAAAACACACTAACGGTAACTTTGTTATTATGGGTTGTGATTTTTCAAATCCTACCTATAAATAACTACTTTCCGATTTTCCCTCTCTCCTTTATTCGTTTCAATCTTTTCCATATTTCTCTCTCTAATACAATTACGTATTCAAGAATCAATATCTTTTTCAATCATCCATGGCAAACCTACACACGCTTCTAAACACAACATGGTGGCGAATTTAGATAAAACAGAGGCCAATGTCATCTTCCATGACATCATTGATTTCTTAACCGTTCCCCAATCGCTTATGCGCTTTGGTGGAACTCGATATAATTGAGCCTCGATACAACAGCTTTGGACAACCGCAAGGACACATATGGAGAATGATGAATCTTATATTCAAGCTAAAGTTGCCGGAAGGCTTGTCAAGATTATCAAGCATCAATTCGTGAAGATTTATTGTTTGATGATGCGTAAGGAGCTATTAGGTTTGATAAATGCTTTTTGGGATACACCGAGAGATATTGGATATGAAGGGTCTTTGGTTGACACAACAACATTCAAGAAGCCCTTGTTCACCCACATTGGAAGTATTTGGTACATGTTCTTCTTCATTGTATCGCTCTAAAAGTACTTCTGGGAGCAATTTGGTTCAAACATTGCATCCGACCGGTAGGATTGGCTACAAATCGTATGTTCAACTTTTCAAGGCTAATCTTAGATGGAATGCTCTCACACATCTCTCATGGATCAAGATGGTTAATGTATCCAAGATTTATTCAAGTCTTCTTGAATAAACAACTTTCAGATGTACCTAAGCCTACAAGTCTTTTACCTGTTGTGGTACAACCAGCCAAGATTTTTACATTTATGGCTAGGAAGAGTGATTTATTCACTGGAAGGAACACTCCATTGACTGCTTCAATGTTGGAGATTGTTCAAGCTATTAGAGATGAGGCTGATGCTAGTGATGAAAGAGAAGGTACTGCTTCTCAAGGTACTGCTTCTCAAAGTGTTGCATCTCAAGAAACTTCAACACAAGGTACTGCTTCTCAAAGTGCTGCATCACAAGGTACTGCTTCACAAGGTACTGATGTTAATGAAGGTACTGAAGTTTCTCCTACCTCATCCCACCATACTACTCCTCCTATTGCATCACCAGAACAAGATGTTCCTATTTTCTCATCATCCTCAAGGAGATACAACTACTATACCTCCGAAGGTTTAGTGTTGGATAATTATGTTCGACAAGAGAGTTAGTCGATTGAAGAAAACTATCAAGCTCAAGTCGCATGTATAGCACAATTGAAGATCAAGTTTAGAAAATTCAAGAAGTCTGTTTGGCCCTTGGTTAAACATCACAAAGTTATGGGTCAAAGCTAAAAAGAAGCAAAAAAGGCGCTTTAAGAAGACCAAAAGCAAAAGGTTCAAAAGCAATCTTCATTCCAATTGGGAGGAAATTGGAAGATAAGAATTTGAATGAAGAAGAAGTCGAACCTCAAGGTACCGATGATCAACCTCAAGGTACTCAAGTGCAAGTTAATATTGAAAGTACCGAGGAAGAAAGCATTAGAGTTCAAGGTATCGATGATCAAGGTGTCACGATCAAAGCACCGGTCTTCAAGAAACATCTCGACAAGAATTAATTACACCAAGGGTGTTAAACTTTGATGAAGAAGTCGGTCCTCTACTATTCTACATGAAGAGGAGATTGATACACCTGGTTGAGCACACTAAGTTGTGGATGAAGAAGTTGTTGAAATATTGCAAAATTTATCAAGACCAAGAAGTGTTAGCATTCCCGGTGTTATCAAGAACAACAACAAGCTTCTCAACCTACTATAGATCCAAAAGATAAAGGAAAAGGTAAGATGGTAGAAACAAAGAAGAAGAAGCTCACTTTAGCACAAATAAGGGTCGCTCAAATTGCTATGAATGAGGAAGCAACTAGAAAATTTCAAGTCGAATTGAATGTCAAGTTGATATTGAAGAAGCTAAGGATAGAAGAAGCAACTAAGAAATTGCAAGAAGAATTGAATGTCAAGTCATTGTAACATTAAAGTCACCTATTCTCGCTTCTCGCTTTACCAAGAAGACCAAATCGCAAAAGAAAGAAATGCAATGATGGCTTATTTAAAAGGTCAAGGATATATTGGATTGAATAAGTTGAATTATGTTGAGATGAAAGAGTTGTATGAAGTCGTTAGAGAAGCTTATCGTAAGAATGTTGATAGTATCAAAGATTTTAAAGATGATGATGCTCGTAAAGAAGATGATAGAAAAGAAAGCTTAAAAGAAAAAGAACAACTCAAGTTGAAGATCAACAACCATCAAAGAAAGTTGAATTAAGATCCGATACTAATGATGAACTAAGGAATTACTTAAGAATTGTAGAATTTGAGTATTCTAAAGTCGATGCGTAAAGAAGATGAAAAGAAGAAGAAAAAGTCTCCAATAACTACTTTTGAAGTTGTAGAATCTAAAGATGGAAATTATCTGATGTTTCATAGAGAAGATGAAAGCTTCAGAGTGTTTAATATGCTATGGGATCTATTGCACATAATAGATAGAGAGGATTTGTTTCATCTATATCATTTGGTGCAAGAATACTTTGAACACATTCCATCAGAAGGTGTTGGTTTAATCTTGCTTGGAGATCTCACAACTGCTTGGGAAACCAAGAAACAAGCACTCATGAGATTTGGAAAACCAAGAAGATTGGGAGATTATCACCGGAGATTCTTTGAAGAACTGGAGTACATGTTCTAGAGTTAGAAGATGGGACTATGATTCACATGTTAGCGATAGAAGATATCCGCTACATCGATCTTATGAGGAGAATGCTAGAGCATGGAATGGAAGTTGAAGAAGATAATGAAACCGCACTTATGGTCATCAAATTGTTTATCGATGGACAACTATGGTTGATGATGATGCATGAATAATCGGTATGAATCTTTATTGAATAAATTATTTTTGATATATCAAGATTTTATTCAAAGTATCACCGATCAAACAAGATTTTCTTCAAAGTACCGCTTGCGCTTTAAACCGCTTAATGATTTTGAAAAGAAAACTTTTGTTAAGTGATAAATATTTTGAAACAAAGGTTAAAAGAAATAAATGGTTTTTGAGATGGTAACAACAATAGGTTATCAATCCACCATGGTTACAAAAGGATTGGCTAATCCATGAGCAAACGGCTCGTAAAGATATCTCAAACCGCTTTATAGTTGACAACTTGCTAATAAGTTGTATGGTAATCAACTCACCATATCAAGAATGTGAAGAGTTGGCTAGCCCACAAGAAAATGGCTTGTGGTAAAGGTCGTGGAAAACCATTATATGGTAATTAGTTCACCATGATTGAAAGAACTAACTAGTCCAAAAGGGTACAACTTTTGGTAAAGACAAATCAAATCATTGATAGTCGATGATTTGCTAAAATCATATGGTTATCAATGTACCATGATCTTACACATCAAAACATTTGGCTACTCCAGAGTTAATGGCTTTGGTAAAGAGACATCAAAATCCATTAAATTTTCAATGATTCACCTCTCACAGAGTTTACACACCGAAGTGATGAGAATAGACCAAAACTTAAACCGAATTAATGTACAAATTGTCTTATGTTGTCGAAAAGATGGAGCTTGAATGTTGTTGCCGAAAAGAGATTACCGATTAAGGATGTCAGAAAGAATAATTTCTAAAGAATACTTTGATAATGATGATATAAGCACGAGAATACAAAGATACAATCCAAAGACAAAGACACAATCTTTCCTTGAAGATGGAGATGTTAAAGATAAGTTTATAAAGGAACTTGAAGTCAAGCAAGTAGAATTCAAGTTGGGGAGGATTGTTGGGATATGAAAGTGTCAAGATTGTTAAAGCATCAAGAAGTCAAAGTCAAGATTCAAAGCATCGCTAAGTAAAAAGTCAAAGCATCATTGTCAAGTCAAAGTATCGCAAAGCTAAAGAACTGCTATATTCGCTTATGGAAAGCTTTGTTATTCTAGAATATTCTTTGTTTAGATTACTTGTCGTACAAGGATACAAATTGTAAACCGACTAGGTTTATCCTTAAGCCTATAAAAGGACCCCTAGATTGGCATTAGAAAAGATATATGTTTTAGAATCCTAAAGTACGATTATTATTTAGAGTTTTAGTAGAGTTGTTAAAAGAATCAGATAACAAGCGATTTAGAGTTATTAATAAAATCATTGAAAGTTAAAGTTATATCTTCTTAGCTTTGTTAAGTAAATTCACAGCACTTAATAGAGATTACTCAGTGTTTCATTGTTAATAACTTAGGATTTATCCGAGGTTATTAAACCCTTAACAAGCTATTTAAGTTAGTTTGGTTAGAGTACATCGATAGGTTCAATCAATAGAGGAGAGTGGTGCTAACCTAGTTAATCATCCTAGCTAGTAATGTCTACGCCTAATTACTTCATATTACTTGGTGGGGTCAAGGTCGAGAGGACAACATTTGGTCAATTCGCCTAACCTATCGCCAAAGATGCCACCACCGGAGAAGTCGGTGTCCCCTCATAAGTCCAGTTGTTCCTGGTCCCTTAAGCCGAGTCATTAAGTACCGCTACATGCTTGACTTATAATAGTGAGTGCCGGGCGTTAGTAACTTAAACACTCACCCCTAATTCTTAAGTTCATCCAAGCGGTAGGTGATCAGTTGGTCAAATCGCATAAGTAGAAAGGGTGGTCATTGGTCATATCTTACCCTTCCTTCTCGCCTACTCACGTGAGGTGATCAATTGGTCATATCTCTAAGCAACTAGCCTCTGCCGCCATTCAAAACTACGAAACAAGGGTAGCTACCAATAAACTATGCATGCATACACTTAGAAATAATTATCCGGAAGTAATGTAAACGCACACAAAACAATTAAGGAATCATAACTAGGCCAGCACCAAGAGGTGCTTAGCCGCTCATATTAACCATACAAATCAATTCAATATTCAATGTTACGAAATACATGAATCGAAAGTAAAGAAAATATAAAATGCTAATGCTTATCGTAGGGGAGTGATTTATCCCTTGGAGACAGCTCCGTATGCTCCTCTAGACATGCCTTTGGCTTCTTCCCACGTTATTTGGTTGTGGTGTGTGGAATGGGATGATTTAAAATGTCGGAAATTGTGGGTATTTATAGGTCGATCGGGTTATACAGAACTAATAGAAACGATTCTGCCGTAATCTTCTATTTCTTTGTAATTTGCACTAGATCTGCTGGTTACACAGCAGTAACCTTATAAGTGGTTACACCGTATCTTCAATATTTCTTGGTTACGTCGTAGTTTAAACAAGAGTTACGGCGTAGTTATCAGCCGCGTGGAACCTCATTTGACCTAAGAAAGTTACGTCGTAGTCTTTAATGAGAGCTACGCCATGATCTTCTGATGAGTTGGTTTTCTGAGTCACGCTTTAGTTACGGCATAATGTGAGAGAAGAGTTACGCCGTAACTTCTTCAAAGTGAGCATACTCTAATAAATCTTTGAAAATTCACCAATTCCGCGTCTCTTTCGCTCCAATGCTCGTAATTTACACGAAAGTGGAAAACAATGGAAAACAAGCGTAAATCCATATAAATGATATAAATTACAAGCATTATTGGGGAAATTGACACTTAATATTCGGGACTATTTGATGTTATCAAATATCCCCCACTGAACTCTACTTGCCTTCAAGTAGACCTTATTAAAAGATTCCTAAAAGATATCTCCCATAACCGGAAAATATAAGTTTACAAATCCCTTATGCTAGAATAAAACAAAGCCGAACACATCTCGAAATGGGAATGAAACACTCAAATCTCTCAACTATTCTAAGTGTCAATTTCGGGGTGATCACTCAATCGCACAGTCATAGCATGTGTTCTATCATAAGCTTGGAGGTTACACAAATCTCCACCACTAGAGTTAAGGGCTAAACAATTTTCAAAGGCAATATGGGTAGACACGACAAAGGTTAAGGGGATGACTCGTCATTACTAACATGTCATGGCGAAGTGGACAAAATCAATGATACATGACCAAATCCATGGCCAAGACACCAAAGATTGCTCGTTGCATCACCTAGACACGCTTCATGACTAAAGGGTAGGATAAGACATGGGAAGTATATATGGTGTAAAATAAAAATCAAGCAGGTAGTCTTAATCTATAACCAAGTCATCACCACTTACCGTCCGCCCAAAGTTCAAGCTTTGAAGTTAAGAAACCGGATCATGAAATACTAGGTAGATGTGTCATTAGAGGACGTCATGATAGGCACACTACCTTTTCTCCAACTGTTGGCATAATTACCAACTCCAATATTCGAATGTGACTGAGGTGGCCTCCTCGATACTAAATCTATATAAGCTCATAACATAGTGCTTATAACAATGCACTTTCCAATAATGTAATAACATAACAACTTTTTTTTTTTCTTTTTGAATCATATATATATATATATATATATATATATATATATATATATATATATATATATATATATATATATATATATATATATATATATACTAGTTTTAAAGCACCAATGGGCGTGGCATGACTTATAATTATTTGTTTGTTGTTTTTGTTAAGCTGAAATACATTTTTTAGAATTGTCAAACAATATTATAAAACAATTGTTTCTTTGCTTTTTAGTTGTTGGTATTTTTTATTTTTTATTTGTTAAGAATTATAAATAATTGTAAAACAAACACCATCAAATTGATAATGCAATGCATCAAGTATCGACTTTTAAGGATATAGATATTACGATAAATGAGGAATGGAGGATGGATACCTTTACAGTAAAGGTTAGAGGAACGTTGGACTTTTGGGAATTACCTTTCAACGTTGCCCACTTTCCCGTCAACATAACAAATACTAATTACCTTATACTCATCTCTAGCTAAATTAAACACCAATGAAAAGCAATAGCCGAATATTAGTCATATCATATGATAAATTCGCATATACAAAAAACATACTAACCTTTTTTTTGCCCGAATGCAATGAGCATACACAGTCAAGCATTGTTGTATTCAAATTACTTCATTTACTTTGCCTTGAACACGGTCCTGAGAGAACAATATTTCCTTTTTACAATCATTCTTATAGTCAATTTCCTAATAAACATGTCAAGAGAAAATCACTTGTTTTGAGAGAACAGATAGTTTTTCTTCCATTTACAACCATGTGAGAGCTAAACTATTTGATCATGTTATAAATTCGCATAATGGATAGAATCTGCGGGGAAGCTTGTTAGCAAAAAAGTTGCAATAATATAAAGAAATGGTCATTAGGATAGGTAGTTTATAACCTCACATACTCACACATTATTATATTTTCTAAACCATGATTCATGGAGGTACTACCTAAGTACCTAACAACTCTGATAAAAATGCTCTATATCAACTTGCTGATATCTTATATACACTCGCATAGTCGCATATCTTGTTGTCATTGTACCAAGTATGTTTCCTCTCTTTATATCTGCTATATAGCCCACCAGAGGAAACCATGTCTTCCATCCAAACTAACCTCCCACTTAAGCTTCTAAATTTAAAAGCGATCAGATTAGAATTTAGAAGTCCCATCTCGTGCTTGGTGCATGATGACAATGCCTTTTTCTTCTGCAACCTAGTATCATTAGTTTACTCACCCTTGGTGCAATCTCTTATAAACATGCGACTACCGCTTCTAACATTAACGTGGTTGATACACATTGTGCAATTCGAATAGATTCCTATCTATTCTAGAACTCCACTAATACATCAGATCATTGTGATTCTTATAAATTTGCATTGAATATCACATTCATTAGGGTCATTCTCGTCTTGACCAAACGTGCTCGAAATTACATATTCTTTAGAAAGCACATGTGTTCGGATTACATAACCTAAAAAAGCTTCTTCTTGTTTTAAACGCTTTTCGTGCTATTTTTCTCATTCAAATAACGATAATACCTTAACGCGTATTGAACTAACGATTACTTGTTGAACGTAAGTATGACTGCTTGTTCCTTCGTCTAGCAGTTGCAAAAATAAAATAAGGAAAAAAACATGTAAATTTGAAGATACAATTGTATAAATATCATAACGGTAAACATTAGTATTGAAAAAAGACTCAAACTACTACACTCACTATTATAACCCCATGGTATCACAACTCCAGTTGAGACAACAAAACAAACTAAAGGAATGTGTACAAAACTGAACCAAGAAGAGAAGATGTTGAATGAGAATAAAGTGAGATATGTACCATTACGGGTGCGTTTGTCGTTTGAGGAGCGCGCTACCTTGAGCTAGAAGTTCTTGATTACATATTCCAAGAAAGTATTCCTCGTTAAGAAGGTCCTTGTGGTAGCCATAATGCATTCCATTCTTTTTGGTTGACTTGACTCCTCTTATCAACTGGTATAACTACTGCTATGTTACCTACTTCCTTTAGTGTCGTTGCCTGTAAAGTTGCAGGTTCAAGTAAAGCTATAAAACACAAAATTTTAACATGTAAACCCATATTGTAGTTGTTGCAAAAGTGCATACATAAGTAGCAAGTTAAAGATGAAAATACTAACACAGATGCCTGGACTTAAAGTCCTAACTGGAAAAGCTAAAAATTCACTACCAACACTGATATGATGCCAAATGTAGTAGAGATTACACTTGAGAGTTAAGATTATGCCTTCCTTTGAGTTTCTTGTTGTCTAACACACCACGCCCTTCCCAATCTATTGGCTCTACACATTGCAACATGTAAGTTAAACCTGAGACCATTAGACCACAAAGATATAACTATCGCATTGGCGCATCTGATTACAACTTTGAACAATGAGAAAATTTTGAGTTACTACAGCTACTATGTATTCTAAAATACAAATAAGCTACTGAACTACATAAATCATTGTGTTGCTACTTACTTTACTTATTGTCAATCGGCATACCGAATTAAGGTGGCGTTTCGGATGTTTGTACACCGCTATTGTCTGAGGCCTTTTGGTTATGCACGACATTCGTATGCATACCTGCACCTGTCACATTATAGGCAAGACATGTAGTAAAAAGTTTAACACACGAAAATACATCCTAACGACATAAGAATCGGCGCATTATAAAATACTAACGGATATCACCTCTAGTTAAATGACATGTAGATGTGCACCGATTATCAGTGGGAGCAGAATATGATCCGGAAGCATATGTAACAGCCCTTGCAGAAAAACCACTGTTACCATTGTCACCTCGATAGATCAAACCGACGGGAAATACTTGATCATGGGTTACTGTGAAACTTAATAGCATACAACTATCATCGTCCACGCTTATCTAATTTTAAATCGCAAAAGCCGGGTGTATCAATGAGTGTTACAATTGAATTAAGACAACAAAATTAAACCTCACTTTGGATATGCGAGCGTAATTTGGTTTACTAAAATTCTCAATCTTGAGGCAAGACTTGAAATTGGTGTTGGTATACTAACATAAAGCAAAATGTTACAGCCATTCACAATTAAAACAAATATAGGATTCATGAGTATAGATAATTGCACCCACTACCATGCCCTGTTAGAATATCTCACGTTCTGCCCGTATTTCATCAATGTTTCACCAAGTGGGCGCATTATATCTAAACCGCCCCTCCAATTTGATGCTTGGATCTGCCTTCTTTTGCCATACCACGACCTTATTGATAATCAAAATTGTCATCTTGCATCATACCACTTCGATTGTGACCTTGGTCATCACCACATATAACATCAGCAGTAACTAAACATATCAAATTTAAATGGAAAAAAAAAATTCACAGCTTTCAATTCTCTCTGCCCGTTGGTTTTCTTTCTCGTAGCATAATCTTTGATACTCTTTTATGTCAACACATTCAGATGTATGCATGTTCCTGAACTCTTGATAGCCGCCAATTGTGACTTCTATCTCAGAGCGGTGAGAACAGATCAAAGTAACATTTATCAAATATTCAAAGAAAGTGACAAAGAAACGTGCAAATATCGATCATCTTTGAAAGATGTTACACGTTATTTAGGTTACGCTTTCTTCTCATATATGTATATTACGGTTGTAGGGTGATTGCAATGTTATGGCTCTTCCAAATGCTTCAACAATGGATAAGTTAGCATATGCGAACGCCAAGTACATCGGCATACTCAAGAATCAAAGATACACGATGCTATCAAAACCTCTTTGTACTTCTTTTTCATTACCATGCTAGGCTAGAATGTAATAAACAATACAAAAGCATAAACGATAATTTGAATTACGTGCCTTCTATAGAAAACCGATCTACTCTTGAAGAGTAAAAATCGACTTCATGTATCGAAGACATAATATCATTGTTATGATCTTCCCTTCCAGTATTTGTTTACATGTGACCTTCCATCTTGACAAAAACCATGCGGACCGATCCCGCAATTGATTAGTGAAAAGGCTAAAAAAATACTTACGACGGATAGATAAAACCCTTGGCTTAATATATTCTTGACCCGTCTAAACATGGTTGTTTTCGTGCTATGTGACTCAAAAATTGAAGGATCGGAAAATGTTTTTATCAAGTTGCGTTTTCAAATCAAGGAATGTGCGGGAGCAACAAAATCTACAAAACAATCTTTATAAGGAGGCCAACAAAATTCGACCTTTTAGAAGAACCTAACTAAGGTGATGACAGTGCTACATAGATTTAAGCGCATGAACCTATATTTTTTAGGAATGTAGATCCCAATTGAACAATATTCAACTCCTAAATTTACAAAAAGAGGTTAATTTCAGTTATACCTCAACATGGTGAAGAGGCCACCAAGTACGTGTGTATGTATGCCAAAACTTAAGAATGCAAAGTACAGTAGACGTGAATTGAAGCCGACAAACTTGATAATTCAAAGTACACTAGACATGCTGCAAATACCCACATTAAGAAAAAACATTGACTGTATTAGAAATCAGTAGCATCAATTTCCAAGTTGTTAAGAATGTCGTCTATGTCATATGAAAATGTTGGAGATTTTAGAACATCCAATAACTAAATAGATTAAACCTTACTTTTGTTTCCTATAAACATATCAGCAAACTCATTCACCTCTACCATAATGTTGAAGATTTTGCGATGATAGACCCCACCATTTACAATGTTTATGAGTTTCTTCCTATATAGATTAATGGAAACTTTGCATAGAATAAAATGTTATAAGGTAATATGATATCAAGGTTTATGAGGTTCGGAAGGTAAACGTTAAATAGCGAATTGGAAAATGGGGTTTGGTGTTTCCGGTTACAAATAAAGAGTAATTCTATCTGAGAGAGTGGGGGAGAGTTTTGACGTAAAGTTGACGTTGGTGCGATAAAGTGGGGAAGAACGGTGATGGAAAGTCGACGATAGTACATAACAGAGAGTGTAATGAGATGACTGTGATAGGATTCAGTCGCCATAAAAGAGAGGAGGTCAATTTTGCAGGCTGGCAATGATACTTGTAACACCAAGGTGACGAGTAACTTTTTTTTAGGATGGTTGTTGTTGAGCCTTGTGGAGCTATTTTAAAATACCATTGTGCAAGCCTTTTAGTCTTAGGATTGCGCTTCTTTTTTTCTCTTTAGTTCCTATAGGTGCTGCCATTTTCTTGCAAGTTGCAGAATTAAGGAAAAGTAATGTGAATACATTTTATTGGTTTCCATGAACATAGACGTTGTTATTAAAGTCATCAGGTATTTACTTTTGGAAATTTTCTATTGGTTTGTGGTGACATAGGGATTCTTAGTTAATATACATACCGATATACATGTCAGTTTTGCACACTTTATTGGCTAAAAGAAATTGGGTCAAAAGTGGGTCTAATTGGTCAAAAGTCGATCCAACCTGTTTCAAACTGTACCTATATTTTACTTGCCTTTACCCAAACCCGTTTGACCCATTAAGTATCTATTTTACATATTTTTCCCTGATTTGACATAGAGCGAAGTAGTCGCTATGCCAGTATTACATACACAACTTTCAAGAAGCCAATCTAGTATGCACATATGTAAATACACAGGAAGGTCAAGCGCACATATGTATACCAGCATTACCAAAATACACAGGAAGGTCAAGTACACGTCCCACTGATACTCGCTCACTTGCATCATGACAAACTTCCATATTAGTAGGCTTGTTAAAATTTATGCCCCATTTTTCCATTTAGTTCATATATTAAAACAGTATAGTATATTTCCTATATTCAAATGAGGCATTCATTTACCAAATAACCAAACACTTAAAACAAACTATCACATTAAGGAATATTTAGTTTTTATATTACTTGATGTGTTTGACGTCTTACCTTTTGGAGTCAATTTGCTGTGGTTTCTTTAAGTTGAATGTGAAGAGGCTAGTGTCTTTGAGATGGTCATAGAACTTTGCAACCCTTCTAATAACTATAAGAAAAATTGGAAAGAGTATAATATCAGAAGAATGCACATCATCCAAACTGTGGGGGTGTTTGGTTTTTGTTATGTAGTCACTATGCGTCTTCCAAAGCACTCCATTTCATTAGAGCCGCGATGCACCCATGACGCATGACCATTGATCAAACTTGTTGAAGGTGCAATTCTTTTTACCCACAAAACACCATTCATTTCACCAGACATGGAAATATTATGTACTATTCTCGCATGAGCTCGAACCCGGTCTTTTAAATACGGTGTACACGAGATTCTAGGCCAAACACCGAACTAACATTCATTTACCACGATGGCGTAGACCACAAGCTCCTGCAAATGTGAAAGAAAATTGCATTTAGGTACAAAATCTATGTGCGAGTGTTATGCAAAGACGACTTATTACCTTCAACAAATAACGAATTGAAACGAGATCTTTCCTTTGACACGGTCTCATCTTGATAGATATATCAAAATTAAGATGTTTTTAACTTCGGTGACCCATTGATGACCCAGGCGATGGCCAAAACCATAACACCGCCATTGTTGCTATATCTGCGCTTCAATATCACTACCGCTCAATAAGTGGATTTTAGCGATCTTGTAGAGATAAGTAAAAATTATAGGAAGACCACTTCTTCGTATGCCACCTCCCTCATCGAAACACGCCATTGATACCAAGCACCCATAAAATCTTTTGGTTAAGTGAAAAAATATAACCGGATATGGATAGAAGATGGTGATTAAAACATCAAATCCGACATGCCTTAATTGTAACATCTTCCAAGCCATCTCGCAACTATTATTCAGATAGGAGGTGCAAGTTTGTCGAGTCCATAAACCGCTCCTCAACGACTCACAATGAGTTTTAACCAGCTCAAACACCATCAAATGCAAGTGATTTGGGACGATCGCCATTAACGAATCAAAATAAATAAACCAAGACATTTAGGTCGCAGAATGGTGGGCGGTATGCAATGACTAACATGTACAAAGTTTGAGCAGGCCGATTTAAAATTAGAAACCATCCATGCTGGATGAGTTCACACAGGAATACTTTTTGAACATTTTTTGTTTCTTTTATAGGTATATCTTCCATAATAAAACTTTTTATGGTCAGACGCATTATAAGAAGACATCGGGTGACTTAAAACCCGTTTGATCCATTTCTTTAGATAATTTCGAATTTGATCCGTTTGGAACAAAACACAACCCATCTTGACCGTTTCAAATGGTCTATTATGAAATGGTGAGAGAAATTCATGACTACATACGGGAATGTGAAATCAGGATCACACCTTGGTGCGTAAGACTCGCATGGTTCCTAGATAATTACCAAACATATACAAAGAAGCATCACGAATGGTTATGTATAAAAGTGAATAGCTACAATGCCTCACCAAATCGTCCGATTTATTTACTTACCCTATTAAGGACACCGATCGTGGACTTGTTTCTTTTTCTTCTGCTTATTTTGCTATAATACACTACAAAGACAAATCAATTAGCATGATATGTGGTAATAGGTATTGAAAACCATTAATATAAGAAAACTAAAAATAGCAAAGCATACCTCAGGTGCACTGACTAATGAACACACAAAAATGTGAAAGGTGCCAAACTCCTCTTCCACAAACTCATCTACTTTCTACAAAGCATAAATACTAAATTAGCTATTTGATATACATAATGTCAATCATTAACCAACATAAAGATAAATAAATTAAATTTACTAATATATTACTAATATTAGCAAATTTATATGTCAGCATGTGCATGGAAAGTTCTAAATAAAATAAATTTAAGCTGTTGTAATTCTATGCTACCAGGGGGAAACACACATGAGAGTGAATATGTACATCACTTAAACGTCGAGAAAGAGCAGCCTTTTGGCCACACTATCCTTAACGACATCCATATTCAAGAAACAATATTCATATGATTTATTAGCAAAATTAAATGAGACTAATGAATACATACCTTGTAGATACCTTTGTGCGTAATAAGAATGAACATAGGTTAAAGGATCAAAACTTGCAACAAAAATATACAAACATTAGTGGACTAAGCTATACATACAAGGATTCAAATATTTTGAAGATGACATATGCACACGTAACATAATACGTTTTCTTACAAACTGTGATGAAGAAAACACGAAACATCATTAGATGAGATTGTGAGGAAAAAGGATATTAGGGTTTATGAGAAAAAAATATAATGAACGGTATAAAGAAAAAAATATATGGTTTTTGAGTTTTTGATTAGGGTTACCTAAGTTGTAGGGATTCTCCTACATAATTGGTTGCATAGATTTATAATTTTGGACTTGCAACATATATTCCAAAAAATCATGTTGCCTTAGTGGTAAACACACATGTTATTCAACAAACCAACCAAGGTTCAATCCTTGCAAGGCTCATTTTTTACAAAAAATTTTCGAAAATAATTAAATAAAATCGGAAATTTACAAAATAACAAATTAAATTAAAAAATTAAAGCTTAGGTGGACAACAAATGCTTATGTGGCATGAAATTTGATTATGTGGCATTGAGGTGGCATTGAGGTGGCATTAATGTCAAATGCCTCTGTTATATATAATATATATATATATATATATATATATATATATATATATATATATATATATATATATATATATATATATATATATATATATATATATATATTTAACAATAATAACTAAACATAATATCCCCCACTTGAGATAAACAACGGAATTGGGGGTCTTCAATGATCTTCAAGAATATGTCGTCGTAAAGCGTAATTTCCGTACCTTTCCACTTGAACCTTGAACTTAGGCAAATGATGACTTCCCAATCACAAATAAAGACTACAGGGTAGGCTAAGGTGTATAGGTGTATCGAAATAATATATTGGGTTAACAAAATGAAAGGAATGGCTCACATGGGTGTATCTAAGGGTATCTTGCACTAAAGGTGAGTGCAACAAAAGGGTTTCACATGGGGTTCAAGAAGTCGAGGTGACTAATTGATAGACACACAATGGTAGGCTATTTGGGTGATAATCCAATAATATTGCCTTCTTAAACTTAAAAGTCCAAATATATCAAGCTAACTCAACATACCTCGTCTATGGTCTCGAAATGATGCAAAGGCCAAGTTCTAAAGTTTACAAGCTACCAGCGCACTCATAATTTGGTGGATTTGGGGTAAAATATTGGAAACGGATAAGGCTAATCTCACCATATAATATCAAGGGTTGTATGTGCTCGGCTAAGGTCTAATCTAGTTAGGTTAAGAAAAACATGTCAAAATTAAAAATGGCATAATTTTCAAAATAAACTAGAAAAACGAGGGCAAAATAAAGTTCAAGAGATAATTCTACTCCCGTCCTCCCACTTGAATTATACAAAGTCCCTTTTGTACTAAGCGTTAAATAAAGGTGAAGAAAAAGTAGAATTAGGCGAGAACTTCCAAATTTACTCCAAAAGAAAAAGGCCCACGAAAAGAGGCGTGCCTTCGATAAGCATCTATGAACAAACTTCAATCCACGAAATCACACTACCGACAAGCATAATTCTAAAAAAATATTAAAATAAAAACAAACCTAACTCACTTTCGTAGGAATCACGGTTGCATTTAGCATATGCAAAAGCCTTTTAAACCACTTGGTGTCCCAAGTGGACGAGTGAAGTCTCGTGAGGGTTTATAGGGAACACACCCACAAAGTTCATTTAAAATACTAATACAAGGTTATTGTGTTTTAAAATGAAAGAAGTAAGCAGAGAAAAGTTACGTCGTAACTCCTTGAGGAGTTAAATAATCAACATCTGTTGAAAAGAGTGCACTACTGGCGTAAACACGGAGATGGTATTACGCGTAATCGGTAATGCATCTGAAATTATCTTTGCGAGGTAGATTACTGGCGTAACCACCGAGATGGATTCTGCCGTAACTATGGTCGAATCGACAAAGTCGCAAAGAAGAATCACTCCAAGTTTTACGCAAAAATGATTAAAAACACAAAACCCTATAGAAATGGAAATAAAACAAAAGAAAGGGATAATTCGGGTTATCTCTCGAAAGAGCATTTTTCTTTATTAAAGAGTCTTTAAGTTAGACTCCGAGCCGCGGGGCTTTATTGGGGCCTTTGGACTTGGTCGATGTCCTCCATTGCATTTTTATTTGAAGAAGGCTGGTCCCAAACATGTGGAGAAACATACTGATTCATGGAATATCTTTTTTATAAAAAATTAGCATGTGCCCACTCATGACGAAATTTAGCCTCTTCTTCCCATTTTATTTTAATAGCCCCAAACTTTACTCGTAACCAATTTTCAAATGAAATTCCCCTGTATCCTATTTTACTTATTTCTTCTTCGTCAAAACATGCCCATTCCTTTCGTTTGAGCCAGTTAGGATCGGGGCATTCTCCTCCATTGCAGATCTTACGGTTTAGGTCGCATGTAGGCCATACCATTGTGAAGTCATCAGACATCATAGCTGGTTCACAAAAATTAATGGTCCAATTAATCTCGGTGAACCATTCGTTTAGAATATTATGCCCTTGCAACCACTTTTTCTTGATAAGCTTTTCGTCTTCCCAGCACCACCAAACTTCTGCAGCCTCTTTAATTATTCAAATAAGATGTTGTCCTCCTCCATTGCATTGCTTTTGAAAAGGAGAGCACGTAGGTAATATCACTTTGGTCCCATAAATCAAACAAATATCCGGATTACAACAGTGAAGTTTTCCCGTAACAACATAACTAGGCACAGAAGGTGGGATCTCTTCTTCATTGCTATCATCGTCACTTGATTCGGTCCCCTGTAAATGGCCAAAATATGAAGGAGGAAACCTATCCGAATCATCTAATTTAATCCTTGATGAATTTTCAGTTGTAACAATTTTATCCGGTTTAAGGCATAAGGTTTTGTCCAATTTAAACTCTACTATATTGCCGTAGTATCCACCGTAATATTCTAATGAGTCAAGGAATGGTTTACCAAGAATCAAATGTTCCTTTTTGTTTTTCTCCATGTCGACGACCATAAATTCGGGGGATGAAACAAATCTATCGACCTTGACACAAGTACCACATGTAATTCCTAACGGGGTAACCATGGTGTCATTTGCTGATTTAATCAAGATATATGTTTCCCAAAGATGGATTATCTTGAGTTTTAAGAATATGGAAAGTGGCATGATATTTATACTAGATCCAAAATCTACTACCCCCAAGATATCATAACTCCCAACTGAACACGTAATGACTAACCCGTCTGTGCTAATATCCTTAACTGAGAATAAACCAGTTTCTGACCTGGTTATGCCTTCTGAATCATGGTTACGCCGTAACTTAGGGAAATGGTTACGACGTACCTTCACCTGTTTGTCGACAATTGTCTCCTCCAAATCTTCGGTTGTGGATTTGTATTCCTCAATCACATCCTGAGAATTATCAGCGAAAATAGCATTGCACTCCACCATAGGTTTGGTTTCATTAGGTTCAATGTTACTTATCTCAATCTCTGCACTGAGTTTTTCTACCTTAGCTTCAAGGTTTTTTAGGGTTTCGTTGTGCCTGAAAAGATTTTTATTTGTGTTATCCTGGAAATTTCTTAGCCATTTATCTTATTATTTTTCTTTCTGGGCCGAAGTTTCCAGGAATTTGTTTATTGTTTCTTCAAGGTTGGGCTTTCGATTATCTCTGTAAAACGTTCGATTTTCTCCATATTTGGCTTCTTCAATTATATTTTCTTCGTCAACGTGAGGAAAATTCTTCGTGAACGGTTTCTTCAATTATATGTCCTTCCCTACAGCTTTCACAACCCACTTGGATGGCATGAACGGTTTCTCTGAATTTCAGCATATCTCGACTTAGATTTTCAATTTTACTAGCGATTGCTGCAATTCCGTCAAAATTTCCGCCTTGGTTTCTTTTGCTTCCTCCTTAGTGCCATTTTTGAGAATGATCAGCCATTTTTTGAATGGCTTCAATTGCTAGAGTAGGAGTCATGTTTGGGATAGGTCCTTGATAGTCCAGCATCAGTCTTGTAGTCACGTTGATTCCTTTGTAGAAGATGTTGACCTGTTGCTGGTTGTTTATATCATGTGTAGGACATTTCTAAAGTAGATCGTTGTATCTATCCCAGGCCTGATACAACGTTTCATCATCTTCTTTCTTGAAATTATGGATTTCCAAAAGCTGGTTAGAAATCTTCGACGGCGGACAATAACTCTGAATGAAGTGCTTCTTGAGTAAAGCCCAGGTATTAACTGCCCCGGCGGGCAATCTTTCAATCCAACTTCTGGTAGACCCAGCAAGAGTCATGGGGAATACCCTTAGCATAACGGCATCATGAGACATGCCCGGAATGTTGAAAAGGCTTGTGATGTATAGGACATTTTCAACCTGCTCATATGCATCTTCATCCTTGTTTCCAGAAAAAGGGTTAGCACGAAGCTCCCTCATAAATTGGTCTTTAATTTCGAAACGAACATCAGCACCGATCACCGGTCTTATGAGACCCGGCCCTTGTTCTGCTCTTGTCAACGCTAAATATTCCTCAAGAGTGAGGTCATCAATGTTAACAACTTCCATGGTACATGAAAACTTGAATAGTGATCGTGAGAAATATAAAAAAGTTTAAACAATATGAAAATGAAAGACTTAATAGCAATCCTTATATAACTCTCCGGCATCGGCGCCAAAAACTTGATGCAGGTTTTACTGACCAGGTTTTAATATTTATATAGTCTCGTTATACTTATGGTCTACCCTAATGCACTAACGGGCAGTG
Organism: Chrysanthemum lavandulifolium; assembly: GCA_022545495.1. Taxonomy (NCBI): domain Eukaryota; kingdom Viridiplantae; phylum Streptophyta; class Magnoliopsida; order Asterales; family Asteraceae; genus Chrysanthemum; species Chrysanthemum lavandulifolium. The sequence goes on along the minus strand of CM040238.1, from coordinate 227,122,469 downwards.
TACCAGGTCGTGTGTAGTGTAGTATTCGGTAAACCCGAGGTCGTCCCAAGAGCTGTGTGTGTTGGATTATTACTAAGTCTATGTGTCACAGTTTTTAATATGATTTTGATAAATAATTAATTAATTAACTACTAAAGAAAATAAAGGCAAAGGTTCAATCAATAGAAGAGAGTGGTTCTAACCTAGTTAATCATCCTAGCTAGTAATGTCTACGTCTAATTACTTCTAATTACTTGGTGGGGTCAAAGTCGAGAGGACAACATTTGGTCAATTCTCCTAACCTATCGGCAAAGATGCCACCACCGGAGAAGTCGGTGTCCCTCATAAGTTCAATTGTTCCCGGTCCCTAAGGCGAGTCATTAAGTACCGCTACATGCTAGACTTATAATAGTGAGTGCCGGGCGTTAGCAACTTAAACACTCACCCCTAATTCTTAAGTTCATCCAAGCGGTAGGTGATCGATTAGTCAAATCGCACAAGTAGAAAGGGTCGTCGAGTTGGTCATATCTTACCCTTCCCGTCTCGATTACTCACTTAGGGGTAGTTGGTCATATCTCTAAGCAACTAGCCTCTACCGCCATTCAAAACTAACGAAACAAGGGTAGCTACCAATAAACTATGCATGCATACACTTAGAAATAATTATCCAGAAGTAATGTAAACACAAACAAAACAATTAAGTAATCATAACTAGGCCAACACCAAGAGGTGCTTAGCCGCTCATATTAACCATACAAATCAATTCAATATTCAATGTTACGAAATACATGAATCAAAAGTAAAGAAAAGATAAAATGCTAATGCTTATCGTAGGGGAGTGATTTCTCCCTTGGAGACAGCTCCGTATGCCCCTCTAGACCTGCCTTTGGCTTCTTCCCATGATTTTTGGTTGTCGTGTGTGGAATGGGATGATTTGAAATGCTAGAAATCATGGGGTATTTATAGGCCAGATCTGGGTTACGGCGTAACAAATAGAATAGTTACGCCGTAATCTTCTATTTCTTTGTAATTTGCACTAGATCTGCTGGTTACGGCATAACCTTATAAGTGGTTACGCCGTATCTTTAATATTTCTTGGTTACGCCGTAGTTTAAACAAGACTTATAGCGTAGTTATCAGCGGCGTGAAACCTCATTTGATCTAATAAAGTTACGTCGTAGTCTTTAATGAGAGCTACGCCGTAATCTTCTGATGAGTTGGTTTTCTGAGTCACACTTTAGTTATGGCGTAATGTGAGAGAAGAGTTTCGCCGTAACTTCTTCAAAGTGAGCATACTCTAATAAATCTTTGATAATTCTCCAATTCCGCGTCTCTTTCGCTCTAATGCTCGTAATTTACCTGAAAGTTGAAAACAATGGAAAACAAGCGTAAATCCATATAAATGATATAAATTACAAGCATTATTGGGGGAAATTGACACTTATTATTCAGGACTATTTGATGTTATCAATCTCCTAGCTTGCAAGGTGAGCATTGCCATCTGCCACTGAAGATTAATTTCTTCAAGATCATCAGGATCAATTTGATCCAAATCCTGGTTCAGCACTGTAACATTGGTTGTGAGATCAGCTAGAAAAGCACAAATAGCACCATCACTAATGTTGTAGCAAGCAGTGGAAACATTAGTATTAGCAGTGGAAACTTCATAATTGGCAGTGGTAGTTTCCTGGGTGCTCCTGTTGTTGGTAGACACAAAAGCAATGTTCTGAGGGGAAGAGGATGAACTAGCAAGATTCTTCTCAGACTCATAGACCTTTAAGTTGTTGTAGAGAGTATCCAAGGTCAGTTTTCCAAAATCTTCTTTGTTTCTCCAAAAAACTGTGTGCATAGCCCATTGTTAGGATCCAAATATTATTGTGTTGATGATTCGGTGGTCTTGGATGATGGAAATACATGTTTGCCATAGTTAGAGAGTTAGTAGAGAGGGTGTTCTTGCTAGAGGTTTACACAAAGTATGAAATATTAGATTAATGAAGAAGCACCACCCTTCCATGGATGGAAGGGGTATTTATACTCTACAATCTACGACCTCCTATCGGCATGTGGATCGGGGATACGGTGGGTAAAGACCGTCCTTCCTCCACGGTGTTGCACTAATCTATACTACGCTACAAACTAATAAATAAACTACTAAATAACGTAAATAACGATATGTCTACGAGCTAACTTATGCTAGATAATATTAAGGGTGACCGACTCTTCACTATGGAATTTTCTAATTCTAACAATCTCCCCTAAGGAGGTCACCCCATGTTATACATTTGAATCCTAGCATTCTATTCTTGTCTTTGTTCTTGAGCTCGTAGACTACAATTCTTCATTTCAACAATCTTTGTGCTTTTGTAGCGATTCTTCAAAGTCCGCATTGATTTGTACTTTTAGTGGAGGCCTTTAAGCGATCCACATCTTTGATGATCTTGAGCTTTCTTTGAGATCATCACCACGATAAATCTCTTTGGATCATCCATAGTAGTGTTGCCTTCATGTGAAGTTGTGACATTTGGACCGACATGCTCACACTTTTGAATCATGACATCTTTCCATCGAGTAGCGGAAGCTTTCTTGGTTCATGATATTTGCGGAGGTGTAGCGAGCATAGTATAAAATATCGAGAACCGAGTTATGTAGATATGCACCGATCATGATTTCTTCAAATTAAGTGTGGATCTTGTGAGCATGCGGCATTGGATTGACTCCTTAATTACGATCATTGCAATCGTCGGGGTGTACCGCATCTGACGATTAGCAATAAAGCGCACGACGTGTCTTTGATCACTTCGTTGAATTGAGGTACACGCCCACGGTTCCCGTTGATCGATACAAATCATCGCCTCGTGATCGGTAGGATTCCTAAGAATCTCCTTGACGGGGTTTCGCAATGTTCTAGTTGTTCTCAAACCGGGCGTCTCAAAGAAGACAACACGGAGTGAGTGAACCAATGAATTGAGATTCACCGATTGATGAAAAATTGATTTGAAAACAATCGCGTATTGCTTAGAATAAAGAGTTTTGCAATACGACGAAGGTTTTATGAGAAAGATCAATTTTCAATCAAAACACTTTTGTATTTGAAAATAGTACACAATCGGCGTGCTAGTGAAAAGAAGAGATTCGCACATCGACCGGTTTTTCTAAAAGTATTTTCAATCGAGATACTTTTGAATTTGAAATGAATACACATTCGACGTGCAAGAGAAAAGAAGATTTGCACATCGAACGGTTTTTCCAAAAGTATTCGTCAATTCCATTCTTGGACCAAGGTTGATTCAAGAAAGAATCGCCCCATTGTTTCTATCCAGTTGTCACAAGTTTGATCTTACGAGAAGATCTCACATGTCACCCACCAAGAGCTTGTTTGATGTTGGCTCTAGAAGGATTTCCATCTTCATCGTGAATATTTTCATATCACTCGGATGTTCCGCAATACCACAAGGATAATCGTGGGACTCTTAATATATACTTACTTTCCACATTGTATGAAAAAGCAAGTCTTCAAGAATTTAGTGTCTAACGAGATATTGTGGATGATCTCTTGGCTCTAGACTCAAAAGTGCACATTTGGTTCCCTGTCGGTGACTAGGGAGAGGGTCTCCTTCTTCAATATCAACAATCTCTAAGAGAAAGTCGATAGATTATGTAGGTTCCCATGAGAATGAAACAAGCCCTTTTAAGAGGAACTTGAGTGGTTTGGAAAGTTGTAGTGCGGTCGTCCTTGGGTCCATGACGTCTTGTCTTCAATACCGGCGTTACCTTGGTAAACACCGGTAGCATATGTATTGAACCCGGTTCTCGCCCTAAGGTTGAATTGATGGAGGGCTATTTCTTTTCACCCTCTTCACATTCGGTTCTTTTCATTCTTCAACCCTTCGCTTACCGAGACTTCATTACTAGAACCTTGTTGGGTTAATTCCAAGACTAGCTCATCTCGATCCGCACTCTTCCCATATCTCACTTTTCTCCTTTTTCATCATACCTAAGGACTCTACACTATCTAGTGGATTATCCTCGGTAGATCCCTCCGGTTACGGCGGATCATGGGAGCGAATACCTAACCTAACCATCCTTATAACTCCATGCATAAAATAAATTGGTCGGTCTTTTGGTATTGTTCTTTCCTTCATGAAACCAATTGAAAAATCATTTGGAAAAACAATCAAGGTATGTACCTTAATAGTTTTGATCATTTAGAAAACCTCCCCCTCAACATGTGCGTGTGATTTAGAAATTGTTTGGCACATGGAGGCAAGAGGACTTTGAAATATTTTCTTTGATCACAATTTTCATACTGAAAAAGCCATTTGATTTTCTTGGTAAAATTCTCCCCTCAATATGTGCATAGGATATTAAAACATTTTATCACATAGAGCAAGAGTTCTTTTGAAGCACATCCACAATCACACAAGCCATTAAGAAACCATTTAAAACACAATCAAGGTACTTTATAATCTCTTTTAAAAAACTTTTGTACCTCGATGGTTTTGCTCCCCTCAATATGTGCTTGAGATTCGAAGCGTTTAGCACATATGAGAGAGCGACTGCACAACCGAATCAAAGCGATCAACTTTTATCAAATTTCATTATTAAATCACAAATTCTCCCCGATCAAAATATCAAATCCTTTGAGATTTTGGATCCCAAGTGATTTAATTAGGTTTAGAAAACATGGGAGAAAATGTGGCCTTGTTTAAATACTCATATGGTTTTTGATAAATCCTCCTCCTCAACATGTGCATTATGTATTTTGAAATCGTTTGGCACATGGAGGCGAGAGTGCTTTTAAAGGACTAAAACCAATTCCATTTAAAACAGATTTGAGATTTAAAACACGATCTCTACCCCGATCGAAATATCAAACCATTTGAGATTTGTGATCCTAATCGATTAAGTCATTTAGAAAATTTGGGAAAGGCGTGGCAAGATTTAATTTTGAAAATGATAGATAAGGACCAGATTTAGACATTAAAGATTGTTAGTGTCGTATGATAGTTTTTAAGAGATCTTTAAGTAAAATAAAACAATTTCACAATCAAACAAGAACGAGAAAAATTTCATTTTGACGGATCTTTGAGTTTTAAAGAAAACCATACCATGACATAACATTAAATCTTTAGATCACCACATTTTAGCGCATAAACGGAACTTTTGTGAACAAACATCGTTTGAAAATATTTTATTTTAAATCACTCTCCCCCTCAATCCATGACAGAAGTCAATAATTGGGTGACTTAGGTTTTGATAACATGAAGTCCGATGATTTTCAAAATTAGTCCAATATATTTTCAAAACAATATTTTCCATTTTCAAAACAACTTAATTAAATTATTCAAAATTGTTTAAAATGGTATCCCGCATAAAGATACGTTAGGTGGTTGAGAAGCTTCGTTGTTGTTCTTTGTAGGGTTTGGAAGAAAACCGTCTGCGGATGCAGATGAGACTTCTTCTTCGTTGCATTTTGAATGCCAACCGAGGTCAAATTAAGCTCCGTTTCTTCAATCACTTAGAAGAAAACCATCTGCGATGCAATGAGACCTCTTACGTTGCATTTATGCCAACTCTCCATAGAAGTCGATTAAGCTCCGTTTCTTCATTTGTCAACCCAAGATATAGTTACCCTTTCCTTCGGCATCAATCATCTTCAATTGTGGGATCCGGATCGGGAACATTATTATATACCAATATACCTGCATACGTTAGTGAACACACACAGATATATGGTGGTCGACATCACCCAAAGAGCAATCGCCTAATAAAAATCAATGTAACATATCAATCAGATCATATAAATGTATGGGAATAATGTGTACATCAAACTCTAATCATCTAATCCTAGCAATCATATCCTAGGCACCTAGTCCTTCAACATAGGTTAACATCATTTTTAATTAAGCAAATTAGGATAATTAAGAAAGCCCGTTAGATGATATAGATTTTAAAACATTATCCCCTCAATCAATGACTCAATTTGTGAAAAGTTTAAAAGTCTTGAAGTCATTGATTGAGTTTGCGATTTAATAAAAACTACAAACCGATTGTTGTTAAAGCAACTCATTCTACCACCATTTTGGAAAACAACAAATATTTTTCCAAGAATTTTAGACGGAAAAACATTTGTGTAGGAAATGATCCTTCGACATACTTTCCTTGTTTTGTTTTTAGGATAAGCGCACGAAATATTTTGAAAATAGTTTAAGCGTAGCACTTTCCTTCCTTTAAAAGAACGGGTTGCTATCTGAAATAATAGCAAGCCATAGTTTTAAGCACGGGTTACATCAAGTAACTCGCAAGCCATTATTTGAAGCCCGGGTTACTGATGCGAAATAATCGAAGCCATAGTTTGAGACATGTTTTGGAAAGAATATTTACACCTCCTCGCTCGAACTTCATCTATGGTCCCGTGCCATTATTGAATGACATTTCTAAGACCGTAGATGTTATCGATACCGAAGACATGTCTTGAGAAAACATATTTTTGGTATTTTGAAATTTTCGATTTTTATGGTTTTGAAGGTTTTATATTTTTATATTTTCTTTTGATGGTTTTATATTTTTCTATTTTGTTTTTGTTGGTTTTATAATTTTGTATTTTGTTTTCGGATAAATATATACAAGGATAGAGTAGATGATATAGTTAAAGAAGATGATGATACGATACAAGAGATAAGGATATCGAGCGACGTCGTAGAAGATAGAAGTCATCAACTCTTAAACATTCACCACCAAAGCTTCGGGGCTCTTGAATCGAAGAAAGAAATTGAACCATCTCGAAGTGAGACTCGCGACTTCCCCCAAACCGAAAATCCTTAAGATGAGCGATTCAAGCTCTATTTCAAGCTTGCTTTAGCCAGTGCACAAGGAAGCACACCATTATCATAAATCCATTGCTCCATTTAAGAATGATAATCGAGGATCTCCATTCGGGTTATATCATCCAATAGAAGAACAACAACGTTTCATCCCACACTTAAATAGTCTTCTCAAATTTCATAACCATCAAGTCGGACGCAATCCATTCCAAAAGGTGTCAAGAAACCACCTCCCAAAGTAGTTGAATTGAAGCGGTCGGTTTCTTTGAATAATGCTCAAGAACTCTCCCGAACACACATCATGAGGGAATGAAAACACCTTCCCATGTTCACATTTTTCTTCCCGGATGATCGTGTATGAAGCTCAAGAACCGAAGTACACCAATACCAAGAGCTCTCCGAATACACATCATGAGGGAATGAAAACACCTCCCATGTTCACATTTTTCTTCCCGATGATCGTGTATGAAGCTCAAGTATCCTAAGTATACCAATACACAAGGAATGAATAATCGATAACATTGAAGAAGCGTGGCCAAGTCATCGATTATCTCTGGGTGACAATCTCGGATGTCAACACGGAATAAGTGATTATATCTACGAATCATCGATTAAACACTCAAGTGAAATAGTTGAGCATCCCCAATGTACACAATCTCTTTCCCCGATCATTGCGACACCATCGAAATCACCACATACTAGTGTACCTCTGTTATCTTGAAACTTTCTCTAACATCACTTCCCCATGTAGTTGGAATAATAACACAAAAGCCTTGATGAGTAAAACCTTGAGTTTCTGCGGTCATGACAATTGTTTTCCCGAGATATCTTCAATCACTTAGAAGTATTAAGCTCATCAAGTTTACTCACCATGAGTCAAACCTTGAGTTTCTCTGCGGTACTAACATTTGTCTTCCGGGATGTCTTGAGCCACTTAGAAGAATTAAGTTCATCAAGTTTACTCGCTTTGTGTTTATATGTGAGTCTCCTTTCTCCTTCTCGGTATTGACACTTGAAATCGACAACTCATTGAAAGCCCGTATACTAGAAATTTGTTGAGAAGAACACTTGAATTCTTTGTGAGAATCAACTTGTCAAGACTCACTCGACTATTTATATCAACCCTTCGTAGACAATTTGAAGTGACCATCAAGAAGAAAAACCCGCTATACCATACTTGAAACTCAAGTCAACTTCCCACATTTGTATCTTAAGCTTGCACTAATGATGGAAGAACGGTTTAGAGAATTTATGCTTCAAGCAAATCTCTAAGTACTCACTACCCAAACAAAGTATGAGACATTAACACCTCTTGCGATTATCCACACCGTCATATGCGTGACATTTGAGTAAAACAAAGTAACTCCTAATTGTGATAGTTAACGGGTCTTCAACCATCCACCTCGACTCACGGTAACTAGATAAACCAAGTCTTCAACTCAAATTCTTAAGCCCGAGCAAGTTATCGAATAAGAACACGCCTTTGTGAAAGTCAACTTCAATCTCAAATAAGTGATAAATGATTAACTCAAGTAATCAACTTGAGTCAAATGTCCAAAACAAAATAGTCAATAACAACGTCTCGAGGAGTCATCATGAACGAATATGAGCAAGTCTAATTGGGGATTGAATCGACTTATAACACACTCCCAATTAGTGCTCTTCCCAAAACCGACAACTGTTTGAAAATGCCCGATTAAGAAGAAGTCTTTAGATCGTTAAATGCAACTCGTCTTTAGTCTTCTAACATGTAGCGAATATGTAGAACCGATCAGACTCGACCTTCTTCAAGATTGTCCATTTGGGAATTGAAAGCTAACATCTTCAACTCACCAAAAATAAGAACATCACCAAAAGCATCCCAATCAACTTACATCTTGCAAATCCCTTAACTAAAATCCTCCCAATCAAACAAGAACAGAAGATGTTCATCAAGGAAATCAAGAATCGTCCGCAACGAACACACAAGATGGTAACGCCAAACTACCAATCACATCAAACAAGAACAGAGATTGTTCGGAATCATCATGTTGATGTATCGTGAGGCATTAACCGGAAGCACTTTGTCGATAAACTCATCAATCTGAGTGAAGATGTCAACCAACGGCTCTTAGAAGAAAAACTCCATGTGAAGATGACCCGATAATAAGAAGCTCGGTTCTTACATGAGTTTAGAGCCGTATGACCATTTATATTCTCAAATATCAATCAACAATGCAAAAAAAATTCACACTTCTTCTCCCCCTCAAGAATTGCATACGGAGATGCCATTCTTGATTAAACAAGTGAAAATCATCCGAATGTTCTATTCACACTTCTCTCCCTTAAAATCGGCACACATGATGTCGCCATCTTCATTATAATTGAGCAAGTGGAATGAGAAAACAATCGGTGGTAGCCGGTTCACTTGATGACCAAGCGCATGGAACAAGTATGAAGCATGTTGATGAGAATGGTCATAATAAGAAGATTTCTCTTCTTGAAAGATGAAGCGCACCGACACGCACACTTTTCTTTTCTTTAGAGTACGAGGCATGAACCGATGTGTTCATCGTCATAAGAAGATTTATCTTCTTTCAAGATAAAGCGCATCAAACGTACACTTTTCTTTTCTTTGGAGTACGAGGCTGAACCGATGTGAGCAGACGTCATAATCTCTCTCTTTCGACTCTCTTAGCAAAACATGCAATCATCCCCATTATCATTCTGTAGGCTCTTTGTTGTGACAACTGATGGAGAAAACCCAATATGATGAATTTGACTCTAAAGTAAGCTAACCCGACTCGTGACTTAAACTTGCACATATGTAACAAAGAACGGTGCCGAGACTTCATGCTCCATTGAATCTCTAAGTACTCTATACTCTTCATCCAACCAACCATCAAGTATAAGACGTACATTACCTCTTGAAAATCCACAATTGAATGCGACACTGAGCACTACAACGTAACTCCTTTAAGTGATAGTTATTTTGAGATGATAAGAGCCCAATTCCCCCAAGCGGTAAAAGAAAAGGTAAAAGTCACTCAACAATAACTAGATTTCCAAGTCTTCGTTTTTGATAATAAGCTCGAACAAGGATCATGAAGAATCTTCATCCATCCATCCCCGATACCTTCAGATACTAAGTACACTCGCCCGTGATAATTCACTTCAACCTCAAATAAATAATACCGAATTAACGCCGTTGTCACATCTTCTGAACTGCTCAAATCTAGCCTCCTTTGACATTTAAACGAACTTTGATAATGGTTTCATCCCGACCATGGTTAAAAGCACGTAACCCCGTAAAATCATGTAAAAACCAAACTGTCATGAAGACAACCCAAACACATACCCAATTCATGAAGTACACCCTTTTATCCCTTCTTTGAAGCAGAAACCGTAGCACCAGCGTCAAGAAAGTCCTGAATTACACTTTCTCTTCTCCAAGATGGTTCCATCATTACGGGATTTTACAATTCCATGGTTTAAACCGAGAAATAGATTCTTTCGCGGGATTTTACAAAATCAGGAATAAACCGTAAGATAGCTCCGGAAATGCACTTTACAATTACCAGGATGTTTCCATTGTCACGGGATTTTACAAGTCTATGATTTAAACCAAGAAATAGGTTCTTTCGCGGGATTTTACAAAATCAAGACAAAACCGTAAGCAATGTCAGTTCGTGTTCAGACAACCTTGGTTTCGGTGAATATCTGTTTTAGGGGAACATGTAGTGGTTCATCAGCTGTTCATAATCCAACATCCACAATATCATCAACCATCCAAACAACACTTTGGTAAACACATTATTCACGCAATCTGTCGGCTATTGTAGTGACCACATGGAGAAGAAAACTCGATATACCAAACTTGATCATGAAGTAGAATTCCCCAGATTCGTTACTTAACCTTGTACTAATCCTTGTGAAAAAGAAACGGTGTACCCAATGTACAAAACCTCTTGACATTCTCAATTGAGTGAGACACCAAAGTGATAGCTACGTTGTGGGTTAAGCGAGAAAGAATCACACCCGTAACTAAATAGCCAAGTCTTTATCACACTCAATAAACGCCCAAACAAGTCATCTTCGCGGAAGAGTAGAAAGAAAGAAGATGAAATAAGTAAACATGCCCGGAAGAACCTCACTTCAATTCTAATTAAGAAATACTGAACAACAACCCCGTAGTCAACTTTGATTAATCATCACTTTAAGCCGTGAAATAATATTCTCCGTGAAAATGTACAACCAAATTGTCAAACCTCATAACACAAATAATCTCATCATCAACTCTCATTATTAAATCTCATCAATTGCAAATCTTGAGAAGCCCATATAATCAACACAAGAACCCCGTTAAGAAATATCCGAATAAAAACCCGCAGTCATTTTTCTTCAAATTTTAGTTCAATCTGTTAATTTGTATCCTCCGTGAAAATTATAATGACCAACATACCATACTTAATAACACCAAGCATCAAAGATTTGTATCCAAAATGATTTTCCTTACAAAATATTCGGATAACAAACACATTCCAGAAAAATTTAGTCCAAGCGAAGTAAGTCATAGCCTCACGAATTAGCAGGAAGCCTATACCAGTCCAATATAATAATCCGATTCATACACTCATTTATACCCTTGAGACTAAACCCAAAAACACGAGGCCCATATTCAAAAACCGAACATAGCCCATTAAAGCCCATTGCAATGCCTGATCTAATTATCACTTATGCCCTAAAATTCGGGTGTATTTAACAGTCATATCTCACATGCCCTAAAAATCCTCACATCACAAACCTAATTATCTCCTCAAAAATTTCGCCTCCTCTCAACTCTTATCTCCTTACATAAAAAACTAGATTGGATAGCCAAATATTAGACTCCATTATACCAGACTTTCATCAAAAGCAGCTTAATAAAATGATCTCATCAATTAAATCATGCTATCAAAAGCATCAGACGAATCAAAAAACATATCCAGACCTCGCCACAGGGATGGCTAGAGATCTTGAGACGGCTTCAAGGTACAACCAAGCGTACACGGGTAAGCATCTTCCATCTTGTATAGTGAGAACGAATCAAGAGAAAAACATTTTAACAATATTGTTAGATGTTTTATCTTAAAATATTCGGATATTTCAAAGGAGTGAAACTCCTAAATAGATCTATGATGTATATGTTCATATGTGAATGGATCTTTTGAGATCTTCGTGTTTATAGAACCTCACATACAATGGAACATAAACTGAGATCGAGACAAAGTTGTTTATCATCTTTTCTTCTTTAACCTTGATAGTCCAAAATCCGAATATCTCGAAAGGTTTTAAGCACAAGTTGTTTATCATCTTTTCATTTATGATTCGAACATTAAAACTGAAGCACAAACTTTTCACTTGGATCTATGATGAGGAAGTTTTCGTGGGTATTGCACCATTGATGTAGCCATGAATCACCCCAAAACGATTCTGAGATCCATATAGTGTTTTGTTGGAGTCATTTCATTTTTCCGAAAAAAATGGATCTGTGATGTATCATATCTCCTTATTGTGTAAAGACGAAACGTTGAATACCAAAAGGGAGATAAAACTGAGATCAAATTGTAGAGTTGTGTCTTGATTAATGATGATTGTAACTCGTGTATGAGGCTCCTTGATAGTCTTGATGTTTTCACTTTGAGGACCACGAGTCATACAAACTGAGATCTAATCTTGTAATTTTTTTTTTTTTATTAAGAGTCATTGATTGTATGAGAGTTGAAGGAGTGTTGAAAGTGTTATGGGTTGAGTCTAGGTTAGAGGATAGTTGAAGTTTTAGATTCGGATCTGATTCATTACAGTTGACGTCTTTTGGACTGATGATGGGTTATGGAACCAAGGTTCATGATGTTGGTAATATGATGGTCTAAGGTTTGAGGTCGAGGTCTTGTTGTGGTCACGATCAATTTAGAACTTCTTCTTCATCCTTTCTGTTAATGTCAAGTCTAGTTGTGAGCCAAGTCGCTAAGCTAACTCGCTAATCCAAGTCGCTAAGCTAACTCGCTAAGCCAAGTCGCTAAGCTAACTCGCTAAGCCAAGTCGCTAAGCTAACTCGCTAAGCCAAGTCGCTAAGCTAACTCGCTAAGCCAAGTCGCTACGACTTGTTAAATAACAAGTCGTTAGGTCTAAGTCGCTAGGTCAAAGGTTTGTACCAAGTCGCCATGAGTAAAGACTCAGGCAAGTCGCTACCATAAAACAAGTCGCTACACGGATACATTTCATTTGGACAGTTTTGAGAGTAAGTCGCTATCCTGAACGTACAACTCGCTAGGATGAAAAACTTTTTTTCTATGAGTTTATTTCACCACTTTTCCGACCATATGCATACTTACCCGAAAAAGCGCATAAAGATCTACTTTTGACCCATTATAACCACAAAATGACCAGATATTCATGTTTTGGACAAAGATACATAAACAAGATTTGGACGTAAATGACTTGTTACGACCATAGACCAAAGGAAGGATGCCAAGACATGATAAGCAGTTTACCCAAAGGACTTAATCCACCACAAAACCTATCAAACCAAGTTTCAAATAAGCAAATAAATGTCAAAACCACAAGCGTATCAAGATATGTTGAAACCAGTTTTATAAAAATATTCCAACCACAAAATTACTCGAACCAGGTTAAACAACCATGTATCGACTCCAAAAGATCAACACAACACAATAACCTTGGCTCTGGTACCAATTGTTAGGATCCAAATATTATTGTGTTGATGATTCAGTGGTCTTGGATGATGGAAATACATGTTTGCCATAGTTAGAGTTAGTAGAGAGAGAGTGTTTTTGCTAGAGGTTTACACAAAGTATGAAATATTAGATTAATGAAGAAGCACCACCCCTTCCATGGATGGAAGGGGTATTTATACTTACACAATACACGACCTCCTATCGGCCTGTGGATCAGGGATACAGTGGGTAAAGACCCGTCCTTCCTCCACGGTGTTGCACTAAGCTATACTACGCTACAAACTAATAAATAAACTACTAAATAACGTAAATAACGATATGTCTACGAGCTAACTTATGCTAGATAATATTAGGGGTGACCGACTCTTCACTATGGAATTTTCTAATTCCTAACACCCATTCAGGTGCCAAGCTTCTAACAAAATTGAGGTTGATGTCTTTTTGAGGAACTTTATAGTCCGCCAATTTCAAGTGACTGATGAGCTTCTGTAGTTTGTTGTAAGTTCTATCAAGACTTTCTCCACTGAGTGCAGTGAAGTAATAAAACTGATGCTTAAGCATGTTCTTCCTTGATTTTCTGATAGCATCATTACCAGCAAATCTTTGTTCAATAGCATCCATCAACTCCTTGGCAGTCTCATACTCTTGAAAGTCCAATGAATACTCATTGGGTATTCCCATACTGAGAATACTATAAGCCTTGATCTCCAGCTTTCTTTGAGCTTTATCAGTTTCACTAACAATTCCAAGTGCTTTACCATCAGCACCAATCTTGGGCAAAGTGTCACCCTTTTCAATAACCTCCCATATGTTGTAGTCAATCATACGAATGTATTACCTCATCCTCATCTTCCAAACCTCATACTGTCCCTGCTTCAGCATGGGCACCTTAGAGGCAGTAACCATGTGAGTTTCGTCACTCATCTTGAACTTGTTGAATTAGAACAAATCTGAATCGAACACAACTTCTTCTTGATCACAGCTTCTAGATCACAAGCTCTGATACCATTCGTTGATCCTAGTTGAGCAAACGATCTTAAATAGAAGCTGAATAAACGAATATAAACTATTAAACACTATGTGGAATCTAGTGCTTAACCTTAAGAAGAATAACAATGATTATCACTAAACACCTCAATATATTATTAATATACAAATACTCTGAATAGTCTTAGGGTTTACAACCTTGAAGTGTATCGACTCTAGATATCACAAAAATGTATATCTAAATCTAACCTAGGACCTCTTTTATAGGCTAAGGAGTCCTTTACAATATATATTACGTATCCTATAAGATAAATATATTTACCATATTTATCTAATACAAAACATTAAACCAACATAACATACTAGCAGTGATTCATTACAATAGTAGTGCTAGCAGTGGTTTATCTTGAGCGGTGGTTCCTTCCTTCTAGTCGTGGTATCTGTTGTACTGGCAGTGGTTCCGTACTTAGAATAATTCTTGTCAGCATAACCAAAAACCCAACACTTAGTCATGAATCGAGTTTAGGTGAGGAAGCGAGCAATCATTGGTGTCTTGGCCATGGATTTGGTCATGTATCATTGGTTTTGTCCCCTTCGCCGTAGCTCGTTAGTAATAAAAAATAACCCTGTAAGCCTTTATGTTGTGTCAACCCATCGTCTTTTAGAATAGCTGCATCTGTAGACTCTAGTGGTTGAGATTAATATCTTTTCCAAGCTTATGATAGAATACTCACCATCACTGAGCAATTGAGTGATCACCCCAAAATAAACACGTGAATTATGAGAGTGTGTGATTTCAAATCCCTTTGCGTGAGGTGCTCGGTTTGGAATTTTCTAGCTTAGGTGATTTTAAACTCATATCTTCCAATTAATCTTGGGAGATATCTTTTAAGAATTATTTAAAGGGTCTACTGAGGACAAGTAGAATTCAGTGGGGATATTTGATAACATCAAATTACCGATCTTTATATATCAAATTCCGTGTTTACGGCCTCAATTGTATTAATATGGTACTTAAGTCGTTCATACTGCTCATAATTGCATTTCGTGATAAATGAGGCATTGAAGTGGAAAATATGTGATATAAGGCCAAGAGATATATTATGAAGACAAGTTATGGCGTAAGTGGCACTTTTGACTACGTCGTAACCCATACTACAAGGGGCTGTGAATTCTGTGTGAAGATTACGCCGTAACTCGTTAATAATGTTATGGCGTAAATATGATGCCATGAAGGATACGGCGTAACCTCCTCTAAAGGTTACGCCGTAATTATTTTTGTGAAGGTTACGGCGTAACATAGAAATTTAGTTACGCCGTAGAGATAATTACGAAGCGGATAAGAATATAGGATGAAGAATTACTGCTGCATTGGCAATTTAATTACCGTAATTAATTACTGGGCGTGAAGTTTTGAAGTCCAGGCTCAATGTGACAAGTTAATTCAAGTTTATTAAGTACAAGGACTTGTTATAAAAGTAACAAGAGCGATGAGGGCCAAAGTCGCATCAAGGCTATTAAAGTTTCAAATATATGAAAGGATGATAAAAGTATGAAGTTAAGAATTTATGACGTAATTGCAATTGTAGTTACGGCATAACTTAGTTACGACGTAACTAATTATTTTAGTTACGACGTAATTGTTTGAGATCCAAATTTCTTTGCGCTGTCGTTAGTTACGGCATAATTAGCCTTTATGGTTACGTTGTAACCTTGTCGCGACCTATAAATACAGCCCTAAATCTGCATTTTTAAGCATCTCTCTTCAACCTTCTCCTAGGGGTCGATTAGGGCACCACTCCAGGGCAATTTCCAGCAGTTCCAAGCCATTTTCCATGGAAGAATTCACTTGCAATCATCATCATTATTAGCTCTACGTCAAGTAATTTGTATCAAGCAATATGTTCAATTCAATTTATGTTTTATTCATTTTTGTTGGTATAATTTACTATATGTTTGGCTAAGCACCTCTGGTGCTAGCCTAGTTATGATTCCTTAATTGTTTTGTTTATATTTACATTGCTTCCGTATAGTTGTTTCTAGTGTATGCATGCATAGTTTGTTGGTAGCTACCCTTGTTTCGGTAGTTTTGAATGGCGGTAGTGTCTAGTTGCTTAGGATATATGACCACTTGACCCTAATTAGGTAGACTGAGTGGGAAGGGTAAGAATTGACCAACTAACGAGCCTTCTTTGCTTGTGTGATTTGACCAACTGATCACCTACCGTTTGGATAAACTTAAGAATTTAGGTATGAGTGTTTAAGATGCTAGCGCCCGAGCACTCATTTTTATGAATCTTGCATGTAGCGGAACTTAGTGACTTGGTTTAGGGGACTAAAAACAACTGGACTTTCAAGGGTAGTAGCTTGATTTCCGGTGGAAACCTTTGCTGATAGGTTAGGACAGACTGACCTAATGTTGTCCTAGCGACCTAAACCCCCACTTGAAGCAATTGGAAGTAATTAGACATGAACATAACATGATAGGACAAGTAACTAGGTTAGCACACTTCTCCTCTATTCATCACAACCCTCGCCTTTATTTGCTTTCTTGCATTTCTTGCTTTAATAGTTAATTAATCATTTCAATATTAAAAACCAATTAAAATCTGTGACACCTAGACTTAATTAGAATCCGCTCACATAGCTCTTGGGACGACCTCGATTTTACCGAATACTACACTACACACGATCGGGTACACTTCCCGTTAGTGCATTAGGGTAGACCATACGTATAACGAGACACTTATAAATATTAAAACCTGGTCAGTAAAACCTGCATCAAGTTTTTATAGCTTTATTTTCCTTGATTTTTGTTTTCAGTTTTCTTTTCACTTCTTGTCTGTTTTTGTTTGTTTTTGAAATTTCAGGATATGGGAGATTCATATTTTGACATGCTCACTATGGAAGAATACATGGCTTTGACTCAAGGTAACCAAAGACCAGGAATGGTAAGTCCCAAAATCAGTAATAATATCAGCTTTGAAATGAGTTGCCAGTTTATGAAGGAGCTCAGACACAAAATTTTAAGTGAACTCGATGATGAAGATGCCCACCTGCATGTGTGTAGAGTATTAGAGATCGCAGATCTTTTCCACACTCCAGGAGTCACTCAAGATGCATTGATGCTGAGAGTGTTTCCAATTACACTCACAAGTGCAGCTAGAAGATGGATGTACAGGCTTCCTACCGGGTCGATCAATTCATGGAATCTTTTGGAGAAAGCATTTACTTGAAGATATTATCCTCTTTCAAAGATTGCCAAGATGATTGAAGAAATAAGGAGTTTCAGACAAGAGGTGGATGAAACGATAGATGAAACTTAGGAAATATATAATGACCTTCTCTATAGATGCCCAACGCATGATATCAGCAACCATCAGATGATCCTTACTTTCTACAAAGGATTAAACATTCCTTCCCGCCAAATGCTCGACTTTCAAGGGCCTATCCCTATGATGCCACCAGCACAAGCCCTTAGAACAATTCAAAAGATGGCTGACCATTCACGAAATTGGTATAATGGAGCAACCACTTTTGTGACAAATAGCAAAGGCTTGGATGAAATTGGTGACATTACCAAGAAACTTGATAAAATTGGATGTGATATGAAGATGGTTAAGGAAAACATGCATGCTATACAAGAGCATTCTCTCCATGAAGAATGCAAAGCATATAAGCAGGTTAGGTATATTGAGTCATTGGAGGAAGCCGTCAATAAATACTCGGCATAATTTAAAAAGGATGCATGACTCGAATGACGAATGGATTACGAAATTCAAGGAGGGTGCGGACTTAAATTTAAAAAATATTGACGCTAAGAGAAAATTTTTGGAGGCTAAGCTTGATGAATTAAACCAAAAGGTCCTGGAAAGTAAAGAGAATATGGTTGGAACTATCAAAGCCATGGTGGGGAAGATGACGGAAGTCAACAAGGAGCCGGTTCCTCGTGATTTACCTAATGTCAGACCATATGTACCACCTATTCCATTTCCACGACGTTTGAAGGTTGTGAGAAATGAAAAAACAAGTAATGATCAATTGAAGAAGATGGAAGCATGGATCTTACAGGCTGATGAAGCAATGCCACAAGCTAATGTGGAATCAACTACAACACAGAATGGTAACACTTCTAACTCTTCTTTTATTACTAACAATCTTGCAAGTTTTCCTATACATGTTGCTGAAAACATGGATGCAATTGTGCAACCCTTGACCTCACAAACCTCGCTTGTCGCATCACCTGATGAATTAGAGGACAATTTTAGTTGATCTTGCAAAAGAATTAGAGGACAAGATCTTGGACACTTCCGTGATTAACGAGGAGACATACGAGCCAACTAATCAGCCACATCACGAGGTGAACCAATCATCAATGCCATCAACTAAAACGGGTAAGGTATGGAGGGAAATGACATCTCCTTTAAGGTATGATCATAATTCATCATTTCCCTATCTCATAGAAAATTCACACCCTCATGGTGTTTATTGCTATTTTCACCCGCACTTGATTTCAAGTGAGAAGATGAACACCCTTTTACGTAGTAAATAAGGGTGGAGTCAAGCTTGTGACTCAGAAAAAAACAAGCGCTTCATGGGAGGCACCCCATGCCTATCTTTTCTTTTTTATTTTATTAGTATAGTTGGGTTTTGTGTTTTTAACCATTTTTGTAGGAATCGGAGAAGATTGCATCGATAACAAGCACGGGACGACACATCCATCGATTCTGGCGTAACTCCTTCAATGAGTTACTGGTAATTATCCTCCATTCAAATTCTTTCTATAATAACACAATAACCTTGTATTAGTATTAAATGAACTTTGTGGGTATGTTCTGTGTAAGCCCTCACGAGACTACACTCATCCACTTGGGACACCAAGGGATTTAAAAGGCTTGTTGCTTGTGCTAAATGCAACCGTGATTCCTACGAAAGCGATAATGATTTAAAACGTACACTTTTAAGGGGTCATTTAAGCCCTTAATCACCCACTTTTATATCTGTTACTGCTTAATTTCGTTTCTTTTCACTTTTTAGGTCTCTTGGAAGCAAAATGCTGGAATGATGCATTTTTGGACGAAAACAAGTGAATATGTGAAGAAAATGGCTAAGTCAAGATCAAGACACTCAAGCTGTTGGAATTACACCTGACGGCGTCCCAAATAGAGGGCGACACCGTCCCTCTTTGTGTAATTGGATTTGTGATGACTCAGTAGCGAATTTGCTATTTTACACCGTCCCTCTTTGAGTAAGGGCATCACGAAGACTTTTCTTCTTAGACGGCCTAGATCCAGATTCAGACGACGTCACTAGTGAAGACTGACGGCGTCACAACCACAACATGACACCGTCCCAATGATGACTTGGCCAAGACGAAACCCTAATGACGGCGATCTGACGGCTTCCCAACTATAAGGTGATGCCGTCGCATATGTAAAATTATATATAAAAATCCATTTTTCAGACTTTAAAGAGGTAGACTTGTGGAGTAAAAACCTTAAACAATTTTGGTCTAGTTTGGACAGTATCTTAGGGTTCTCATACCCTATTTTACATCAAGATAAGTTATTTACTTCATTGATTTCATTATGTCTTCGATTGTATGTGTGTATCATTTCATGTTTAACATTTCCGGCTAAATTTCTTGTGTGTTTTCTTAGATCTATGAAATCTAGTTATTAATTATTGACTGGTTGTCTCTTATCTTAATTGTAGTTGGCTTAGGATTGCACTACATCATCGTTGTGTTTTTAATGCTTGAGTAATCTTTGTGAACCTTAGTTTATAACCACCTAGCATAATTGTAGGCTAAGTATCCAAAGATAACCTTAGTGCTAGTTTATGAATCCTAGAGATCTCGTAGGCAATAACCTTAAGGTAGTTTCAAATATTTAGGGATAAAAGCATACCCTACGACCTAAACACAACGCGTTAAGAATAAGGACGTGACAATTCAACCACCAATAAAAGATAACTAGGGAGTAATAGTATCTAGGTAGACACATTTTTAATCATCATACGAGCACACATCAATAGACATAGACTACCCTTAGTTTAGATAATTAGATAAGTAGAGTAATCGGTAGAAGTACCAAAACCCCCAAATCCAAACCCCGAGATTTTACCCTTAGCTTTATAAAAAATTATAAAAAGAAAAAAAAAATTCTTCCTCAACCTCAAACCTTAGCGTAGTAGATCTCCCACTAGCATTCCTATTCCTCTAGATAATGATATCAATACTCGAGGCTTACCCAATACTACACTACAACGATTAGGTTCACTGCCTAGGGTGTTGAAAAACTTGCTCGATGAAAAGGAAGTTTCCTTTGACCCCGAACGCGTTATATGCGCATCAGAAAGTGAGTTAGTTTTTTTTATTTTCTTTTATTACTTGTTGTTTTTCTAGTATGATGCATTTGGTTGTCTTAAGATAATTCAGGTTATTAAAGTTTGCTCATATATCTCAAAGCGGGACACGTTTACTCGTATGTCTTCGATCATGCCGAGCAAATCCAAGGGAGTTTTCCGTTTCAATTCTAACCCTTCTTATTTTTTTATTGTATGCTTAGTATGACCCAAGTGGGGGGAAGGGATTAGACATAGACACCCGCTTGATTTTACTTGCCTTTATTTTTCTAGTTTTTTATGAAAAGTGTTTCATTAGTAAAATTTTTACATGTTTTTGATGAAAAATGTTTTTCATTAGTAAAATTTTTACCCTATATTTCCATTGTGTGAGGATAAGCCTTTACGTTTTTCCCTTATACATAATACCATAAAAATGAGTGTGCCGGTGGCTGTAGTAGACTTTAGAACTTGCCCTTTCATATCTTTTCGAGACCATTATCATGAGCATCACACTGAGGCAACTTGGTGTGATCGGTGCAGCTAAGATAAAAGGCAATTTTAGGATTAAACCCAAATAGCCCATCATATATGTATTGTGTATATTGACATTTCACATCGATTAGTCGATCTCCCTGTTAAACCCTTTTTGTTGCACTCATCATTAGTGCAAGATACCCCTAGTACACCCGTCTGAGCCATTTCCTTTCATTTGTTCACCCAAAATAATTGTTTCGCTACACCTATCACCTAGCCTACCCTGTAGTTTCTTTATGTCCATGGTCCGGGCACTGTTGGTTAATTTTGGTTCCACTGGTAAAAGTCGCGGGTTTTGAATAAAGGGTTGTGGAAGAATATCGGGTTTAGATGATAGTTGATCTCAAGTGGGGGGATACGTTTTATGTACGTATCGTTTATATTCATCATGTATACCTTGTCTTGCATAAAAAAAATGAAGAAAAAAAAAGAAAAAGAAAAAAGAAAAGAGAGAGTGAAAAAAAAAGCATGCAAGCAAGTGTTAATTTTTTATTAGTGTTCTCGCTTTGTTCAACTAGGTGCAGTTGTTTCATTTCCGTTTTGTCTTACGGATAAAATTAGAAACCCATACATTTTTATCTCGCCTTTCAAATTTTAATCAATATTTGTCCAATGAGGGTATTGTACATCCCAAGTGGGGGATGGGAGATAGAAATGGTTGATTTTATAGTTTTGTAGTAAAAATATGTGCTTAAATTACCCATATTTTAAATTTTTTTATAGCACATACTTTTTTTTCATTGATAACGAAGGCCGAGTTAATGCATCTTATTTGCCTGGTTTATGGAGATTATGAGGCACTACGCTAAATTTTATATGCATTGACTCATGTATTGAAGACCCCTTGACTCTTGACCCTTGATTTTTGCTATGGGATTGAATGCGACTAATGATGGGGCGACTGTGGACTTAGGAATCTAGTTTTTTCGTGTCTTTTTATTTACACCCATTAAAGTTTTCCCATGTCTTATCCTACCCTTAGTCATGAATCGAGTTTAGGTGAGGAAGCGAGCAATCATTGGTGTCTTGGCCATGGATTTGGTCATGTATCATTGGTTTTGTCCCCTTCTCCGTAGCTCGTTAGTAATGACAAAATAACCCCGTAAGCCTTTATGTTGTGTCAACCCATTATCTTTAGAATAGTTGCATCTATAGACTCTAGTGGTGGAGATTAGTATATTTTCCAACCTTATGATAGAATACTAGCCATGGTGAGCAATTGGTGATCGCCCCAAAAATAAACACGTGAATTATGAGAGAGTGAGATTTCAATTCCCTTTGCGTAAAGTGCTCGGTTTGGAATTTTCTAGCTTAGGTAATTTTTAAACTCATATCTTCCAATTAATCTTGGGAGATATCTTATTAAGAATTATTTAAAGGGTCTACTTGAGGACAAGTAGAATTCAGGTCGGGGGATATTTGATAACATAAAATTACCTGATCTTTTACATATCAAATTCCCGTGTTTATGGCCTCAATTGTATTAATATGGTACTTAAGTCGTTCATATTCGTTCATAATTGCATTTCAGGATAAATGAGGTGTTGAAGTGGAAACTATTTGATATAAGGCCAAGAAATATATTCTGAAGACAAGTTACGGCGTAAGTGGCACTTTTGACTACGTTGTAACCCATACTACAAGGGCATGTGAATTCTGTGTGAAGATTACGCCGTAACTCGTTAATAATGTTACGGCGTAAATATGATGCCATGAAGGATATGGCGTAACCTCCTCTTAAGGTTACGTCATAATTACTTTTGTGAAGGTTACGGCGTAACATAGCAATTTAATTACGCCGTAGAGATAAATACGGAGTGGATAAGAATATACGGATGAAGAATTACGGCGTAATTCGGCAATTTAATTATGCTGTAATTAATTATTTGGGCGCGAAGTTTTGAAGTCCAGGGGCTGAATGTGACAAGTTAATTCGAAGTTTAGTAAGTACAAGGACTTGTTATAAAAGTAACAAGAGCGATGAGGGGCCAAAGTCGTACTGAAGGCTATTAAAGTTTCAAATATATGAAAGGATGATAAAAAGTACGAAGTTAAGAATTTACGACGTAATTGCAATTGTAGTTATGGCGTAACTTTGTTATGGCGTAACTTAGTTACGACGTAACTAATTATTTTAGTTACGACGTAATTCTTCGAGATCCGAATTTCTTTGTGCCGTCATTAGTTATCGCGTAATTAGCCTTTATGGTTACGCCGTAACCTTGTCGCGGCCTATAAATACAGCCCTAAATTTGCATTTTTAAGCATCACCCCTCTCCTAGGGGTCGATTAGGGCACCACTCCAGGGAAATTTCTAGCAGTTCCAACCCATTTTCCAAGGAATAATTCACTTGCAATCATCATCATTATTAGCTCTACATCAAGTAATTTGTATCAAACAATATGTTCAATTCAATTTATGTTTTATTCATTTTTGTTTGTATAATTTACTATATGTTTGGCTAGCCTAGTTATGATTCCTTAATTGTTTTGTTTATGTTTACATTGCTTCCGTATAATTGTTTCTAGTGTATGCATGCATAGTTTGTCGGTAGCTACCCTTGTTTTGGTAGTTTTGAATGGCGGTAGTATCTAGTTGCTTAGGAGATATGACCAAATGACCCTAAGTAGGTAGACTGAGTGGGAAGGGTAATAATTGACCAACTGACGACCCTTTTTCGCTTGTGCGATTTGACCAACTGATCACCTACCGTTTGGATGAACTTAAGAAGTTAAGGATGAGTGTTTAAGATGCTAGCACCCGGCACTCATTGTTATGAATCTTGCATGTAGCGGAACTTAATGACTTGGCTTAGGGGACTAAAAACAACTGGACTTTCAAGGGTAGTAGCTTGATCTCCGGTGGAAACCTTTGCTGATAGGTTAGGAGAACTGACGAAATGCTATCCTAGCGACCTAAACCCCCACTTGAAGCAATTGGAAGTAATTAGACGTAGACATAACATGATAGGATGAGTAACTAGTTTAGCACAGTTCTCCTCTATTGATCACAACCCTCGCCTTTATTTGCTTTCTTGCATTTCTTGCTTTAGTAGTTAATTAATCATTTCAATATTAAAAACAAATTAAAATCTGAGACACCTAGACTTAATTAGAATCCGCTCAAATAGCTCTTGGGACGACCTCGGTTTTACCAAATACTACACTACACACGATCGGGTACACTGTCCGTTAGTGCATTAGGGTAGACCATAGGTATAACAAGACACTTATAAATATTAAAACCTGGTCAGTAAAACCTGCATCATGATTAAACCTATGAACTCACTAGCTTTAGCTGACATTTTTAGCATGTTTTCTCAAGTAACTAAGATGATGTTTGGATTGCTTATTTCTTGGAGGCTTGGCAACGAGGCATGGTTGAAGGATCAATCTAAAACTCTGATAATATTTATGGACCTAACTTATGCTTTCTTTTGGGCTTTACTTTTCAGTACTTTGAATAAATGTATCCAAATGACTAATTATTGGATTGGTTTATATAATGTTTTATGCTATCTTGTTTTCCTATGTTTGTGTTGTGTACCAATCCAGTAGCACCCCGAAAGCTTGATTAAGTCTTCCACTGTACCATTATGCTTATTCGTAAAGAACATCTATTGTTCGTAAACATTATGCTTATTCGTAAGAATATGCTTACGTTTAAGAATAATGCTAATTCGTAAAAACTAAGCTTATTCTTAAGCAGTCATCTTATTCGTAAGAATAAGGTTATGCGTAAGAATAAGCCTAATTCATAAGAATTGGCCTTATTCGTAAACATTTCCAAGTTTACAAATTTCTTTCCAAGAAATTCATATGTCACTGTAGACGTCCTTGTTCGTAACAATTTCATTCTTATTCGTAAACTTATGAGCTTATTCGTAAACTTCAGTTTTAGTCGTAACCTTTTTCAATCTTAACGAATTTCCTTCCTGTTAACATAACATTAATTCTAATTGTTACAATTCAGTGTAAACACTATCTTGATCAAAACAAAAACACTTTTACAATTTTACAAGCACAGAGATTCTTATTAGTAAACATTCTTAAACCCTAAACCCTTGTTTTACGAATAACAAATTTACAAAACTGATGCAACTTCTGGTTGTTTCTGTATGTTCATAAGGTGTATTAGAGTGATACTAAACATATTTTAACATCATTTGACCACATAATAAAGATGTTCATACTGAACGTGGCCTTAAACCCAAAACTTCCAATTTTTAATTTTGAGATGTTTCTGGTCTAATTAAAGTGTTCAAACATGTTCCTTATCACTTAATATCACTTTCTTGTTCACAAATCATAACCAAAACACCACAGAATTAAAAACCCCCAAACTCAACGCATGAACCCCTAATTATCAAAATCACACAATTGATGTTTCTGGGTATGATTAGGTATAAGAAATATTTTTAGGACTCAATTTTAAACGTTTCCCAACAAGAATCTTTAACCAAAACATACTCATTCAAAAACACCCAATTCGTTCACGAACACAAATTTTAAAAATTAAATTGTGGATTATCCACCCGTTGGATTAAATTTTAATAAAAAAACCTTTGTTTGTAAATATCATATGAACATTATAGCACTTACAAATTTTTGAAAACAACCACGGATTTGAAGATGAATTTTGGTTTGTAGATTTGGGTTGTTGAAGTATTAAATGTGTTAGTCGAATGCATTGAATGCATTTACAAACATTGTTTTGTTAATATTAACTTTCAAAAGTGACACATTTGGTCCTCAAATCTCAAAATTGCAATAAGTTTGGACCATTGACTCACAACAAGGTTAAATAAAGATCACTTTGGCAAAATACTTGACAATACTCCTCCTCGACTTTTGACTTGGTGAATTTTATACATTTTAAGAAAAACATTTAAGTCTGAGGAGGGTATTTAACCATGAAACAATTCCAACACATTGATAAAACAACATCGTTTTGGTAAAATGCAAGTACAAAGTTTTATTAAACTTGTAAAAATATTCATTCTCCCCCTTAACACTTGTTCGGAAAAATTGGTTAAATGTTTTAAAGAACAAAGTGTTGATGGAAAGTTTGTACTTGCATTTTTTTTCATAAAAGAAAGATGAAAAATCTTTTTGGATTATATAGGTTTTCTATTTTTGTATTTTGTTTTAGATAAATATTTACAAAACATGGTTTTGGTGTTTCACGTTTTTCATGTTTGTTGTAAAAAAGTTTCCAGCTCTTCTGGAGTTAAACACCGCTGATACGTTCGCATGAGGTTTTAAATTTATAATCAAGAATTACCGGTTAAATAGGAACACATTCGGGAAAGTATACCCTAGTCATGTTGTAGTATAGTATATGGTAAATCAAGGTCGTCCCAAGAGACTTGGTTGTCACTACAAGTGTCGTTTGTTTGTTTAAGCAAGTAACAAGTAACAAGTTGATGGTTATGATTGTCACGGATCAAACCAACAAGAAAAGCAATAAGAACAACCAAGTATCAAGTTCATGGTTATGATTGTCACGGATCAAACCACAAAGAAAAGCAATATAAGAACATATTATCATAAGAACAAAACAAGTAAACAAAACATCATGGTTCAATCAAACACAAAATCTCAACAATCATATCAATAACAAACATCTTGAAATATAAAAGTAACAAGGTTTACCCAAAGTATGAATTACAATAGGCAAAGATGAAGGATTATAGCAATCCTTCAAGCCTCCAATTGACTACAATAGTTCTACCAAGCCGGAAAATCATATCCAAACGCCTTCATCAGCCCTTGAGCACACTACACGAATTTGGCAGAGGTTTGAGGTCTTTTGGGGAAGATGAGTTGGTGTAATTGGTGGAAATTCATTCTTAAGGGTGGAGGATCGAATTTCACACCTTTGGGGTGAAGAGATTGATAGTGGGTGTGTTCTCTCAAGTTGGGGTTTGCTCTCTAGGTGGAAATTCTTCCTTAAGGGTGGAGGCTTGAATTTCACACCTAGAGAGGAGTGGTGGTGGTAGGAGAGGTGTGAGAGAAGTTCTCTCAAGTTGTGGTGCCTGAAATGAGGTTGCAAAGGCCTCTATTTATACTACTTCCAAGGCTAGGGGTATTAAATGTTGAACTTGGCCTCCAAAGAGCTTGAAAGGGACTAGAATCCATGTAGGAAGGGACTAGAATCGTTTGGAACAAGTTTGGAGTCATTGTGATACAGAAATGGCTGAAACAGACCCTCCAACCGAATCGGTTGGGTTCCAACCGTTTCGGTTAGTGTTCTTGACCACTCTCCAACCGGATCCGGTTGCGGGGCATGGCCGAATGGTTGGAGCAATTTCACAAAAAATCATAAGCACCAAAGTTGTAGATCTTTCTCTTAGCTTTCCGTGGCCACTAACCGGGGGTCAAACAGAGTCGGTATTCAAAAGTTATGGCCAAAATGGTGAAGGTGTGTCGGGAACAACGAGTCTTCCAATATGTCTTCGTTTTAGCTTCTTTTCTTCATTTCTTTCTCGTTTTCCTTCTTGAAATTCATTCTTGAGTCTTTGGACCACTAACATGATGACTGTATCTTCTCGAATATACTCCGCAAGACTTGCATTTGTCGGGAATTATTCGTATATGGAGAAATCTTCGTAATTTACTACTTTTTCCGTCTTTTTCTCCACTTTCCTGTACTTGGCTAAAAATGAACTAGCAAACACACTTTTGTACGATTAAGTAACAAAACATATGATTATAGCCAAATAACACACATAAAAGCACAGATAACGCTACTAAAAACTTGCACAATTTGAGCGTTATCAAATTCCCCCACACTTAAACTTTGCTTGCCCTCAAGCAAATCTAAGAAAAGAAAAATAAAACCCACATGGTGCATGAAAGATGATTAGAAAAATGTGATGCAAATCTACCAAGTACAAGTACAAGATAAGATTCATCGTTTTAAGCTTTTAGAGGTGAAAAATCGAGATGTTTGACAATACCCTATCGATTTTCTCGCTTGATAACATGGCTAAGCACCTCACGAATAAGAACAGATGTATAATTCACTCAACACTCAATTTATTTAGTGATGGATAGTATTAAGTAATAGTACACTCATATTGCTCAGTCATGATCTAAATATTACCATAGGCTTGTACAAGAAACAGAACTCCACCGACGTGGCGTAAGCACCAAGTGTAAACATCTAAAGAGGGCTTTTATTCGGGTTAGGCTAAAATGGTTTACTAGGCTTATGTTCAAACATTTCATACAAGAATATAATAGATCGCTGGCGCGAATTCTTGATTAAGTCAAATAACGGATGGTCACTAGACTATACTTTGGATCGCTGGCGCGTTATTCACATAACGGATGGTCACCAAAAATAGGCACTAGATCGCTGGCGCGTCATTCGATCCTTCAAGAACCGGATGGTCACTAAAAATATTCACGCACTTCATATTTTCACAAAGCCAAAAGGGAAGGGATAAGGCATAGGAATATTTATTAAATTGGTGTTAAAAGAAAAATAAAGTCAAGTCTAATACCCATGTTACTAGTTACCGAACAAACATGAACCCGAAAATGATTATAGTTACAATCTTCTCTTCTTCAAATATCGATCACCAAATATATATATCACGTCTTAGCACATTGGCTAATCTATATCTCAAACATACTTCATCTTCGTCATCACATATATATATATATATATATATATATATATATATATATATATATATATATATATATATATATATATATATATATATATATATATATATATATATTATTCGATGACTTATTCTTTTTTTTTTACAAATTTTTTTTTATACTTTTTTTTTTATCATATCTTTCTTTCTTACATCACATCTCCCCCACACTTCGTATAAGCATCACCACAAAAATACAAATATCACGTTGCGCACCTTCATCTTCGTCGGAATGGCACACACGAATGGCAAAGTGCGGCTAACTCATAATCATCAAAAATAATCCAATCATACCAAGAAACTAGTAATCAACCATTTAGACATTGACAAGGGTTAAGCTAAGGTTTAAAGTGTAAAATATTTTTGTATTTTTCTGGATTTAACAAATAGAAAAGAATGGCTCAGAGGGTGTAACTAAGGGTATCTAGTGCTAAAAATGAGCACTAACAAATGGGTCCATATGGGTGGTTAACTAACCGATGTGGTTAGCTAATATATCATTAGATGTAAAATGGAAGGCTATTTGGTTTTATTCCTAAGGTTGCCTCTTTATCACACGAATACACTTATATCACACGAATGTGATCTTACTGCGGTCTAGTAATGATTTGCAAGTACAAGTTCTAGAATAAATAAAATCACCGGCACACTAATAGCAAAAAGATTCAAGCATAAAAGATGTATGCTATATATAATAAACAGGCTCAAATCCTCACAATTTAGTGAAAAGAGCTATAATATGTGTTAGCAAATGTTATCGATCACAGAATGGATTGCAATATTAATCGGGACACATCTCAAGTTTTTCAAATTACCGATTTCACCAGTGGATTGATCCAGTTATTCTAATATATTATTCTATACGCGTGAAGACAACTAGATCACAAGGGCAAACAAGTTCACAAAATTTTAAAAATTGGCCCAAACATTTGAAATTTAAAAACTAGTTTCGCTTTTTCACAATAATATTTTCCCCCCACACTTAAGTTAAGCACACAAAAGAAAAAATAACTACTATAAAAATATTGCTATTATATTATATATATATACTATTAGCTATTTTTGAACGGGGCAAACCTTTTTTTCTTAAGCCCTCCGTTTAAATACAATTTGCCTTTTCATTGGCCCAACATTAATGATAAAATGTAAATTACATCCCAACAGTGCCTTAGTGGATGTTGCGGCATATTCTGATTGGGTGAAATGTGTTGGGACTTTTACTGTTCATATCCGTTTTTGCGTTATCACCCGTAATAACGATGGCGTGATTTATTATGTTTAACACACCTAATTTTTTGTACTACATAAAGAGAGCCAGACAGGTGTATGTAAGCTATTATTATTAAACCCAATATACAAAATCAAACTCATATTCCAGATTCATCTATTGTTCCACTCATCAAACCCATATACAAAACCTTTTCTTTCCAGATTCATCCATTAACAGTATTCGCAAAACCGCCATATGATTCATTCATGGCCCGAATAAAAGGTTAACTAACATTCCGGCGATGCGTATCCGGCATGTTTTCTGGGATAAAAAGGTAGTAGCAGTGGTTAATAATTTATTGAACATGTTTTGTGCTTTTTTTTTAAGTATGTGGTTTTTTTAAGGTATAATAAAAAAAAATGCAATTCAGTTTTTAAGTTATTTTACAGGTGTGTTTCGGTTTTCTTTTTCTAAACTGCTTAAGAATGCTGATTTTCATATGTATTTGAGGTAGACGTTGCTAATCTAAGTTGTTTTGTGGTAAGTTAAATAATGCCCATTATGTGTTTGATGAAATGCTAAGTGCGTACGAAACAACAAACATGAAAGGCAAAAAACCACTGTGTTGCTTAAAGAAGATTATGTTTAGGTTGTATGTTCATAAACCATTTGATTGTAATAATAGTGTTGCAAATTGTTAATGAAGCTTGGGTTTTATGTTTGTTTATTTTATTTTATTTTGTTTTCCCTTATTTTGATTTTATTAAATGATCATACAATCTGTGACAACTATAGAATATATTGTACATTCTTTTTCCATCTAAATTTTAATTATTTTTTCTTTTATGTTTCAGGAGTGTTTGAAGTAAATTTGAGTGTTGATGCTTGATTTGTTGATGAGGTTACTTTTTTGGGCGCGCTTAGTTGATGCATGCTTTGCTAATGGTAGTTTGAATTTGAACTGTGGTGAATGCTATTTTCTTTTTGGCATGATCGATATTTATGGTGTAATTTTTGTTGTTTAGGCGCATCGGCATGTACAGGAAGGTGGGTGGGCTATCAGAAACAGGTTATCATTACCCAAGACAAATATGAGGATTGACAAACAACGAGTGTGTATTGTGTTACATTAGTCATTTACAGTTAATAGTCGTGTGAAGGTGTTTACCTTTACGCATTATGCACCGGTTAACTTCTCATAGGGAGGCATGAAACCAGGCCAAAAGGTGCTTGATTTTGTTGCGACCGTTCTTGTTATGATTCTGACATGTTTAATGTTTCTGCTATTTCTTCCCCATTATGCACCGTTTGTCGTTATGATTTTGTTGCAGCCGTTTGGGTTTGATGGTATGGGTCAAATACTGATGCCGTGTCTAATCTTGACTAGCCGAGACTTGCACATTTGCCAAGTTAATGGTTTTAGAAAAATATTGTACAAGTTTTTTTTTTTTTTGATATTATCTTTTTCTACTATAAATGCTTCATATGTTTGAATTGAGATTTTTTTTAATGA
The DNA here is from genome assembly GCA_022545495.1 of Chrysanthemum lavandulifolium. Lineage (NCBI taxonomy): Eukaryota > Viridiplantae > Streptophyta > Magnoliopsida > Asterales > Asteraceae > Chrysanthemum > Chrysanthemum lavandulifolium. Next base: position 227,090,682 of record CM040238.1, on the reverse strand, counting down.
TTCTGTTAAAAAATGGGTTTCTTTACATAGTTTACTTTGTTTAATGTTTGATTTTTTTTGCACCCATACCTGATGAAAGTAAAATGGAGTTTGAATCGTAAAACTTATGGGTCTATGTAGTGGTAATAATAGGTTCACTAAGCTTAGTGCGGATATATACATCATAATAATAGGTGCGTAGCTTAGTTTAGGCGATGATGTGAGCATTATTTTTAAATTTGTTGTGGTATTTAGTTTGTAGAAATTTTTTGCTATTATGTTACCTTGGATGCATCGTGATGATATTATTTGGTATGTTGTTGTACATACTAATGTTACCAAATATAATAGAATTCTTTGTGGTGTTTGAAAAAGTTCTACTTAGCATTTGATGGGTGGTAGATAAAATTCCATTGTTGATAGTAGTAGGACCCCAAGGCGATAAGTGTGTCTTGGCGGTGGAATTGTAACCAAACACTCTAATTGTGAGACCACTAGATAAGGTACAAATACAATGTTTAAGTTTTATGTGGTCTAATGACCTCGATGCAACAATGAGCCAATCATCTTCACAAGGTATTTTGTGCATGCATATAGCATTTTTATACATTGAATTACCGTTCATTTCTTTTAGGTGGTTTGGTACTTTTCGGATCCACCTTTTCAAATTTGGTTTGGAGCAAGTCTTATTTCGCGAAGATGTTGAACTCAACATTCTAACAATTGGCGGGCGAAAAAAAATTGCAGATCTCATACTGATATAAGTTAAGCTGTATGCTTAGGTATGCTTACTGTAGCATTTGTTACTGATATAATTTTCATCAGTGGAATTTACGATTTTTCATTTCCATTTGCAGTTAAGACCAAAGGGAGCTGCTCTTGAGAATCTGGCACCCGAGTAACAATGCAAGCATCCAAGAGGCTCCGGTCTTTCATCTTCACAGCCTTCAGCATGAGGCTTTTCGAGTGGGACTTAGCGAGCTTCTTTTGAAATTTCTGCACATTCATGTAAATATTTTCCAACGTTGATGCTATAGGCTGTGTCGTTATTCTTAGGTAAGGTATGATGGAGCAAATTAGTATCTTCTTGGACCTGTAGTTTCGGCTATGGAGTTACGTACATGTTTACATTATATGGCACGGAATTAGCATATGGAAAACATAATCCTTTAAAAGACTTTAAAAACTTAAACTGCACTTACATTTACATAAAGCATATCCCGACCCAACTATCATTATACGAATGTCACACCAAACATAAATAAAAATCGACAACAAAACAAACACGTTCGTAAGAAACAAAAAGGGCAGCGGAAAAAAATAACAAAACAAACCAGCAGCAACGCGCGGGCTACCCCAGCTAGTTATTACTACGAGAAATTTTTGAAAAATAATCTAGTTACCACTTTTTTTATTTATTTTTCCTTTTTTTTCTTTTTTTTTATTTATTTATTTATTTTTTTTAAAACTTTTTTTTTAAAACCAAACATGACTTATTCTTGTCCCACGAGTTCTCGGTAGTTCCATTGAAACGCACAAAGAAGCGGAGAAGCAGGTCAGCACGAAGCATATTAAAACCCCAACTTCTTTAGGGAATCAGGGAGACCCGCCTTATACCTCTCACACAGTTTGTTTACAATGGGTGAACCTTACTTTCGAGATACTAAAAGAAGTCAATTTTATTTTATTTTTTTATTTTATTTTTTTTAACAAGGAAGCAAAATAAATTAATTGTGAAAACTTCAAAGCATGTAAGATAGGGAAATTGAAATAATAAAAATCTGAGAGAAACGAAACTTCCCGGGCTAAACATCACGATCGAACTCCAAATGATAAGATGCTAAGCAAACGCTAGCATAAGCGTGTGAGATCAATCGATTTCTTATCCAAACATGTCCAATCCCAAGTATAATGTAAGGGTCACGATCCGACCAATTCTTTCTCCAAGAGCTTATTAAATCTGCAAAAATAAACTAAACTACAAAAATACGTAAAATCCTAAAACTCACTTTCGTAGGCATTACAGTTGCATTTAGCGTATGCAACAAGCCTTTAAACCTCTCAGTGGCCCGAGTGGACGAGTTATAATCTCGTGAGGGTTTACAGTGAACATACCCACAAAGTTCATAACACTTTTATTTATAAAAACACATGTACTTATTTATTCACAGTGTACCAAATATTAACAAAACTTAAAAGGCAAAACCAAATAAAAGAAATGATACTCTTGCAAAAATAAAAAGACATTTAAACTTAATCTATCTAAACACAAACACACACAAAAAAATGAATTTTTTTTTTTTTTTTTCGATTGGTCCAACCGATTCGGTTACGGGTAGTGACCGATCGGTTGGGATGAACCAACTGTGACCAATCCTTCCAACCGAATCGGTTACGGGGAGTGACAGATCGGTTGAAGGCGATTTTAAGATTTTTTTATTTTCTATTTTTTTTTAAACAAGTTTTAATTCAAAACTTTTATTGATAAAATAAAACAAGAACACAAAAAGGTAACAAACACAAAAATAAACGCAAGTAAATAAAACACATAAACACACATTAACTATCACGAACATAAAACAACACTTAAAACAAAAATAAGCACGAAACAGAAAAACGACAATCACATAGACGCAAGCAAGCACAATTAGTCACGTAACACAAATCAAACAAGATAATCTTATTCAAAATTAATACGAAACTAATATAAACAAAAATAACAAAAACAAATAACATAGAGACATGCAAGAGATCATATAACATATAAAATATAAAACTTAAGAAACAAGAGACACACAAAATTTTATTTATTTATTTATTTTTATTTATTTATTTTTTTGGACAGAACACTCCAACCGGATCGGTTACGGGTGGTGACCGATCGGTTAGAGTGGATTTTTCTTGAAAAATATTTACCGAGAGCTCCAACCGATTCGGTTAGAGTTGTTTGGGTGGTTTTGGTGGTTTTTTCGCAAGAACTTTTGAACACACTTAGAAAGCAAACTTTGAAATGAGCATTTTTAGAACACATGAAACGAAATCCCAACATCAAAAACTTGATTTTGATGCAAAGATCATTTTAGCAATTTTTAGAAATGAGATTTTTGAAAGTAAACGCAAGGGAGCAATTTAGCAAACATCATGAGTAACAAACAAGAGAAATAGCAAACAAGCAAACATTTCAAGCAAGAAAATCAATAAGGAATCATGATCAAGCAAGGAATCAATATTTCAAGCAAACGAACAAACAAGCAAGCAAACAAACGAATGCAAAACCAAATCCCCGACAACGGCGCCAAAAACTTGATGCATTCGCACGAGGTTTTAAATTTATAATCAAGAATTACCGGTTAACTAGGAACACATTCGGGCAAGTATACCCTAGTCAAGTTGTAGTATAGTATATGGTAAATCAAGGTCGTCCCAAGAGACTTGGTTGCACTACAAGTGTCGTTTGTTTGTTTAAGCAAGTAAGAAGTAACAAGTTGATGGTTATGATTGTCACGGATCAAACCAACAAGAAAAGCAATAAGAACAAGCAAGTATCAAGTTCAAGGTTATGATTGTCACGGATCAAACCACAAAGAAAAGCAATATAAGAACATATTATCATAAGAACAAAACAAGTAAACAAAACATCATCGTTATTTCAATCAAACACAAAATCTCAACAATCATATCAATAACAAACATCTTGAAATATAAAAGTAACAAGGTTTACCCAAAGTATGAATTACAATAGGCAAAGATGAAGGATTATAGCACTCCTTCAAGCCTCCAATTGACTACAATAGTTCTACCAAGCCGGAAAATCATATCCAAACGCCTTCATCGCCCCTGAGCACACTACGAATTTGGCGGAGGTTTGAGGTCTTTGGGGAAGATGAGTTGGTGTAATTGGTGGAAATTCATCCTAAGGATGGAGGATCGAATTCACACCTTTGGGGTGAAGAGATTGAGAGTGGGTGTGTTCTCTCAAGTTGGGGTTTGCTTTCTAGGTGGAAATTCGTCCTTAAGGGTGGAGGCTTGAATTTCACACCTAGAGAGGAGTGGTGGTGGTAGGAGAGGTGGGAGAAGTTCTCTCAAGTTGTGGTGCACAAATGAGGTTGCAAAGGCCTCTATTTATACTACTTCCAAGGCTAGGGGTATTAAATGTTGAACTTGGCCTCCAAAGAGCTTGGAACAGACTAGAATCCATGTAGGAAGGGACTAGAATCGTTTGGAACAAGTTTGGAGTCTTTGTGATAAAGAAATGGCTGAAACATACCCTCCAACCGAATCGGTTGGGTTCCAACCGTTTCGGTTGGTGTTCTTGACCACTCTCCAACCGGATTCGGTTGCGGGGCATGACCGAACGGTTGGAGCAATTTCACAAAAAATCATAAGCACCAAAGTTGTAGATCTTTCTCTTAGCTTTCCGTGGCCACAAACCGGGGGTCAAACAGAGTCCGTATGCAAACCTTATGGCCAAAATGGTGAAGGTGTGTCGGGAACAACGAGTCTTCCAATATGTCTTCGTTTTAGCTTCTTTTCTTCATTTCTTTCTCGTTTTCCTTCTTGAACTTCATTCTTGAGTCTTTGGACCACTAACATGATGACTTTATCTTCTCGAATATACTCCGCAAGACTTGCATTTGTCGGGAATTCTTCGTATATGGAGAAATCTTGGTAATTTACTACTTTTTTCGTCTTTTTCTCCACTTTCCTGTACTTGGCTACAAATGAACTAGCAAACCCACTTTTGTACGATTAAGTAACAAAATCATATGATTATAGCCAAATAACACACATAAAAGCACAGATAATGCTACTAAAAACATGCACAATTTGAGCGTTATCAACCGTATACCAATTCGATGAACCAAGTCGGCTAATCTTGCAGGTGGCAAGGCTTTGGGGAAAAGGTCCGCCAATTGGTGTTCAGTACCTACAAAGTATAGTTTCACCGTTCCCTTCTCAACATGCTCTTTGATGAAATGGTAGCGAAGAGCAATGTGCTTTGACTTTGAATGTTGAACCGTGTTGCACGAGATCGCAATTGCACTTTTTAAGTCGCAATACATCGGAATATTGTTGAATACGTAACCATAATCCATGAGTTGTGTCCTCATCCAGATGACTTGAGCACAACATACAAACATGGCTAAATCTTCTACTTCAGTTAACGAAAACGATGTACAGTCTTGCTTTTTCGATTGCCATGACACCAGTTTATCACCAAGGAATTGTAGACCGCCAGAAGTATTTCTTCGTGTATCTAAACACCCTGCATGATCAGCATATGAATAATGCTATTAGTTCAAAACCAGAATCCTTCAGATACCAGATCCCAAAATTAATGGTTCCCTTGATGTATCGGAGGATTCTTTTAGCCTCTGAGAGGTGTTTTCAGTGGGTCTTGACTGATAACGGGAGCAAAGATATACAAGAAATACAATGTCAGGTCTGCTTGTTGTTAGATACATGAGAGACTCAATAATACTACGGTATTTTGTAGGGTCAACAAGTTTCCCATGTAAATCAGCGTCCAGTTTACCGGTTGAAGCCATTGGTGTGTTATAGGTGTCACATGTGGTCATACCATGTTTCTTCAAAATATCAAGAGCATATTTGGACTGGCTTAAGAAAATGCCATGGGGTGATTGATGAACTTGAAGTCCTAAGAAGAACGTAAGTTCACCCATCATTGACATTTCAAAATTTGTTTTCATTAGTTTTGAAAAAGCATTTGAGTACTTTTGTGGGTTGAACCAAAATGATATCATCCACATAAATCGGACCATTAAAATGTGTTCCCGTGATATTGTATAAGCAAAGTGTTAGGTCAATGATCCTTTGATAAACTTATTATAGCGGGAAGGCGACAATTTATCATACCACACCCGAGGGGCTTGTTTGAGACCGTAGGGCCTTGTTCGGTTGTAGACATGATTAGGAACTCGGATCAACGAATCCTTCCAGTTGGCAAATATACACCGTCTCCCATAGTTTCCCATTTAGAAATGCAGTTTTCACATCCATTTGGTAGACGGTGATATTCATGTGAGCCGTGAATGCCAGAAAAATCTGAACAGCCTCAAGTCTAGCAACGGGTGCGAATGATTCTTCAAAGTCGATACCCTCTTCCTGACGATAACCCTTAGGCACCAGCGTAACTTGTTACGAATGACCGTTCCTTCAGCATCTACCTTATTCTTCCAAATCCATTTTATACTAATGACGTAGACACCTGTTGGTCGTTCAACCAATTCCCATACTTCTAGACGTTTGAATTGATTTAGCTCTTCTTACATGGATTTAATCCAGTTGTCACGAGTCATTGCTTCCTTAATGTTTTTGGGTTCGGTGTTACTGACGGTGAGTGCATAAATGCAGTTTTCACCGTCGATGTGAAGGCGTTATCTTGTTACGAGTGGTTGGTTAGAGTTGCTGTTAATACAAATAAACCATAAAAAAATTTATTTATATTTTACGATCTTCTAATGTTTTGTCAATAACAAACGTTAAATCATTTTAACGAAATAAATAAAATACGTAAAAGGTTTGAGCCAATAGTTTACTAACACACTTATACTAAACATATTAAAACTGTGGAAAACTAGAAGGGGGGTTGAATAGTTTTGCCGATTTTAAGTTGATTTCAAAAACTTTAGATTCGATATTATGTAAAATCGTATGGATGTTGAGAACGATATAGATCTAATGATAATGCAAGCAAATAAATAAAGTTAAGGGATAGAAAAGACACAACCGATTTATAGTGGTTCACTACAAGGACACCTTCCTTGCCCTACTCCACTCCCGAGTCACCTACTCGAGAGTTCAAGCACTATGTCAACAAAATCCTTCACTTGGCGGAGAAGCCTTACAACGTTGCTTACACTTTTTCCGGTACAAAGCTAGATACCGAGTCCGTAGTACGGTGGACCAAACCAACACAACTATTACACAATAAATATGTGAAATATCAAATACAAGATCTTTGCTACGAAATCTTGCGGAGTGACAAATCAATCAAGGACCCTTGCTTGGATGACTTGTAGAATACTCGTGATCTCGCCTTAGAAAGGACCTATATGAGGATCACAAATAGAAAGAAAGAAGAACAACTCTCTAGATCAAGTGATCTATATGTTAGAAGAGAATGAGAGTGTATGAGAGATTTAGTAAGAAGAGGGTGAGTTAGAATGAAGAAATGGCTCTCTGTTTATAGGCAAAATTCTTCATCGCTTCCCGGATCCCGGATCCCTTCCACTGGGATCCGTCTAGTGTAAACCTAAGGATCCGTGGAACGCTCCTCTTTGCCCATGGGTATTTTGGATATAGGTCATGGGTTATGGGTTGGTCCATGGGTTTTCTTTAGATTCAATGTATCTAAGTATACATTGTATCTAGTCTTCTTTGGTATGGGTTAAGATCCATGGGTTATGGTCCATGGGTTATGGTTTTTACCCATCCTAATAAACTATTACAACAAATGCTTAATTATTACATTTTTGTATATAAATGGCTATATGTAAATGCTTTACAAAATAACATGTATCCTTATAATTATACTTAAGATAACATTACATTTGTTATCAACAAAACACCCGAGATCGCAAAATATTAATAAACGTTTTTACGGTTTATTTGTATTAACAATCTCCCCTTTTTTGTTGATGACAAAACATAATGTTATGATGAGTAAAACTTAAGAATAGATGTAATTTTTGAAAGCCCCTAAGTTTTACTTCTTCTCCCCTTTTTTCTCGTAACAAAAAGTTAACCCTTTGGAAGAAATAAACATAATAATGTGGAAAATTTATTCCACGTATCGCTAACTCCCCCTTGACGGTAGCTCCCCCTTGTTTGGGGCGTCAAGTGAAGAAAAATAAAAATCCTACAAAAAGAAAGGTTAGTAACATGCTTAAATAATCTTGTGGTTGCCGAGAATCAAGATTGGGAGCCAAGGTATGTAAACAAGGCCTTGTAATAAAACAACAAATTGTAGTGGTATGTATGCCACTTACAATTATGTAAAAATAAGAACAAGACTTATTCTTGAAAATGACTTCAAAATAAAAATAGTACTAAAAGTAGAAAATAGTAGTAGTGATTCCTTCCATGCTTGCATAAGGTTATGGATGGAGGTTTTGATGAGTAATGGTATTGATGCGATCAAGGATGAGGTTGAGTATGAAACGCATTTCTTCCCTAACTTCTATTGCAATTTCCCAAGTGGATTGGCAATGTTCACAATGTAAATGATGTGGGTAATGAGTGCGGAAGTTTTCCGGGTTGTTTTGATTTGAGTTATGCGGAAGTTGTGGTGGAAAAATAGGAAAATATGGATGAATATCCGAAATTTTTGTAAATGGTGGTGGAAAAGAACCTAGATGTTCTTGTAATGTGCTGGGAGATAATGGTGGTGATGTTTCAAGATCTTGAAAAATAGTATTTGGAGATGTTGGAGGTGTTGAAAGACTAATTCTTTTTCTTTAGGTTGGTTAGATCTTGTTGGAGTCTTAAGGAGTTCCAAAAGAGTTACTTTAGGTGGTGATGAAGTTGGTGTACTTGTTGGTGATGAGGGGGGGGGGTGCTATAATGGAAGCATCTTGTGGTGAGTTATTTGTTGAGGATGAACCATTTGAGGTTGGTTTTGTTAAACAACAAGATCGTATACTAATCCTTGCGGATATCCTAGAGTTTGAGTGTAGTATTTTGGATGGTGGTAGTACAAAGGTTTGGGTATCATGAAGATGATTGTTTGTACTAGGTGATTCATCTAAAGGGTTTGTGGAGGACATGGTGTATTGTGTTTGTGAGGATGAGATGGATTATGCAAGCATTTTGGGTGTTCTATATATAGAAAAACAAAGCATTGTAATGAATGCTTGACCCAAAATGTGGATTAAAATCTAATGATTAGATATGAATTTAAGGCATGTGATCATAAGAGCACAAGCATTATAGAGCATACTCCAAAAAATAGAACAAATGTGGATTTTTCATCCAAAGTGATAAAATAGAAGGTAAAAACGACTTTGTCTCACGGATCCCACGGATCCTTCCTTGAGGATCCGTCCAAAGCGTGAAGGCCGGATCCGTGGGTCTGTGATTCGAGCGACACAAAATTTTCCTTTTGGAAACATTTTTGCCTATTAGTGCCTATATGCAAACTATTTGGAGTTGCGGTTATCTCGACCTCTAAAAAGAAAAAAAGTAAAGTAAACTAGAAGTAGAAAAAAATCCTATTGAGATAACCGAAAACACATATTTAGTACATAAGTACGTAATTTAGTGTTATCAATGCTCTAATTCATTGTTGGTTAAATGAATGTGCCGAAAACACATATTAGTTATGTGTCCCTTTAGCATTCAAAAGACATGAGATGCAATGAAAAGGGTTTTTACTTTGTATTAATAATGAAAAGCGATTTGTCCTAGACGTGAGAAATTGGTTTTGTGAAATTGATCTGGAGTGTAACACCCAAAATGATAGCTTGCGGTGAAGTAAGTGTTACACGGTATTACTCGATTGGTACCACAACACAATGTATAGAACAACAGTTTAACTTGAAATCGTATTCGTAAAGATTTATGTTTACATTTTTCAAAATATATATTATAGAATGTAGGCCCATAAAAGGATTAAAGTGGTCCCAAAATTTACATCAGTCTTCTACATGATCATGCCAAATGCCAACGCCCAAGCGCCCAAAGTTTAGCTAACGCCATCACGAAAATACATGCTAAAAATGTCAACACAAGGTTGGTGAGTTCGGGTTTTTAAATACTCAAATAGTTTCCAAAACAGGAAAATCAATTGGTTGTCAAAATTTCAAAGGGTCCATTCTGTATGCAACGCGTTCATGGCATAAGGGTTCCACTACTTAAGCCGATTCAATTAACCCCCTACACACAACATGCTCTAACCTAGCATGAGAACCGATTCTATGCACTCCGGTTAGTGGAGTGAGGGATGGCTCTACCCCAAATAGCGCTATCCATAGACATCAACGGCTCGTCCGTGCGGTGGGAAGGAGTTAATAAGTAGTGTAGTACCGGGGGACTTCTGATCGTACATATATATATAGGCGCCAAACATAAGCATACATACCAGTTTGCACAGTATAGCAGAGCATAGCTCAGTAAATTGAATCCGTTCAGTAAATCCATAATTTCATGAATGCACAACCAATTTAGTTTTAATAAATCATAGCATGTTTTTCACCCCAAAACGAGTAAAAGAGTAAAACGGGGCTGTGAAACTCACCTTAGTCCGAAGAAATACAAGAATCACAACTAACACGACTGGCATCGAGAAATGTAACACAATAGTATCACAAGGTAGCAACGCACAACGATATAAGAGTGCGGACGCCTTGCGTGCGTCAATGGCACAACCTAATAGTATATGGATTATCTCAGAATGCGTATCGTAAAGTTAATAAGTTTTCAAAAGATAGTTGTTTTAGTTTTCGTGGAAGTTTCGTATCAACGTTTGTAAAGAGTTTAGCATCATCATTCGTGTGGTGGTTTGAAGATCTAGACTCGAAACACATATCAAAGTATAATATATATAGTACACATATGAAAGGAAATAAACATGTAAGGATCAAATAGCAATTAAGTGAGATATAAATAGATTAGTTAAGTTTGACGAATAACCAGTCTTTAGAAGTTTAATTTAGATTTATTGGTCATTTGTTTTATAGTCCGATACTGATCCAATAGGCGTATGTCCAATATCTCGAGTCCATCACGAGGATAATAATCCAACATGTCCAAAATAATGTACAAATATATAGTCCAAATAATATCAATTAATTCGTTTAATATGTCCAAGTCCGATAGTTTAAATAGTATCAACTTGATATATGTCAAATATATGTAGTCCAATAAGGTTTATAGTTCATTAGTAGTCATAAATTATTCCAATATAATCCAACAGACCAATGCCTAAGTTTACTTAATAATCCAATAAGTAGTATAATAATTCCAAGTCTAATATCCGATGTCAAGTGTATGTGTTTTCTAATACAAGTCTAGGTACCAACGTTTATAAGTGTCCAAGTAATTACATCTCGATAGTTCAAATGTTTAATGAGCGAATATGTAAGACTCAAGTTTTAACAAATTGATTAACACAAATACACACTAAGGCACAAGTTTAACACATAACACGTATACAAAATACAGTTATACCACAAGATTAAACGCCCCCTTGGTGTTTTTGTTGATACTAAAACTATATTTTATTTTATTTTTATTTTACAAATTGACGCAGAAAACTGACTTCATTTGGCGTTTTTAGGCCGAGTTCCTACGCGGTAGATGGAAAACATCGTTCCGGACAACTTTCATGTTTTAACTTTTTGATGAAACGGATCAGAAGGGCCTCGAAATGGGTGTTTTAGTTTCTGTTACAGAAAGTTTGGCAGGGCAGAAATAATAAACAAACACCCCATGTTGCGCAGAAAATAAACAAGCAAAACCAAACACCCTAAGTGCAGAAAATTTAGCATCAATCGCGCCCTTTTTGGGGCTGTATTGCAGCAATTAAACGCCCTTGTTGGGGCTGCGTTTCAGCAACAAATGCCCCCTGTTGGGGCTGCGTTGCAGTAGACAAACACTCTTTTTTTTGTGGGCTGTGATGGCGGACAACAAACAAACCAAGTGCACCCCTTTTGGGGTTGTGACAAGCCAAAACAAACACCCCTAATGGGCTGTAACACAACGGATCAAGCACCCCGTGGGTTCGTTTATCACAATGAATCATGCAAACCCATAACGACTCTCGATGACTTGATACAATTAAACCAAGGCAAGACTTTCGACACCGGGATGTCGTTGAATCAAGGGTGAAACCAACACCCTTGGTACGTGGTTTAGCGGGGCAAAGCACACAACGAGAACAAACAAGACAGACGAGATCAACACCAAGCGTTTGGCTAACTAAAATCCAAGTACCCACGGTATAACTTGTACCGTGGGTACACAACGAAACACAACCCCATGTGGTTGCGTCGTTAAGTCCATAAACAACCAAAACCACCCTCGTGGTCATGATAACGAGGAGCAAAACAAACAAACATAACAAATTTAATAAACAACAATCAATACGAACTTAGACATGAAGACCGGGTAGACTCAAAACCCAATCGGGTTCAACGACCCATATTACAATGACCATCTAAACACTCTTAGCGGTTTTTAAACCACACGTAACAAATCAAAATGTTTTTAATCTTGTTTAAATTCCACGAAAACATTATTGATTGGTTTTGTATTCGGTTTAACAATAAAACTATTAGAGATTGATTTGTTATGAGCTTTTGACATACCATCAAAGAGAGAGGATGATGGAGATGATGGTGGCGGCGGTTGTGGTAATTTGTTGGTACAAACACACCGTAAATAAACACACCCTAAGATTCTCCTTGATGATTGGTGTTATCGGTGGGAGAAGTTTTCAAGAGAGAGATGGAAAAGCGTTGAGAGATAGATGAGATTAGAAAGATTTAGGATTTATCCCTTTTTATATATATATATATATAAAAGAGGTAGGCGGTGGGTGTATAAAGAGAGATAAGTATTAATAATATAGTGTGAACTTGGTGCACCTCCGTGTCTCGTTGAGCCAAGGTGTAAAGCGGTATCATGTTTGATGTTTTTAATTGATAATGTATAAAATACATTTTGTGACCGTTTTATAAAATAATATAAAAGCGAGATTATTGACCGGATAGTAATTATCGAATTTAAATTATAATTAATGCGATGTCGATGCGTGTTATATTACTTTTACGCTTTATGAGATAACTTTTCGTTAAATAGGCGAGTTAACGTTTAGAATTTATAATTTAAATCATAGTGAATCAATTAGCTTGGGAAGTTACGGGTTAACCACCGATTGCGGTTTTGATTTTACATTACGATAAAAGTCATATAGTCATAAGTCAAAGGTAAAATAGTCATTTAACCTTACGAAAAATTACGGGTTGTTATAGTCTCTACCCTTATGGAACTTCGTCCCGAAGTTCGGTGAGTGTTGTCTGGCGGCGGTGTGTTGGAGTTCATTTCACGTTCCCATGTGAATTGAGGAACTCTTCTCGAGTTTCCATCGAACTTTGTCAATAGAAATGTGACTTGCCTAAGTTGTTTGATTTCTCAATAGGTTCTCTGATAAGGTTCAGGCGTTCATCAATTTGGATCTCTTCTAGAGAGATAATGAGTGCCTCATTCGTATAATGCTTCCTCTAATCGTATAACCGAACGACGTCGTATACACTGGTAAATCCGGGTGGTAGCTCGAATTTGTAAGCTATCGATCCAATTCAAATGAAGATTTTGAAAATTCTGATGTTGAGATGTCTGGGAAAAATGTGAGTGTTTATGATGAATTCTGATCTCACGCTCACAAGTGAAATCAAGAATTCTCTTATGGTTTTATCAGTGTGCAAAAGTTCTGATTAATATCAAGCTTCAAGTTGGTATATTCCAAGGGATAATATAAAATATGGATAATTGGAGGATTAACGAAACTCCAGAGTAATGTTGCAGGGCCAGTTGAAGGCACCACAGGCATAAATGTTATGCCAGTGGTCAGAGGTTGTTCTTACAAGGAGTTCTGGAGCTACAAGCTCAACAATTTCAAAGTTACGGAAAGAACGGTTGGTTTGGCTCGTCGGTTTCAGAGTCGATATTTCTAATCATCAACTATGATGAAGACTGCAAAGTCAAACATGCCGCAAGCATACTTCTGAATGATGCTTTGTCATGGTAAAATGTTGTTTCTCAATGTATTAGTATTGAGAATACTCATAAGATTGTTTGGACTAAGTTGAAGAAGTTATAATCAAGAAGTTTTGCCCTCAGAATGAGGTGCAAGAAATGAAGGTGATTTTGGAACCTTGTTGTCAAAGATATTAATATCACGACTTATATCCGTTGTTTTTATGGTTGGTGTGATGTGAGTTCTAAGTTATACGAGGGTTTTTTTTTTTTTTTTTTTTTTTTTTTTTAAGAAGGATAGTTGGGTAAGGTGTTAATGATCCCGAAGGATTTTATTTTAGTAAGATAGGTTTTCGAGACGTGGTATAATAAGACATTTTAGTTTTCATCGCAAAAGATTCAGTTCAACAACATTCTCTACATTCATTCAAGTTCTCTCCCGAAATTTTAACAAGTCGAGACTCTTTGTTTTTCATATCTTCCAAATTCGAGGGGACGGTGACACCATGCTAGTCATTATAGGATAAACTACCAACGATCATAACCTTAACTACTAGACTCTAACCTTAGGCGTCTAGAATTTTTGAAGTCATACATACTCAGCTATCATTTTTGGGGTGTTTAAATAAAGTTTTTAAGTGACTAGCATGGAATCGGTTCCAAGTTAGAGGTTTACATGTGAATTCAAAAGCTGTTTCTCAATTTCAAATAATTCCAACACCTCAGCTTCTTGTAAATAATGAATCAGTTTGTTCCATAGCATTTTCCATTAATATGTTTATTATTTATTGTTTCAAAACAAAGTGTTTGATGTACTTCAAAATGTTTGGTTCAGTTACAAAAGGAGGTATCGGTTATCCTTTAAAACTTTTCAAGGGATTAAATAGTTTATAACGTAATTGCAGTATAATTTATAAAAAAGACCGGAAAACCATTTGTTGAGCAATGAGGAAGATATTTTATTATTTGCAATTTAGTGGTAAATCGTAGTTTGTGATTTAGTATCGAAGCAACAACTCGGTAAGGTAATTAATTTTTTTAACTTTTTTTTAGCTTATAGGATAATAGAAAACGATTTATTGTTTATAGAATAGTAGTGAAATCGTAATTAAATTTTGTAATGTTTTGATAAGACAACAATTCAGGTTATAACATAACTCGTAAAATGTTTTGTAAATAATTCATAGAGTAGATAAGAAAACAATTAATTGTCCAATAGTGGAAATATTTGTAATTCATTTTGTGATACAGTGGCAAAGCTTGTTCATAAGGTTGGGGTAAAGTTGTAGGGTAATTGTAACTTAGTTTACAAAATGTTAGCGAAGGTGTTTCTTGTCTAATGAAATATAAGCACGGCAGTGAATTGGTTTATTATAATATAGTGGTCCGCGAAGTAATTTGTACAAAAAGTTTGTAGGACAATTTGAGGAAGACTCATTGTTCATAAAATACAGGTAGGGTCGAAGTTTTGGTTCAGTGATGAAGTAGTACAACATTTATTAGATTGACCGCGAAATAGTTGACAAGATGATCGATTACAATTTGTGCGTTAGAAAACGACATAGTTTACTATTTTATAACGGGAAGTAGTAGAGCAAACTGTTGGTATTCTCTAAGGATAAGTAGAGAGTTAGGCATTTGTTCCTATAAATAGTAGCTCGAGTTACAAGTTAACTCGTGGTATGTTTCTAGATTGTTAAAAGTTAAGTAGTTCGCTCGTTATTTATGTTCAACGAGGGTTTCCCTTCCTAGATGTCGTGATGTGTCGTTCCTAGAACGGCAAGGATGTATTACGACTCATCAATTGAGTACAAGTTTTGGGATAAAGGAGACACTATTACAGCAGTGAGTGACGAGGCAACCTCGATTTCAACGTCTGAGAAAATGTTAGTGGGACGGGATAGAGATGACATGGTGTTGCAACGACTCAGTAATAGTGATTTAATATATCATAAGTAATCTTTCTGTTGGGTATAGAATCTATGTTGAAGGGAGAGGTTAACAAGTTTAAGGTACAACTCCGGATGAGAGAGTTAATCATTACTAGTAGTCAGTCGATCGGCTCAGTACTTAACGAAGAAGGGTACAACGTTCGAGTTCAAAATCATAGTGTCAAAGAAATCCGACTACAAGTCGAGATCAAGTCAAGCTCAAATACGAGTAAGCGTCGGTGGTTCCCAATAGGTGCGATGAGGATCACACATCGATTGAGTGTAAGGCACTTATCGATAAGATAGCATCGATAGAACAACATCAGCAGGATATTATTGATAAAACAACATAGTAGGACGATATGGATAAAACGGCATCAATAAAACAGCATCGATAGAATGACATCGATAGGAATACATCAATGGAGCATAGGGTACAACACCAATAGTACGTGAGGTACTACATCAATAAAGAGTAAGGTATAACCTTAGTCGAGTATTGTTGATGAAACAACGTCGATAGAACATTATCGGTTCAGAAAGATTAACAACATCGAGTGGATAACGTCGATTGAATAATATCGAGTGAACGGCATTGATTCGGAAAATAAACAACAATCGTTCCAAGATAGGGCTTGGGGTAAGGCGTCCGTAACAAAACCACGATCAAGGCAAGGCTAAATGAAAGTAGCAAATCCAAATCCGCAACGAGACCCAAAATCTCGATACCAAATAATCCAAAGTCAAACATAGTCACGATTACTTCCAAAACACTCCAGTAAGTTCAATGAACTTATTACGATATCAAGCGTGTCGAGATACGCAACTCGAATTCAAATAGTGACCAATCGGGTCTAACTCGACCCAACGTAAAGCACGATTAAACGTTTTCATTAATTCCGAAAGTAATTCATAGTCGTAACATAACCAAGCGACGATGAAAGACGTTCCGTAAAAATGAAAAAAATATCACTATGAATAAGTATTGTGATGCCAGTGTGTTGTGGGTGTAGGGTTAAAATTTTATCATGTCCATGCTCGTTTACACATGCAAAATCTTTTCGTTCCCAAAACCAGAATAATCATCCCCAGCATTGCAAAGTTCGCCTCAGGGTAAGACATAGGTGATCAGTCTATGCCCTTCTCCCTGATGAATATAGGTGATCAATCTATATTCACATGAACTTTGGAATACTCGGCCCAGTTACAAGAAATAATTCCTTTACTTTTAGAAATTGTTACGAAAGAGTAAAACGAGCATTTCCATTTATGTGGGGGATAAGGCGTAGCGCTGTGGTACGTAAACATACGTATAAGAAAGCAATCATAGTTCATAGTGAGATTAAGTGGATAGTAATATAATACATATATTATCAAGTATGACTTCAACAAGTCAAAATCGAGGCATCAGCTTGGCAGGCAGGCATGCATGTATTGGTCATAGGGTTAAGTTTTCGTAAAAGTAGTTATAGTCTAGGTTTCAAAATACCCAGTTCTACATAACAGGGGCTCGATACCAATCTGTAACACCCCAAAATGATAGCTTGCGTGAGTAAGTGTTCTGGGTATTACTCGATTGGTACCACAACACAATGTATAGAACAACAGTTTAACTTGAGAAATCGTATTTCGTAAAGATTTATGTTTACATTTTCAAAATATATATTATAGAATGTAGGCCCATAAAAGGATTAAAGTGGTCCCAAAATTTACATCGTAGTCTTATATGATCATGCCAATGCCAACGCCCAAGCGCCTCCAAAGTTTAGCTAACGCCATCCCGAAAATCATGCTAAAAATGTCAACACAAGGTTGGTGAGTTCGCGGTTTTAAATACTCAAATAGTTTCCAAAACAGAAAATCAATTGGTTGTCAAAATTTCAAAGTCCATTCTGTATGCAGCGTTCATGGCATAAGGGTTCCACTACTTAAGCCGATTCAATAGAATCGCCTTACACACAACATGCTCTAACCTAGCATGAGAATCGATTCTATGCACTCCGGTTAGTGGGTGAGGGATGGCTCTACCCTAAATAGCGCTATCCATAGACATCAACGGCTCGTCCCGTGCGGTGGGAAGGAGTTAATAAGTAGTGTAGTACAGGGGACTTCTGATCGTACATATATATATAGCGCCAAACATAAGCATACATACCGGTTTGCAAATATAGCGAGCATAGCTCGATAAATTGAATCCGTTCAAGAAATCCATAATTTCATGAATGCACAACCAATTTAGTTTTAATAAATCATAGCATGTTTTCACCCCAAAACGAGTAAAAGAGTAAAGCGCGTGTGAAACTCACCTTAGTCAGAAGAAATACAAGAATCACAACTAACACGACGGCATCGAGAAATGTAACACAATAGTATCACAAGGTAGCAGCGCACGATATAAGAGTGCGGACGCAACGGCGTCAATGGCACAACCTAATAGTATATGGATTATCTCGAAATCGTATCGTAAAGTTAATAAGTTTTCAAAAGATAGTTGTTTTAGTTTTCGTGGAGTTTCGTATCAACGTTTGTAAAGAGTTTAGCATCATCATTCGTGTGGTGGTTTGAAGATCTAGACTCGAAACACATATCAAAGTATAATATATATAGTACACATATGAAAGGAAATAAACATGTAAGGATCAAATAGCAATTAAGTGAGATATAAATAGATTAGTTAAGTTTGACGAATAACCAGTCTTTAGAAGTTTAATTTAGATTTATTGGTCATTTGTTTTATAGTCCGATAACAGTCCAATAGGCGTATGTCCAATATCTCGAGTCCATCACGAGGATAATAATCCAACATGTCCAAAAATAATGTACAAATATATAGTCCAAATAATATCAATTCGTTACGTTTAATATGTCCAAGTCCGATAGTTTAAATAGTATCAACTTGATATATGTCAAATATATGTAGTCCAATAAGGTTTATAGTTCATTAGTAGTCTGTAAATTATTCCAATATAATCCAACAGACCAATGCCTAAGTTTACTTAATAATCCAATAAGTAGTATAATAATTCCAAGTCTAATATCCGATGTCAAGTGTATGTGTTTTCTAATACAAGTCTAGGTACCAACGTTTATAAGTGTCCAAGTAATTACATCTCGATAGTTCAAATGTTTAATGAGCGAATATGTAAGACTCAAGTTTTAACAAATTGATTAACACAAATACACACTAAGGCACAAGTTTAACACATAACACGTATACAAAATACGATTATACCACAAGATTAAACGCCTTGGTGTTTTTGTTGATACTAAAACTATATTTTATTTTATTTTTATTTTACAAATTGTGTGACCCGACTTCATTTGGCGTTTTAGGCCGAGTTCCTCTGCGGTAGATGGAAAACATCGTTAGGACAACTTTCATGTTTTAACTTTTGATGAAACGGATCGAGAAGGGCCTCGAAATGGGTGTTTTAGTTTACATTACGAGAAAGTTTGGCGAGCGAAATAATAAACAAACACCCCATGTTGCGAGAAAAATAAACAAGCAAAACCAAACACCTAAGTGCAGAAAATTTAGCATCAATCGCGCCCTTTTTGGGGCTTGTATTGCGACAATTAAACGCCTTGTTGGGGCTGCGTTTCACAACAAATGCCCCCTGTTGGGGCTGCGTTGCAGTAGACAAACACTCTTTTTTTTGTGGGCTGTGATGGCGGACAACAAACAAACCAAGTGCACCCCTTTTGGGGTTGTGACAAGCCAAAACAAACACCCCTAATGGGCTGTAACACAACGGATCAAGCACCCCTCGTGGGTTCGTTTATCACAATGAATCATGCAAACCCATAACGACTCTCGATGACTTGATACAATTAAACCAAGGCAAGACTTTCGACACCCGGGATGTCGTTGAATCAAGGGT
The DNA here is from genome assembly GCA_022545495.1 of Chrysanthemum lavandulifolium. Classification (NCBI taxonomy): domain Eukaryota; kingdom Viridiplantae; phylum Streptophyta; class Magnoliopsida; order Asterales; family Asteraceae; genus Chrysanthemum; species Chrysanthemum lavandulifolium. The sequence goes on along the minus strand of CM040238.1, from coordinate 227,071,172 downwards.
GAAACCAACACCCTTCGGGCTGTGGTTTAGCCGGGGCAAAGCACACAACGAGAACAAACAAGACAGCACGAGATCAACACCAAACGTTTGGCTAACTAAAATCCAAGTACCCCACGGTATAACTTGTACCGTGGGTACACAAACGAGCACAACCCCATGTGGTTGCGTCGTTAAGTCCATAAACAACCAAAACCACCCTCGTGGTCATGATAACGAGGAGCAAAACAAACAAACATAACAAATTTAATAAACAACAATCAATACCAGAACTTAGACATGAAGACCAGGTAGACTCAAAACCCAATCGGGTTCAACCTGACCCATATTACAATGACCATCTAAACACTCTTAGCAGGTTTTTAAACCACACGTAACAAATCAAAATGTTTTTAATCTTGTTTAAATTCCACGAAAACATTATTGATTGGTTTTGTATTCGGATTTAACAATAAAACTATTAGAGATTGATTTGTTATGAGCTTTTGACATACCATCAAAGAGGAGAGGGATGATGGAGATGATGGTGGCGGCAGTTGTGGTAATTTGCTGGTACAAACACACCCGTAAATAAACACACCCTAAGATTCTCCTTGATGATTGGTGTTATCAGGTGGGAGAAGTTTTCGAAGAGAGAGGATGGAAAGGCAGTGAGAGATAGATGAGATTAGAAAGATTTAGGATTTATCCCTTTTTTTTATATATATATATATATAAAAGAGGTAGGCGGTGGGTGTATAAAAGAGATAAGTATTAATAATATAGTGTGAACTTGGTGCACCTCCGTATCCGTTGAGCCAAGTGTAGCGGTATCGTGTTTTGATGTTTTAATTGATAATGTATAAAATACGTTTTGTGACCGTTTTATAAAATAATATAAAAGCGAGATTATTGACCCGGATAGTAATTATCAATTTAAATTATAATTAATGCGATGTCGATGCGTGTTATATTACTTTTACGCTTTATGAGATAACTTTTCGTTAAATGAGCGAGAAGTTAAGCGTTTAGAGATTTATAATTTAAATCATAGTGAATCAATTAGCTTGGGAAGTTCTGAGGTTAACCACCGATTGCGGTTTTGATTTTACATTACGATAAAGTCATATAGTCGTAAGTCAAGGGTAAAATAGTCATTTAACCTTACGAAAAATTACGGGTTGTTATAGGGAGGGTATCATTCTTTTAGAAAACATTTTGAAAAGAGATTTTCTTTAAAAATGTGTATGTAGTTATGTATTTGCAACAAAAAAAACTATAAGTGGAAAACTTATCTTGGGTTTTGAAAATTCGTATTGTTTGTGAGTTGTCGTGAAATAGAGATCCTAGACTCGAGAAAGAAGAAGGCTAGTGTTTACATACCTTGTAGAGTCAAATAAGTTACGACGTTTGTTCCATTAGACCAAGACCAAGACAAGTAGGTTGAATTGTTCCGTTTCAACGGTTTGGTGAGGACGTCGGCTATGTTGTCTTCGGATGCTACGCTTCTCAATAGAAATGTTCCCTTTGAACATTGTCTCTTAAGAAGTGGTGACGAATCTCTATATGTTTTGTGCGAGAATGCAATACTGGATTCTTGCTTAATTCGATGGCACCTTTGTTTGTCGCATAGGATGGCTATGTCGCTTAGATGGATGTCGTAGTCTACTAACGCTTGTTTCATCCATAGTGCTTGTTGGCATGCTTTCTGGGAGGAGGCGTACTCGGCTTGGGTTGTTGAAATTGCAAGTCCGTTTCTTTTAGAAAACCAAGATGTTAAACAACATCCCATAAAAGTACATACCCACATGCTTTTCTATCAACGTAATCACTGCATGGTCGAATCGCATATACAATTGTTTCTACTCCGTGCTCTTGGGATACCATAATCCTAATTGTGTTGTTCCATAATATATCTAAATATCCTTTTACGACTTCTAGGTGTGATGTTTTAGGGTCTTCTTGAAACCTAGCACATAGCGAACACTAAACATGATATCAGGCCTCTTTCAGTGAGGTAGAGGCTACCTATCATGCCACGATATTTAGTATTATCTACGGATTCTCCGTCTTCATATTTTGTGCGTTTGGTGTCGGATGACATTGGAGTCTAATTGGTTTTGACTCTTCTAGACGAATTTCTTTAACATCTCCTTGATGTATTTAGATTGATTGAAGAAGATACCATCTTACTTGTTTTATTGTAGACCAAGAAAGAAACTAAGTTCTCCCATCATACTCATCTCGAACTCGTCATGCATGATTTTAGAGAAATCATCACACATGTCTTGACAAGTGGATCCGAATATAATATCATCTACATATATTTGTACTATGATTATATGTGACTCTATTTTCTTAGTAAAAAGGTGTTGTCAACTAACCCCATGGTGTAGTTGTGTTTAACAAGAAATGACTTGAGTCTATCATACCAAGCTTTTGGAGCTTGTTTAAGACCGTAAAGGGCTTTCTTTAATTTATACACATGTTTGGGTTTTCAAAATCAATGAAGCTTGGGAGGTTGAGCTACATATACTTCTTCATTTATGAAACCATTTAGAAAAGCGCTTTTGACATCCATTTGATAAAGCTTTAGATCATTAGCACAAGCATACGCAAGAAGGATTCTTATAGACTCTAATCTAGCCAGGGGCGTAGGTCTCATCAAAGTCTATTCCTCTTGTTGGTTATACCCTTGAGCAACGAGTCTAGCCTTGTTCCTGACACTTTACTCGTTTGCATCTAATTTGTTTTTATGAACCCATTTGGTTCCTATTATGGTTTGATTACTAGGTGGAGGGACAAGTGTCCAAACATCATTAGAAACAAATTGATTTAGTTCTTCTTGCATAGCCATTACCCAACTTTCATCTTTTATGGCTTCTTGTATTCTTAGGTTTTAAGGTTGAAGCGAAACAAAACAAGCTACTTTGGTTTTGAACTTGAGACCTTAATGTTCGTTCGTTTAGTTTTCCTATGACTTTATCTATGGGGTGATCTTTGGACTCTTTAATGTTTATTATTTCATCACTTAGAGGTTCTTCTTCTTCACTTATCTTTTTCTTTATTACTATAGCTTCACTTTCTATAATCTCGTCATCGACAAGAGGTGGAGAGGGTTTGAGTGGACTTTCATCAAATTTTATATTTAATGACTCTTCTACCTTCATTGTTTCTTTGTTTAATATGGCGTAAGCTTTGCTATTTGGCGAGTAACCTAAAAGATACATTCGGTTGATTTAGGATCAAATTTTGTAAGGTAATATTTAGTGTTAAGAATAAAACATTTACTACCAAAGACTAAAGTGATTTAACGTAGGCTTTTGCCTCAAGTAACTCATATGGAGTTTTCCTAAGATTGGTCTAATTAAGACTCGATTGAGTATATCGTTGAAGTATCAACGGCATTACACCAAAACTTTTGAGGTATGGATTGTTCATTAAGCATGGTTCGACTCATTTCTTGTAGAGTTCTATTCTTTCTTTCTACTACCCCATTCGATTGTGGGTGTGTGGGCCGAGAAGTTGTGAGTAATACCATTAGCGTCACAAAAGCTCGAATTGCACTTCATTATCGAATTCCCTACCATGATCCGTCCTAATAGACACTATGGGACTTCTAGTTGTCTTTGGATCTTTTGCTTAATATTTCAAAATAGTTAAAGGTTTAGTTTTGTTCTTTAAAATTTTGTCCATGTATACCTAGAGTAGTCATCCACTATTACCAAAGTGTAGTAGTTGCCTCCATAACTATGGATAGCGGATGGACCAAATAAATCCACATGTAGTAATTCTAGACACTAGTTATGGACACCATGTTTTTAGCTTTATGACTCGAATGAGCTTGTTTTCCTATATTACAAGCATCACAAAAATGATGTTCATATTTTAACTTAGGTAGGTCTCTTACTAGATCTTTAGATGATAGCGATTGAAGAAGTCGCATGTTGGCGTGACCCAATCTACGATGCCATAAGGTCGAAGTATCATCCATAGAGGTAAGACATAGTTTGTCTTTAGGTTCATTTCCGATTTTAATGAAATAGACTCCATGTTTCCTAATTCCTCTTCCTATGGTTATGCCATTTTTAAGTATCTTACTACCGGTTTCAGTAAAAAGTACATTGCACTTTTTATCACATATTTGTCCTATACTTAAGAGGTTAAAATTTGGGTTTTCTACATGACACACATCGTTAATAGTTAGAGATTTGTTAGAAATCGTGCCTTACCGATGATTCTACTTTTCTATTTCCAAATACCACATTACCTCCATTGAAGGATTCATATGTGGAGAATAGATCCTATTGCGGTCATGTGCCTCGTGCACCCGCTATCCTTGACCCGTTCATGGGGTCTGGGTGGAGCCTTTAAGCACACTAAAACAATAATAAACTCAAAGTTTGGTCCCCATTTGTTCATGGGTCCATTAGTGTTAAACATTCCATTCATGTTAGCCAAGTATGGATAAGATGAGTATGCATTCCATGGAGCAAAGTTTTGAAAATGAAAACCGTTTTGCATGTTTGGATTCCATCCCATTTGATGGTTACTTTTGAATTAGCGTTATTAGGTCTCTAAATGAATTAGGTTTTGAAAAAGATGGAGCTTTGTTTCTTGCAAAGTAGGATTATATTTCGGAGGTGGTTGTCTAGTGGTGACATGATTTGGTTTCTTCCTATTAACTATGACAAACTCGGTTCTAGATGAAGAAGCTACGTTATTGCTCTTGTTTGCTCTGACAGATCCACGGATCCCTTTACGTACACTAGCCGGTTCCTTTTAGAGGATCCATGGGATCCGCCACAATGATTTGGTTTTTCTAGTTCATAACAAATTTTGTTTCTTTACTTTCACTAGTTGATGGATCAAGTTGTTGTTGCCTAGACCACTTTTGATTATTCTGGTTTTAACGTCATGAGTATTGTATCTAAAGTGTTCGTTCTCATTCTAGCAATTTTAGAATCTAAGTGATCCACTAGTGTTTGAAGTTGAGCGCCAAGTTCGCATTTACCACTTGCTATTTTACCCTTCTCTAACGTTTTAGTTTTGCTTTTAATTCTATGACTTCTTTATCTAGCGTTGATTTTGACTCTTTAAAAGCTTGTTTTGTTAACTAGTTTTAAGCTAATATTGCATAGTTTATCATATTCATTATGCAATGAGTCGTCATCGGTGATGAGCTACTATAATATTCGTGACATACCTCATCATTTGCCATGAGACAAATTTCTTCGTCCTCCTCGTTGTTCATTCCCCATGTGCGCTCACGAGCATGCTTTTGATCATCCCGTTTGGGACACTTACTAATAAAGTGGTTTGGGTCCCCACATTTAAAGCAAATACGATCATCCTTTGGCTTCTTTTCCTCTTTGCTTTTCGAAAGCCTTTCTTGTCGTCGTGCGGTTGTTTGGCGTATCTTCCTTCTTCTAAAGAACTTTTTAAAGTCCCTTACCGCCATAGTGTATTCTTCATCGTCCTACTCGAAGATGAGTTCTCCTCATCGCTCGAAGCCTTTTTGGCTTTAAGGGCAAAGATTTGTGTTTCTCTTTCACCTTTGAGGCTTGGAATCTTTAGCAAGGACAAGCTCGTAGACTTTTAGGTTGCCTATGAGTTCATCGAGGGTGAGGATTGTCAAATCTTTTGACTCTTGATCGCCACACTTGGATCTCCACTTTGATGGAAGTGCCCTTGATATCTCCTAACATGGTTACGGCTAGAAAGATTCATCAAGTGCTTGTAAAGATGTAATAATAGTATTAAAGTTTGCAAATGAATGATCTATAGTTTCCTCATCCGATATTGAAAATTGTTCATATTGTTGAACAAATAAATCAATTTATTATTTTTAACTTGTTGGTTGCCTTGATGAGTTACAACTAAAGAATTCCAAATTTCTTTAGAGGTTTTAAGCATAGAAATTCTTTGAATTCCTTTTTCGGTAAAGCATTATATAAAACCATTTTGCTTCACTATTTTTAAAAGCTTTTTTTCATTTCATCGTTTAGTTTATCATGAGGTATGTGAACTAAATTTCATTTATCATCATTTGAGATAGCCTCAAAATCACCTTCAACAATAATGTACCAAAGATCAATATCTTTAGACTTCACATATGTTTGAATCTATTTTCCAATATATAAAACCATTAGTTTCAAGTAGTGGTGGTCGTTGCATAGATTGCCTTCTTATAATTTTCGGAACCCATAGTGATCGAAAAGTTTTAAAATACAATTTTATTTTAAAACTTTTATAAACTTAGCTCTTGATGCCAATTGTGGAAAACTAGAAGGGGTTGAATAGTTTTGCCGATTTTAAGTTGATTTCAAAACTTTAGATTCGATATTATGTGAAATCGTATGGATGTTGAGCGTATAGATCTAATGATAATGCAAGCAAATAAATAAAGTTAAGGTATAGAAAAGACACAACCGATTTATAGTGGTTCGCTACAAGGACACCTTCCTTGCCTACTCCACTCCCCGAGTCACATACTCGAGTTCAAGCACTATGTCAACAAACTCCTTCACTTGCGGAGAAGCCTTCACAACGTTGCTTACACTTTTTCGGTGCAAAGCTAGATACCGAGTCCGTAGTACGGTGGACCAAACCAACACAACTATTACACAACAAATATGTGAAATATCAAATACAAGATCTTTGCTACGAAATCTTGCGGGTGACAAATCAATCAAGGACCCACTTTCTTGGATGACTTGTAGAATGCTCGTGATCTCGCCTTGAGAAGGACCTATACGAGGATCACAAATAGAAAGAAAGAAGAACAACTATCTAGATCAAGTGATCTATATGTTAGAAGAGAATGAGAGTGTATGAGAGATTTAGTAAGAAGAGGGTGAGTTAGAATGAAGAAATGACTCTCTATTTATAGGAAAAATTCTTCACTGTTCCCGGATCACGGATCCCTTCCACTGGGATCCGTCTAGTGTAAACCTAGGGATCCGTGGAGCGCTCTCTTGCCCATGGGTATTTTGGTTATGGGTCATGGGTTATGGGTTGGTCCATGGGTTTTCTTTAGATTCAATGTATCTAAGTATACATTGTATCTAGTCTTCTTGGGTATGGGTTAAGATCCATGGGTTATGGTCCATGGGTTATGGTTTTACCCATCCTAATAAAGCTTGGGATTTACTAAATCCGATTACTTAAAGTGTCAGTGCACCTCAGTATGTATACTCGTTAAGCTCGTAGTCGTAGTAAGTCTATGATAGTATTTAGTATACTTTGTAACACCGTGGAGGACAGACGGGTCTTTACCCAGCTGTATGCACGATCCACAACCTATTAGGCGTCTAAGGTTGTACCTATAAATACCCTTTGCCCTCCAAGGCAAAGGGTTGGGCTTTCATAATACATTTTTCTTTGTCTCTAAAGTTCCCGTCCTCTCCCGCTTTCTCTCTCAAATTTATCTCTTTACACCTAACTTGTGATAAACTAAGATCCTACAAATGGTATCAATGCCATGGTTTGATCATCCATCTCATGTTCTTGGTTTGATTGTTATTTTTGGGATAAGGTTTGGTTTCTTCAGCGTAACGTGGTGTTTAGGAGTAGTCTCGTATCTGAGTTTTGTACTCCTAAAGCTTTAAAATTACACTTTTTAATCCAAGATTCTTGTGGGTTAAGGTTTATTGAGTGCTTAAATTTCAGTTTCTTGCAAAAAGGTTCAAACTTTACAAGTTTTTCTTTGTTTTTAAGAGTGTTTGGATACATGTGTACGGACTTACGCGTAAGAGATTTGTGGTTTTGATCCTCAAGCTTTGTTTTTTTGGTGCTTTTAAGGTTGTGTCATCATTATAATATGGTTTTCTAAAAGGTTTGATAATAAAAAACGTGTTTGGAAAATTTTGTACTTCTACGCATAAGAAAACCTAATCTTACGTAAGGTGCTTTTCGCGTGATCTTCATTTACGGTGGTTACTCGGTGTTTTCTTGCTTGGATAAGCACGAAAAACACTTGACTGGATATCTCTTGCCTTGTGAAGTGTAAAAGATTTTTGTGGGCAAAACCTAATTTTACGCATAAGCATAAATCTTCGCGTAAAAATTCTTACGCATAAGCTTGTCTTCGCCTAAAGGAAACTTACGCATAAGGTTCTTCGCTAGCTTTGGATTACGCATAAACTTAAGCCTTTTACCTAAAACTCTGGCGTAAGCTCTAGACTCTGGCGTAAGCTACAATCTACGCATAAGCTTGTGTCTCGCGTAAGTTTGTTGTTACGCCTAAGATGCTACGTAAAGTTCTTTGTCTAAGCATAAGTGTATAAGTTTCACGGTTTCTCTCTTGATTTTGTAAAATCCGTGAAAGAATCTATTTCCGGTTAAGTCAATTTGTAAAATCCGTAGAATTTAAACATGTCTTCCGTTCTTGATGATGTGCAATGCGAGGATCGATACTAGTCCTCCATGCTTGATAGAAATGACTATGAGTCTTGGTCACAAAGAATCGGTGTCTTTGCTTAGGAAAGGAGAATGGGTTAACATCCTTAAGTCGATTGATGAAGGACCTTATCGGGTTGAGACCACAAGAGACATAATTGATATTGCGGCGGATGGTACAATGATTTTGGATTAGAGCGGACCAAAGACATATGATGAGGTGAGTGATAAGGAGAAAAAGAGATTTGATCTTGATGTCGGGGCCTCGAACATCATACTTGAGGTCTTCAAAGATATCTACAAACATCAATCACAACACGAGAGGCCAAGCGGTTTGGGATAATGTCAAGATACTACTCTCGGGTTACGAATTGACCATCGAAGACAGAGAATCACGGATGTATGATGAATTCGAGCACTTTAAGATGAAACACGAAGAAAGTGTCTATGAATATTACATGAGATTCCACAAGTGGTGAGCGATATGAGGAATATCAAGATGACTATGCCAAACATTAATTTGAACTCAAAATTAAGTAAACAACATGAATCCCAAATGGCACAAGTTTGTCACTACATGAAGCTTACCAAAGGACTAAAGAACACCAACTATGAGCAATTGTATACCTTCCTTCTTTAGAATGAAAAACATTCTATGTTTGAAAAAAGGATTCTTGAACAGTTCAAATCTCAACCAGGAGAAACAAGCTCATCAAATGATACAACTACATTCTTCACCAAAGCATCACAAGTCACACCTACTGGAAATGATAATCACAAGCCCGTTCTGATTCGGGATATAAGCAACCTAATTACGATGCGGTCATGGAGCACTTTATCAATAAATTGGCTCTTATGGTTAAACAAAACTTAACCTTCTCCCACATACCAACAGACTTCACACTAACAATGAAATCGGGGCGCATCGAATCTACACAACCATGCTTTGGTCGGAGATGGAAAGGTTCTGATTACAACCCGGTTCAAGAAAGCGATGCGAACAAGGAAGGGGTGGAGATGGTAGAGGCTATCTTTAAATCGAATAGTGGAAGGAATGGAAACCGAGGTCAAGCAAAGCCAATCAAATGTTACAAGCGTGGAGGTGAGGACACATTGCAAGGCTGCGCACATCGGCAGCGCCTCGAATCTGGTATTTTAGGGATAAGATGTTGCTTGTGCAAGCTCGGGATAATGGTGCGACCACGGATGAAGAGGAGTTGTTGTTCTTGGGTGAGGAAATGCTAAGACATATGATGCGGTGTGGATGAGCAACCAACTCGGGAGATGAGCCATAATCATCGGAATGCCTATCAAGTAGCTAATTGTGATGCATACGACTACGATATTGATGAAGAACCTACTACGAACCATTTTCATGGCTAGCATTTCTCCAATGGTCTCTCCTATAGTCTCTTCATCATCACAAGCTGGTCCATCCAAAGACAAAATCATTTACGGTACTAAAACTATCGATGATCGCGATGTGCAAAGATGCATGACAAAGCACAATCAACTGAAACTATTGAGTCGGATATTGAAAATATGGGTAATATCAACATTGTCCCGTATGATCAATATGTGAAACAAAGTGAAAGTGAGATTGTAACAAGTGATGCATCTTACTGCGATCAATGATGACTATGTCTTTGATGAGAATACACTACTTGTGCCCCTAATGATTACATTATTTAGAACTTAATGCCTATAAAGAGCGGTGGCCATTTATGAACAATGTGCTAAGTTTGAGTTAACTACCGTGAGCGGGATATGGATAACCAAATGCGTACAATTATTAGAAAAAGTAATTTTAGAAGAAGTATTAAAACAAGAGTTAAACTCCTTACAAGAAAAGCTTTCTAAAGCGCTAAGCAAAAACAAGAACTTCAAGAAAATGTGAAAATGCTTAAGCAAGAATTCAATGCTAAGGAATCAAAACTTTTGAATGATTTTTCCAATCTAAAAACTTTGAAAAACAAACTTGAAAATAAGTTATGCGTATAAGGAATACCATTAGATTGCTCATGATCACTAAACATAGAGTCTTAGCGATAAGCATAAGCGTTCCCTTATTGAGGAACCTAGTCCAGAGGCTATTAAAAGGCTAGAGCTGCTCATAAGGTACTTTGATGGTAATGAAATCCTTAAGCCTGGCGAAACCTAGTTGCGTTGAGTGCTTGAGGAAGATAAGAAATCGGATGAAGTCACTGGGAGAATTGAACAAGAAGCTAGAAAATCACGAGTGTAAAAGAATAACATAACGTTGAACCTCATGATTACACTAAGGAAACGGATCTCCTTAAACAAGTTTAAGCCTCGAGACACTTCTAACTCCGAACAAGTGTTACGGAAAATGGATTTAGATAAGCAAAAAGCAAAGAATCTTGTTGTTACTAACCTCCCTTAGGAAATTGCCAAAAGTAGCGTGTATCCTCCTAATACACCAATGCACCTAGTTCCTAGATCTATTGCCACTAATAGCGGGACCTTAATCGACCTATATGTTGTTTATCAATTTGTTTGTTGATTTTGAGAAAAGCGTGTAAGAAGAATCACACCTCTACGGGGATAAGCGGGGGAAAGGGCTTTGAGCAAACCAAAGAATGTTATTTAACCGAGGTCATGCCTTTCTTCAAACAATTAAAGGTCAATTTGAGAGTCTTAAAATTGGAATTAATTCGATATTAAAGAAATGGAAAAGGAATTTGATGCGATGATAGTTGAGGTTAGTGACTATGAGAGAGAACTTAAATATTAGGACATTGAGAGGAAGAACTTGCATACCTTGAATGAGAATCTTATTTACGAATGTATTACTCAAGATGTGTTTTACCTTGCTACAAATCGTTCCATTAATGCTTCTCGATTTCATGAATTATCATTTGCTACGAAAGTCTCCATGATCGTGTCATTGAGCTTGAAAAAACTAACTCTAAGCGCATGATAAGGTTGAACAAGATGATCATGATAACACAGTAAGCGGTTTTCTAAATTAGAAGTTGAGCATCTTGCTTTGCAATTAAAATATCAACGTACGAAAGAAAATGTTAAAACCTCAAATATCAAGACATCCTTGGATGTTCACGAATTTGATCACGATTTTGAAATTAGCAAACGTGATGAGCAGTTCGAGCTCATTGTAACACGATCGAGAAAGTTGAAAGCCCAAATTTCTCAATTAAAGGGTGAAATGAACAATGTGGTGGCTCCCAAATGCCTCCTCCTTTAGATTCTCGGAATTCTCAAAATTTTCATCTTCAAAACTTGGTTAATGCTTTACAAAAGGAAAATGAAAGTTTCTTGAAGAAAATGAAAAGGTTAACGTCATTTCAATGAGTTATTTGAGTCGATAAAGTCACTCGTAACAAAAATAATGAAAAATAACTTCATTGCAAAAGGAAATTGAGAATCTGAAGAGTCGGTAAAAGGAAAATGCCAATGACAAATGGGAAAATGGTGCTTCAAAGGTGCATATACGTAATAAATATGCTTTGGTATGAAATATGTTCCTCCTCATCTTAGGAACAACAAACTTGCTATTCAAACATATTTCTCATACCTTAAGACGACCTAGAATGTCTCCATGAGATTGTAGAAGAGGATAAGTTAGAGAAACCACTTGATAATGCAATTGGCCATTGTTGGAATCACTCTAAACCATAATCAAGTGTTAGTAATTAATATGTAATAGTTAGCTTTATTATGGCCTTTATGTTTGTTATTAGCCTTAAGCTTATGTAGAAGGCCCATGAGCTTAGGCCCAAGCCCATAAAAGAAAGGATGGAAACTAGGGTGTTGCCCTAGCTTTCCTCCTATAAATACTCTTGTAAACCCTCATTTGAGGGTTGGTTGTTCTCTTTTCTATTTCACTCTTTCCTTTAACCTTTCTCTCTATATTTCGTGTGTTTGGATAAGGGTTCAACCGATCTCTTCTCTCTCTCTTCTCTTGATGCTTGTGTTGTAAAACTAGTGACCTAACGATGGTATCAATCGCCTACTAGTTGGGTGAATCGTGTTTGTTTTTGAAGTGGGTTTTGGTCCTCGCGTAAAACTACGTTTGATACTTTGGTTAAGCTTAAAAACTTGTTTTTACACTTTTAATCCAAGATTCTTGTACTTTCAACGTTTTAAGGTGTTAAAATACTTGTTTTTGGCAAAAGTTTCAAACTTTATCGTGGATCGTTGTTTTCATCTAGTTTTTGAGCGAGGGTTTCATCCTACTAATAACTGTTTTAGAGCTTTGGTTCATCAAGTTTCACACTTTTGTGTCTTTTGGTGTTATTGAAGCTATTTCATCACACAAAAGCGGTTTAGAAACATCTTTGGGCAAAATCAAAATTACGAGTAATCCTACGCGTAGCAAAACCCTAAAACTACGTAAAGTTTTTCCTTGGTTTGATCTTCATTTTAGTGGTTTACTCCGTGTTTTCTTACTTGGATAAGTGCGAAAATCGTCGACTTTGGATATCTTTTGCCTTTGTGATAGTGTAAAGATCATTTGAGATAAAACCTAAACTTACGCATAAGCATAAGCTTACGGCGTGAAAATCCTACGCTTAGATTCATCTTACGCGTAGACCTAGTCTTACGCATAAGGTAATCCTCGCCTAAGTTTCTCGCCTAACTTCTTTTTTCACGCATAACTTTAGCCTTTTTCCACCTTCTGCGTAAGCTAAAACTACTGCGTAACTTGTCTTTTTTCGCGTAACTTTGGTGATTTCTACGCATAAGTGTTATATTGCTCTCACGTGATTTCTCGCCTAAGGACACTTCATCAACAAAGGTTCATTCGACTACAAAGATCCATCAACACAAGTTATCAAAAAAAAAAAAAAAAAAAAAAAAAAGTTGAGTAAAATTTAATTTTTTAGAGGAGACTAAGCGTTCAATTTTTGAGATTCAAATTTTGGTTTAACTGTGAAAATTTTGGTCAAAATTCAAATTTTGGGCCTAAATTCAAATTTTTGGGTAAAATTTGGCGTCAAAATTGTCATAACTCAAATTTTTCCTACAACCTTAGAATTGAATTTTATAGTGAATTTCAAATTTTGAGAGTCAAAATTTTTCAAAATTATTTTTGGAGGAAATTGCAATTCACTATATCGACCTTCATGTGCTATATCGACTTAGCACCTTTTCTTCTCTTTGATTCTTACGGGAAAGTGAAATGGATTATGATCATAAAGATCCATTTGTGGCATTGCAAGAAGGATTCATGGCTATTCTCACGGCATTCAAGCGTCGGACATCATCAAATTCCCAATATCCATGATCGTGCAAGGTGCAAGAGTTGATGTACATGAAAGGAATGCTCAAATGGGCGTTGAGAATGTTGTGATTCTTGCATCATCGTGTGTCACGGACAATGAGGTTGTAGCATTGGAAGCGGGATGATGGCGGATCTGGAGAAGATATCATACTTAACTACGACACGAGCCCAGCGTGACGAAGAACAAATGGTTGAGGAAGATATCTTACCCGCTATGACAACGACACGAGCGGATGGTCGGGTACAATCTCATGTTGATCATATTACGCTGCAAATGCGATACAACAAAGCGAGCAACTGAATTGATAATGAAGGAGAGGTTGACGATGTGTTGCACAATGTCGAACAACTTTCTCATATACGAGCCCTTACTTGTTAACAATTCAAGCTGAAGCGTCAAATCAAACTCTTGAATCGAAAACATTCTTCTCAAAAGACCATTGCTCGGTTTCATAAAGATTTTCAAAACTAGAGGCACATTGCATCTCTCTTGAACTTAAACTTCAAAACAAATCTTTTCTTGAGAACAATGGTGGGTCTTCAAATGAACAAAGTAATCGTGTGGATACATTAGTAAAAGAAAATGAGCATTTAAAGGCTCAAATTCAAGCAAAGGGCTTGCACATGTTGCTTTACAAAACAAGCGAGAAGATTAGCGACAAGAGTGTGGATACTTATTTTGCAAAACCAACAACCTTGGGAAATCGTCTCTAAAACCAATCGAAACCAATCGGTTGTCGGACATCCAAGCGCTTTTAAATCGAGCGTTCAAAATCGTCAAAACCACGGTTTCCTCCCAAGTTGTTGAGAATAATCATTTGATAAAACCGGTCCTCCACATTCACGGCCTAAGAATAATCATACATTTACATTAAACATGTTTACATTAAACACATTTACATTATACTTTACATTAAACCTCAACTTGTGGTGCTCTGGCAAATCTAGGATTAGTTCGAACAACGTGTCTAAATTGAGCATTAAAAGTAAAGATTCATATGATTCAAATGACACGTACAAGAACTATGATCTAGAAAAGGCTAGGAAAAGGGCACTTCTTCAAAAGGATGGAATCTTAGGTTCACGACCTAGTGTATCACCTTGAGTGTATTCTTGAACACTACTTGTAGTAGCAAACCAAAACCTAAGTTAACTCAACAAGCAGTTAGAAATAAACCCGTTGATCTAAATGTAAAATTTCGAAACCTAATAGGTGGATCCATATAGGACGAAACTCTTCCCAAAAAGTTTCAACATCCCTAGATCTAACCTTAGATGGATACCAGCGGGTAGGATTTTCAAAGCTGTTAGTCTTAGGTGGATTCCTACGAGGCAAGATACTAAGTAGTTGCACCAAAACAAGTGGGATACCAACACCATCCATCCACAGGCGGGAAAGGAAATCATCAAAATAGCATGTTCGGTGTCAAGAAGATAATTGACACTACATCTTTATGCTTCTAACATCGGGAACCCGATTACACTTGGGGATCCATGTTTTCTCTTTCTTGCCCCCTTCTATTTTTCTATCACGGTACAACAACTATGGCTCCTCTTGCAAAGCAGTAGGACCCGTTTCTCACCGTCAAAAATATCATGATCCATCAATTTGTTCCACCATTGTACTTAATCGTCATGAATTGGAAACATTGCTTGCTCCTCGGTTAAAGATTACGCCAAAGTCGTGCTTGGATGTATCGAATGTTTCCATTGCTGGCAACCGATAATACTCTAATTTCGGATACACAGAATCTACAACAACAACGAATCTTCTATAACGAAAGATCAAGCGCTTCAACAACAATGACACGGTGATGATCAACATAATGAGCAGAGATGTTTTATCGTGATTGACTCTCTCGAAATATTTTGGGTACTTCACACTTGTTCGATCAATTGGACATACATGGTTTATTGTCTCCTTATACATGGTTTATTTGTCTTGATTCATCATCAACATCGTGGTGTATGATTACGAATCATTGAAAACATCGAGGGAGAGAGTGTGTAGGTGGTCATTGCTTCCTTGTTCTTCTACATGCTTCTGCGAAAACCCAATGCCTTCTTGAATTTCTTCAATTAGGGGAAGAAATAAGGCGATATGTGGCTCAAGCGTCTCACTTTGGTGTTATCGTCTCAATTTCACGGGTGATCTTGTGTGAAGTTACCCAAATATGATGTTATGATGCCTCACACACGGTCTTGGTATCGAGTTATTGCATATTCACGGTGATTAGTATTCGAAAGACCACAACATTCGGGGAAAGTCGTATCATTTAGTCTTTCATGGTTTGTTTGGTGTGATGCGTCTACATACGTGAGAAGATCTTGTTGATTTACGGCATGTTACCCTCGAGCGGATCTTCCGCAATTAGTCGATTTTCTTTGTGTGGTTTCTTGCTCATCTACAAATTCCGCGCATCTTGAAACCTTCAAAGTTAGAGAAATGTAGACTTCATCAAAGTTTCAAATCTGCTAAAGGCGGTTGTCGGTTTGGGGAAGCGATTATGAAACTTCTTCACAATGGCTTACGAGTATAACGACTTAGAACCGGTCACAACCGTTTAAACTTCCTCAACCCCATCATCGGTGAACAAAGCCCCACTAACTCGTCAACAAATGGAAAGGTTATTTGCTCCTACATTCGGTGGCGATATTGATGAGCGTGCTCGGTGTATCCATTGTTTCCATTGCACAACGATAATATTCCTATACGATACACTGCTACAACAACTCT
Organism: Chrysanthemum lavandulifolium; assembly: GCA_022545495.1. Taxonomy (NCBI): domain Eukaryota; kingdom Viridiplantae; phylum Streptophyta; class Magnoliopsida; order Asterales; family Asteraceae; genus Chrysanthemum; species Chrysanthemum lavandulifolium. The sequence continues at coordinate 227,054,793 of CM040238.1, read as the reverse complement.
TGTTGAAGATGCACCTACACGATTGACTCCAACACAACAGTTGAACACACCGCTTCCAACAATGATGAACCGGTGATGATATTACGAATGAAGTACCCCACTGCGATTTTGATCCAAATCGTTCTTGACCCGTTTGCTAATGAGGCTGCGCACGGATGTCGCGGAATCTTCAACAAACCATTTGAATCCTCGAATCGCACAATGTATACCAACATCAACCCTCTACACATAGATGGACAAAAGACCATCCTCGGCTAACATTATTGGCAACCCGAATCAACGATCGTTCGAGACAACGTCTTCGCACGGATGGTGAACATTGCATTTATGCACTCACTGTCTGCCATCGAGCCTAAAAACATTAAAGGCGCAATGACAAAAGACAATGGATTGAATCCATGCGGGAAGAACTCAACCAATTCAAGCGTCTTGAAGTATGGGAGCGGTTGAAAGACCAGCGGGGTCTCGTCATTGGTCTAAAATGGATTGGAAAAACAAATTGGATCTTTGAAGGGCGTCATCCGAAACAAGTCACGTCTAGTTGCTAAGGGTTATCGTCGGGAAGAGGAATAGACTTTGAAGAATCTTTTGCTCGGTTGCTCGTCTTGAGGTTGTTCGGATATTTCTCGCGTTCGCGGCTCATATGAATATGACGGTCTTTCAAATGGATGTCAAAGCTGCGTTTCTCAGCGGACAAGCGAAAAGCGGTTTATGTCGACCAACCCGAAGGATTCGTTGATCGAGTGCCGAACCATGTCTACAAAGCGAACAAAGCTCTTTATGGTCTCAAACAAGCCCCTCGGGCATGAGTGCGATAAGCTATCATCTTTCCTCATTGCTAATAATTTCACCAAAGGTTCGGTTGACCCAACTCTTTTATACAATATCACGGGGCACATATCTTAATTGTTCAAATTCGTGGATGACATCATTTTGGGTCTACACATAAAAGTTTTCAATCGCTTTTGCAAAACTAATGAAGAAAAATTTTGAAATGTCCATGATGGGTGAACTTACGTTCTTTCTAGGATTGCAAGTTCATCAATCACCCGTGGTATTTTCTTGAGTCGATCAAATATGCCCTTGAGCTGTTAAACAAATTTGGAATGACAACACATGACACTTATGCCACACCAATGGCTCATACCAAGAAGCTAGATCTTTGATTTACATGGGAAATTAGTTGACCCTACCAAATACCGAAGTATTATTGGGTCTCTCATGTATCTAACGACTAGCGAGACGATATTGTCTTTGCCGTTTATCTATGCTCCGTTATCGATCGCGACCAAGCTGAAACCCACCTCTACGAGGCTAAAAGAATCCTCCGATACATCAAGGGAACCATTAACTTGGGGATCGGTATCAGAAGGATTACGGTTTTGAACTAATCGCTTTTGAGATCGACCACGCGGGATGCTTAGACTCGAGGAAAAGTACTTGAGGCTCTACAATTTCTTGGTGATAAGCGGTGTCTTGGCAATCAAAGAAGCGAGGATTGTACATCGTTGTCATCAACGAAGCGAGAATATGTAGCCATGTCCGCGTGTTGTGCTCAAGTCATCGGATGAGAACACAACTCAAAGACTATGGTTACGTGTTTGTGAGAATCGATGTCTTTGCGACAATCGGTGCCATTGCGATCTCGTGCAACTCGATTCGACACTTTCGAAATCAAAGCACATCGATCTTCGCTATCATTTCATCAAGGACCACGTGGAGCAGTGCAGTTGAATTATACTTTGTGGAGTCTTGAATACCAATTGGCGGATCTTCTCACCAAAGCCTTGCCTCCCGCTAGGTTTAATGAGTTGGTCCACGGTTGGTATGAGGTGTTTGACTCAAGAGGAATTGGATGACCTCTAAAAGCAGTCTTAAAACACATCAAACACCAAAACCTCCTTTGTAAATATTTTCAAAACAAAATACAAAATTATAAAATCGATAAAACAACAAAAATATTCTTCTATCTATATTTCTTTTAACATGGCAAGTACAAATCTTGATCAACACGTTGTTCTATCAAACCTTTCATTATTTTCCGAACAAGTGTTGAGGGAGAAAGTAAATATTTTCGGTTTCATAAAACCTTGTACTTGCATGTTTTCAAAAATATGTTGTTTCTTCTAAAATGGTGGACACTTTTCTTGTCAATTACTCTCCTCGGACTCAAATGTTTTAACCATTTCATTATTTCAAAAGTCGGGGGAGTATCGTTAAGTTTCTTGCCTTACATGTGTCTTGTCTAACCTAAGCGGATGTTAAAGGATCTTGGTTGGAACCTCTTTAAGGTTGAAGGATGAATGTGTCAACTTGGCTAATTAATTTTAACAAAATCATTTACTCCTAAACCACCAAGATCAAGCGGCCCAAATCAAATCTTCTAAATCCGTTCAAGTTTTCATAATCTATAAGTTCTAAACTGTTTTGATCAAGATGATAAACAAGGGTTTCTAAAATTCTTTCAAATCCAACGGTTAAAACTCTTTAAAGCGATTTTGGAAAATTGTTCACTCGAGCAAGCGGGTGATTATGCATAAAAGTGTTTGGATTGAAATAAGTTGTGTTAAAACCTTTCTTAGTGTCTATTAAACTTGTTTCAATCGTCCAAAACCATCGAATCTTAAATTTCACTAATATGATTTCTAGGGTTCTTGCGCTCATTTAGGGTTTGTCTATTACGTGATATGTTATTAGGTGGTCAAGAAAGTGTTAGAATAAGTATATATGCATGTTTTGAACCTTGAAATTAGCCGAAACATCTAAAGCTGTAAGAATTTAAGTTTTAGGCTTTTAGGGTTCATATCCGAGAATCCTCGATTCTATGGTGTAAATGTGTTATATCTTGTTCCATTGCACCCATATGACATCTAGGACACTCGAAACATTCTTGTTTGATTTGTGTAGCTATATCTCATCTTGGCGTAGATTAAGGGTTTAGGGTTTAAGTAATTTCGCGCTAAGTCTTTACGTGTGTATCGATATGTTCTTATGCTTGTTTTGTGATCTAAAAGATGTTTGGAGTTAAGCGCAATCAAGTTTTCATGTTTATATTTAACGGGTTAATTATTAGTAATGTCGAGAATCTTTGGGTGTTCAAACCGTTACGATTAAGGAATACTTTATGCGTAAAGGTTAGGCCTAAGAGAAATCTTCGCGTAACTCTTACGCATAAGGGGTCTCTGATGGATTACGTGTATCTTGGAAGATATTCGTAAACAAGGCTTATTACGCATAAGCTTTACTCTTACGAGTAAAGCATGCGCGTAACATCTAGCTTATCCTACGCGTAAGCTTAAAGCTTTTGAACTTGTCTTACGTAAGAAACTCTTACGCATAAGCTAGGTCTTACGCTTTAGCTTACTCCTACGCATAAGCTCCTTTCTTACGCATAAGGATCCTTGTTACTCTTAACCCACTTGTTCACTACATTTTGGCTTTATTACGGATATGTTACTTGTTAAATGTTACTCATAAGTCACAAATACACGATGTTTCGTATAAGCTTACAAATGTTTATATGTTGTGTGTTAAGTGAAAAATTGGACTTTGAAATTTCAAAAGTAACATGTTCACATAACTTATCACATCAACTTCAATCAATTGGAACAATGTGACTTAGGACTTGTAACTAACATAAACATGTTACCATCATACAAGTAATTAGATAATAAATCGAGACTAATACAAACACATTGTGTTTCCATATATCATCTCTTTGTCTAATGACTTTCGGATCATGAAATGGCTGCAAATCAAGCAAACATCAATGCCCGGTGAGCTCTCGATGGCAAACACATTCCAAGATGGATACGACAAAACAATTGGCAAGAACTATCTCCGTGTCATCTTCAACAACTTCATATGCTCATAATCATCTTGCGAAATTCTTTGTGGACATCCTACGCAACATCCATTCAAAACTCATGCTCAATGAGTAAGATTCAATGGATGAGGTAATACAATTTAAGTAAGACATTAAAGCGAAAAGGATGGAATACCATGCTTCAATCTTTTCGGTTAATCAACCGGTGGGGCGGGAGGGTCAAGTAGTAGTCCTCCACTTATGGAAGATCCATTGCAAACATCTCTTACCCCATCCGATCCGGTTAATCAACCGGTAAGGATCGGTGTCATCTTGTCACTACTCTTTGTTGAAATGAAGCAAACACAACTAAAACAACCGCAAGAAGAAAAGCATGGTGAAGATGGGAAATATATGGCGAAGGAGATTACGATCATGATAAGGATGAAAGAGTCACGATGATGATAATTTGGCGGTGAAGAGGAAATGATTCGAAAAGAGGCAAAAGAAGGCTGCTAGAGCGAGGAGGAAAAGTTTAAGAAGGAATCGAGACAACTACATAGTTGACAATCCAATACACAAACCTCAACGGTCTTGAACCATCTATTGACACTTCCACCAAGCCCAAATCATCATCTCAATCATCACCTCCATCAACATAAAAACACCTATGTCAACAACGAGAATCATTAAGAAGGCAACTCTATCAATGATTCGACAAATGGTTAGCGGTTATCACCACTACACAACAGGCTACGACCACCACCATCGATCAACCAAGGTTGAAACCACACCACCAATGGAAAACCGTTGATCACATTACATACTGCGGTGGTGAGGAACACGACATACACGAGCCCAGCGAACCTCAACGAAATTCGGATCAAGTACATTCTTGCACTCCTTGTTTTCATCGCTTCAAATCATAGGCGTGTTGAAGTTCTCCACCTCGGGGTGAATCTTACCTAAATTCTACACATTCATCGGAATCAATCAAGAACCTCGATACAAAATCGTTTTTAAACAAAAGTTTGGGTTTGTCTACCAAAGTGAAAATCATCATACTTGCTTCATGGCTTTCGATGAAATTCACTAAGTTCTATGGCGCCACCACGGAGATGGTTCGAGATGGATTGGCATATCGATTGAAGGACATTGAGTTGGGTATAATTCGAGACGAAGAGATGGAATTCAAAGGATTGCAAGGATGTTCGTTGATTTACACTAGGATTGATGAATGTTTGATTCATCGGGATCGGATCTGCGGTTGGAGAGCTATGTGGGAGGATAACCAAACTTTCGATTCGACTTTCCAACGTCCTCGAAAAGTAGGCGATCGTTCGTAATCATTGGGTATTCTCTTGATTGTGATTTTGCTTGTTTGATTATCGGCGATGGCTTGTGCACACATAACGATGTACAACCCGTAATTGTCGAAAGGACCACGTAGTGCGCTTGATGCCACAATCCTTATAAAAGGAGCGAAAGCTTCTTACTTTTGAGTAAAACCTATCAAACCTTTCATTTTCAAGGTTTTGCTCAAAAGAACAAGTACTTCCCATATGATTTTCAAAACCTCAACCGTTTATATCACTAGTTGAGGGGTATTTGAATTAAAACTTTGTTCACAAATTGTTCACGATGGTCACTCTTCCCATGACACTCGAAATGGTCATATTTATTCTCAACCGTTCAAAATAACATTTTCATATGCCATTTTGAGGGAGAAAATTGTGTGATAAGAAATATGTTGTGCAAAATGCAAATGAATCATGTACCTCGGACTTAACCAGCGAATTGCGGTACTAAAGCTGTTTGTAACTCGAAAAGACTTGTCTGGACGGGTAATAATTTCAAGCTAGTTCGCTAGTAATGTAGCGTGTCTATGAAAGGACTTGTCCAAGTAGAAAGTACCATTCGAGACACTCTTGGTAGACATGAACTCGGCGGGTATGACAACCTTTGAGGTTTGTCTACACCTTCAAGGTAGTTATTAGAGCTAGTTGTCACCTAAAAGCGACAATGTAACTCTTTAACTATGCAGCGTAACCGTGTCTCATGGGGATTGTCTATCTCGAGTGGATCAATTCAAAATGTCGCTCTTTCCTCATTGTGCATTTAAACCATTAAAACTCTTAAGCACATGTGGAGGGTATTTATGCAAAATCCTATCTCTCACGATGGTTCAAACATGTTTTCATTTACAAACCCTTTGAGAGATGTTTCACAAGCAGATGGTTTTAATGGCAACATAGGTTAGTCATGGGTTATAAGGTGACTAAGGTTAGGAATAACCGTCCTATGATCCTTGAGCCGGGAGGATCTACCCAGGACATCACAAATAGTTAGTACTTAGAAGTCCTTAGGTATGATTATAAAAGGAGAAAATGAGAATCGGAGAAAGAAGGAGTTGAAGAATCAAAAGAAATGCAAAGTAAAGGGTGAAAAGAAATAGCCCTCAGTTATTCAACTTAGAGGACACGGGTTCAATTCATATACTCTTGGTTGTCACTTAGTGACACGGTATTGAAGATTAAAAGTCGTCATGGACCCGGTGGCGCATGCACTAAACCTTCTTAGCCACTCAAGTTTCTCTCAGCGAAGCTTGTTTCATTCTCACGGGAACCCTCGTAAACTATTGGCTTTCTCTTAGAGATCGTTGGTATTGAAGAAGGAGACCCTCTCCTAGTCTCCGCTCGGGAAAACCAAAGCACTATTGAGTCTAGAGCCACGAGATTCATCAAAGATCTCTTAGGAACACTTGACATTTTATCACTTGACGATCACCAAATAAGATTATCGATGGTTCATATCGAGTCCTTCACGGATCTTAGCAATCATCGAGAACATTTATGAGAGGTTCACATCTGTGATCCTCGGTGATTGAATGGAAACTCTGCCGGGGTCAACATCAAACGACCACGGCGGTCGCCGGTAACTCCCGTGGATTACGCGGTGTGTCTCAAGCGGTCTGATCGTGAGGTGATGCTACGGTGTACCTCGGCGACTCATCGAGCTGTAGATGTACTTGGTACATCGTGTTATCTCACTTGTGGGACTCCGGTTCGAGAGCGGCCTTTGTAAAATTAGAGTTGTGTTTTCACACTATCTTTGTTAACACTCTCGAAGTTCAAACTTGTAAGTCTTGGAACACCTTATTACTAACCGTTTGAAATGTTTTCTTCTTATGGAAGCTCGGGCGGGATGATCGTCTTGATTCTTCTCATGCTCACGCCAACATCATCACTAATGGAAGTTCTATTCAAAAGCAACACAACCGTCGAATGATTCTTCGTCAAACCAAAGAATCTACAAAGTTAAAGACTTAGAGAACTTCATCGATGTTGAATTCCAACGTCATAGGCGTGTGAGCATGTTGAAGAATGGCGTGGAACCTTTGGAGCGTGAAAGCGGACACGAAGCGGGCCGATGCGAGACAACAACATACTATCACTTTCACCACAAGAACAATGATCAAAGAACAAAGTTAATGATGACGTCAAAGCATAAGCTGTTCAAAGATAACTATCTCTCTACACTTTGGGAGATTGTTCGAATCAAGGCAATTCTTCTCACAAGAAGAAGAATGTCGGAAGGCGTCGAGCTACTATTACATCAACGCCTTCACCGTTCATCACCAACACTTGAGGGAGATTGTTGGAATCACTCTAAACCATAATCAAGTGTTAGTAATTAATATGTAATAGTTAGCTTTATTATGGCCTTTATGTTTGTTATTAGCCTTAAGCTTATGTAGAAGGCCCATGAGCTTAGGCCCAAGCCCATAAAAGAAAGGATGGAAACTAGGAGTGTTGCCCTAGCTTTCCTCCTATAAATACTCTTGTAAACCCTCATTTGAGGGTTGGTTGTTCTCTTTTCTATTTCACTCTTTCCTTTAACCTTTCTCTCTATATTTCGTGTGTTTGGATAAGGGTTCAACCGATCTCTCTTCTCTATCTCTTCTCTTGATGCTTGTGTTGTAAAACTAGTGACCTAAAAGTCATGGTTATGGCATCATCGTCTCAATCACTTGAACTTGGCACCATTAATAACCTTGCGAGAAAGGATTTTGTCAAAGGCTTACCCAGTTAAAATATGAAAAAGATCACCTTTGTTCGACTTGCCAATTGGGAAAAAGCACGAAATATGCCCATGAGCAAAACCCATGAAACTTCGATGTGGAAGTTCTTCATACCCTTCGTATGGATGCATGCGGACCAATGAGGTGCAAACAATAAATGGGAAGAAACTCATTCTAGTAGTTGTTGATGACTACTCTCGATTTACTTGGGTTAAGTTTTTGAGGACAAGGATGAAACTCGGATGTCATCATCAAACTCATCAAGCGACTTCGGGTTCGACTCAACAATCTTGTCGAATTGTTCGGCCCGACAATGGCGCGAGTTTGTTAACAAAGACTTAATTGGTTTATGAAAGTGTTGGAATCGGTCATCAAAAGTGTTCCATGAACTCCTCAAAGAGCGGTGTGGTGAAGGCAATCGAACTCTTGTGGAAGCCATGAACAATGCTAATTTATTCAAAGGTTTCAATGTTTTTATGGGTGAAGCCATTGCCTTTGCTTACTACACCAAAATCGTTCCCTTATACACACCTCTCATGGAAAAACTCCATATGAACTAGTTCATAGCGAAAACTGATCTCTCCTACCTACCGTATGTTTGGTGCCTTGTGTTATCCAGAATGACGGTCAAGACTTAGGAAAATTAAGAGCAAAGGCATATATTGGAGTTTTGTTGGTTATGCACCAAATAAAAGGGTTCTGAGAATCTACAACAAGAGAACACGAAATATCATGGAAACAATTCACGTTACGTTCGATGGTGACGGTCAAATGGCTCCGGACAATCGGTTGGACCCGCACTTCAAAGCGTCTATTGGTTCATCCTTGTACCAATTTCTCTCCAACAACTCCATATGTACCTTCATCGAAGATGATTTGAAGAATTGTTTGATCAATGTGTGATGAACATTATGAGCCAAGTGCCAGCGATCTATCAACTCCAACAACGGTGCTCTCTATCTCATCAATGAAGTCAACTCTTGGTTTCAATATCATTAAGTCAAGCGCTGCTGCTAATCACTCTGTCTCATCAACAAATCATCAATCATCGAATGTACATCAAGGAATTGTTTACGGCACCAATGATGAAATTAATCCCTTTGCTACTCCGAAGATGCTCCATTTGAAAACATCTTTGCCCACAGACCAACACGAACCATCTTCATCGGGGATATAAACTCTACTACATCATTCCTTGACAACAACCACCACGAACACCTTAGAAAATGGACACATGACCATCCATTGGATAACATCATTGGGAATCCTTCTCGTTCGTATCAACTCAAAACAATTAGCTCTTGATGCCTTATGGTGCTTCTTCTCGGTACTCTCCAAGATCAAACCAAAGATGTTAAAAGCGCAATGTACGAGGGGCGGTTGGTTTAATGCAATGCATGAAGAAATTCATGAGTTCGATCGTCTAGATGTATGGGAATTAGTACCGATTCAGTTGTGCGTGATCATTGCTCTCAGTGGATCTTCAAAGTGAAGCTTGATGAGCACGGTGATGTTACGAAAAATAAAGGCGGTTAGTTGCTAAAGGTTATCGTCAAGAAGAAGGTATCGACTTTGAGGAATATTTTGCTCATGTTGCCATGCCGAAGCAATCGAGATCTTCACGGCTAATCTTGCAAGTAAGAATATGATTGTCTATCGGATGGATGTAAAGGCGGCATTTCTCAGCGAGATCTTAAAGAAGTCGTATCGTCGATAACGAGAAGGTTTGTGAATCGAGCATCCTACTCATGTTTATCGCTTGAAAAAGGCCGCTACGGTTTGAAGCAAGCTCGAGGGCATGGTATGATACACTATCAAAGTTTCTTCTATCCACCGGATTCGGAAAGGAGCAGATTGATCAACATTGTTCACCGTAAAGTCGGGCAAACATTTAATTCACGTTCAAATTTATGTTGATGATATTATTTTTGCCTCGTGACCCTAATGAATGTGATCATTTTCTATAGAGATGGGCTCCAATTTCAAATGTCAATGATCGGAAAAATGTCATTTTCTTGGGATTACAAATTTAACAAAGTCCGGAGGCATTTTATAAATCAATCTAAATCTGCTTAATGAAATCTTAAAGAAATTTGGATTTACCTCTAGTGACCATGTTGACACTCTATGGTGGGCGTACAAAAGCGGATGAGGACCTCGAGGATAATAGTAGATCAAGCGAAATATCGTAGTATGATTGGATTCACGATGTACCTCGGACGATGAACCGACATTTTGTTCGTTGTATGCATGTGTGCGGATACGAGCTAAGCCTACAAAAAGCACCTTGAAGCGGTTAAGCGGGTCTTTCGGTATCTCCAGGAACCATTAACATGGTACTTTGGTATCAGAAGGACTCCGTATATCTCTAACGACCTATCGGAATCTTGACCATGCGAGGATGTCAAGACACTCGTCGAAATACTTGGTGGTGCTCAATTTTTAGGTGACAAGCTTGTGGTGGTCTTCAAAAAACAAATGAGCACTTCCATATCCTCTGAGGCGGAATACATAGCCATGTCATCTTGTTGTGCTCAAATCTTATGGATGAGATCCCATTATCGACTATGGCTTTGTATTCAACAAAGTTCTATGTATTGTGATAACAAAAGTGTCATTGCTCTCTGTGCAATAATGTTCAACACTCTAGAGCAAAGCACATCGACATTCGGCATCATTTCATCAGGAACAACTTGAAAATGGTGTGGTTGAACTATACTTCGTAAGGGCGAATATCAACTAGCGAGACATCTTCACCAAAGCTCTTTCGAGAAACGCTTTGAGTTTATTCTTCACGACTAGGCTTAAGAGCCTTGACGAAATGCTCAAGCGTCTTTAGGAAAGCGTCGAGGTAAAGGTGTTCGATTCTATCTATTCTTTGTATATATCTTTTCAAAACCAAATAGAAAAATATAAAACTTTTCAAAATCCATAAAAATCGAAAATCTTGAAAATCTTCAAAAAAATATTGTTTTATCATGTTTTCTTGTCGGTTCGATAACATCTACGGACTTTGAGTTTCCACTCAAAAGAGCGGCCGCAGTCTCTAGATGAAGTTCGAATCTTAAAAAAAAAAAAAAAAAAAAAAAAAATGAGATGGAGAAAATGTTGGTTTATTGTCATTTGAGGCGGTAACCCACTTTTCAAAGAAAAAACGAGCCATGCTTTATCATGTTTTCAAATCTCATGCTCGATTCTATAAACATTTATACGCTATCTAATGAAAACTAATTGCTTTGTAAAATAACTCGGACTCAAGTTTGAAAATCATCTAGCCTTAAAAATTTTATCTATCTCTCAATCAACAACTTAGGTCATTGATTGAGGGAGAATGATTTCAATTAAATCAAAGGTTATTTGTCACACAATTATTTTCAAAAGATATTCATGCATGTTTAAACAATGGAGTTTAAAGTCTCTAAATCCGATCCTTATCGGTTAAAAGCGTTTTCATAATCAAGTCACAATTCTCCTTAAAAGCTTTCAAAATCAATTTAAATCTCTGAGATCACAAATCTCAAATGATTTGGTAATTGTGATCGGGGAGAATTTGTGATTTAAATTGGATTTAATCGATAATTCGGTAAATGGTTTTATAAGGATGTACAAGCTCTCCTTCGACATGTGCCAAATGATTTCAAATTTTCCATGCACATGTTGAGGGCATCTATCTTAAACCACTAAGATTTGAAGCGTGATCAATGTGCGGGTTTCCTCTTGTATGTGCAAAACTCTTTCAAACCTCAAGGCACATATTGAGGGGAGCAAACTTATGAAAACCTCATCCTTCCCAAAATGCTTTATCTACTTGATTTGATTAGGAAGTGATGTTGATATCTTTAGAAAATGGTAATCAAAGAAGTTAATTCTTTCTCTTGCCTCCGTGTGCAAAACGATTTCAAATCGTGATGCACATGTTGAGAGGCTCTTGTTCTAAAAATATCAAAAACAATTCGGTACAAAATGCTTTGATAATATATCTTAAGTATCTGGATTGATTTTCAAATAGTTTTCAATTGGTTCCAATGGCGGATGAACAATACCAAATAGACCGACCAACTTTACTTTATGTGCGGTGATATAAGGATGATAAGGTTAGGTATTTGTTCCCATGATCCGCATGAACCGGAGGATCTACCGAGGACAATCCACTAGATAGTGTAGAAGTCCTTAGGTATATTGAAAAAGGAGAAAAATGAGATGTGGGAAGAGTGCGGACTAAGGCCGAGCTAGTCTTGGAACAAACCCAACAAGGTTCTAGCTATGAAGTCTCGGTAAGCGAAGAGGTTGAAGAATGAAAAAGAATTGAATGAGAAAAGGGTGAAAAGAAATAGCCTCCATTTATTCAACCATAGGGCGGCAACCGGGTACAATTCATATGCTCTTGATGGTAACATCGGTATTGAAGACAAGACGTCATGGACCCGTGACACTCACTACAACTTCCCAAACCACTCAAGTTTCTCTTAAAGGGCTTGTTTCATTCTCACGGGAACCTACATAATCTATCGACTATCTCTTAGAGATTGTTGATATTGAAGAAGAGACCCTCTCCCTAGTCTCCGACGAGAACCAAATATGCACAAATTGAGTCTAGAGCATCGAGATCATCAATAAATCTCCTTAGGACACTTTCAACGAAGACTCTTTGTTTCACACAATGTGGAAGAGATTATATCTTGAGTCCTCGCATTATCCTTGTGGTATTGCGGAACATCCGAGTGATATGCAAACATATTCACAATGAAGATGGAAAGCCTTACGGAGCCTACATCAATCAAGCTCACGGTGGGTGGCATGTGAGATCTATTATATAGATCAACCATGTGACAAGCGAACATAAACAATGGGCGATTCAATATTTTGAATCAATCACAGTTCGAGTTATGGATTGACGGATACCTTTGAAAACCGGTCATTGTGCTTAAAAACTCTTTTCTTTAGCATCGATTTGTGTACTTATATTTCAAAATAAAAGGTGTTTATGATTGATAATTGATTTTCATCAAAACCTTACGTTGTATTGCAAAAACAATTTATAGTAGCGATACATGATTGCTTTTCAAATCTCTTTTCATCAATCGGTGAATCTCAATTATTTGGTTCACTCACTCCGTGTTGTCTTCTTTGAGGCGTTCGGTTTGAGAACGACTTGCATTGCGAAACCTGTCAAGGAAATTCTTATGAATTTTACACGATCGCGGGCGATACTTGTCTTGATCAGCGAGGAACCGTGGGCGTGTACCTCAATTCAGCGAAAGTGATCAAAGACACTTTTGTGCGCTTTATTATAGCTTGTTGTATGCGGTGCGCCCGGCGTTTGCGGTGATCGAGAATGAAGCGGTCAATCCATAGCCGCATGCGCACACAATACATTCATCTCTAAAGAAATCATGATAAGTGCATCAATGACTCGATATTTTAACTCCATGCTTACGCTACTGACTGCGCAAATATCATGAATCAACTAAAGCTTCGCTACTCGATAAGAAGATATCATGATCCGAATGTGAGCATGTCGGTCCAAATGTCACAACATCACATACTATCAACACCACCATGGAAGAGTCAGAGATTTATGGTTGCTAATAATCTCAAAGTTGGTTCAAATAATCAAACATCACGTGGATCAGTTTAAGACCTCCACTGGATTCAACAAAACATGCAGAACATGATGAATTAAAGACTATGAGCTAAAGAACAAAAGTGCTTAATCAAAGAAACCAAGAACAACGAAATGTTTTACCAGTATGTAATCATTGTAAGTTAAGGTGACCTCCCTTAGGGGGAGATTGTTGGGATTTACTAAATCCAGTACTTAAAGTGTCGGTCACCTCAAGTATGTATACTTGTTACAAAGCTCGTAGTCGTAGTAAGTCTATGATAGTATTTAGTATACTTTGTAACATCGTGGAGGACGGACGGGTCTTTACCCACTGTATGCACGATCCACGACCTATTAGAGGTGTCTAAGGTTGTACCCTATAAATACCCTTTGCCTCCAAGGCAAAGGGTTGGGCTTTCATAATACATTTTTCTTTGTCTCTCTAAAGTTCCCATCCTCTCCCACTTTCTCTCTCTAAACTTTATCTCTTTACACCTAACTTGTGATAAACCAAGATCCTACAAACTATTACAACAAATGCTTAATTATTACATTTTTGTATATAAATGGCTATATGTAAATGCTTTACAAAAATAACATGTATCCTTATAATTATACTTAAGATAACATTACATTTGTTATCAACAAAACACCAAGAGATCGCAAAATATTAATAAACGTTTTTACGGTTTATTTGTATTAACAAAAACCATATCAAAACATGTTTAGTAAATAAGTTATATAAAACCAAAGACATTTTCATATAAACACTAAACAAGTAATCTTGTTTACATCTTATAGAAATGCATATGTATAACAACTAGTGTTTACATAATATGGAAATGTACTTATCCATATTGTAATGGGTAATTTAATGGGTGAAAACCAAAGTCCATGACCCATAACCCATGATCCATTGACTAGGTACAATAAATGTTGTTGGGTAAAACCCAAAGTCCATAACCCATACCCATGGAGCATGATCCATAACCCATGACCCATTACATGACATCATGCATGAAGTCATGTTGGGTATTATCCATGATCCATGACCCAAGACCCAAGACCCATGACCCAATGTCTAGGTACATTGCATCTTGTTGGGTATCCATAATTCATTACCCATAACCCATGATTCATAACCCATAACCCATAACCCGGTTTGCAACCCGAAATCCAGACTTAGCTGACCCAGCAGCCGGATCCAAAGGATTGCACTAGCCGGATCCCTCTCGGGAGGGATTCGTGGGAACCATGGGACAGCAGAGAATTTTGTCTATAAATAGTGAGCTATTTCTCTCTTGCTCACTACCACTTTTACACATACTCTCTCTTAGTATTGTAACATCTCTAACCTCTGATCCAAAGGATCATTCTATGTAGTTTTATGTTTGTGTGATTCTCTAGGTTCCTCTTAAAGGCGAGATCACCACCTCTTGAAGATGTGCAAGCTCAAGGTCACGAGTTGCTAAGTTTCGTCATCATCAAGACCTCTGAAGTGTATCTTGTTGATAGTTATTTTCTCCCTCCATAGAAGTGTTTTGTTGAAGGCATTAGTGAAAGGTGCCAAGGGTGTACATTCGATATGGTGCATCGATGTACAAGATAGATAGTTTGGGTTAAAGGATATTGATATCCTTATGGTGTTGTAATAAGGAGTGTATCTCCTTTGGGGTAGTCGTGTAGTGGTGTAGTGTTGGGTAGTAGTTCCTCCTTTATAATGGAACTCGGTATCTAGCCTTGTACCGGATAAAGTGTTGGCGACGTTGTGATAGGTGTGGTTCTACCTCGTGGAAGAACTCGGTGCTAGCCTAGTACCGGATAAAGAGAAGGCAACGTTGTGAAGGCTTCTCAGCCACATTAAGGAGCTTGTGTTGTGTAGTGCTTACAAACTCTCGAGTGGGGTACTCGGGGAGTGGAGTAGATCAAGGAAGGCGTCCTTGTAGCCGAACCGCTATAAATACTCATGTCGTGGTTTTGTGTTTCCTTACTCTTTATCTTTGCATTACTTACTTATATGCTTATCTATCATTATCCAACACGAATAACAAATAAATTAACATAAGTCGATCTAAATAGTTTAAAACGAAGTTTTATTCGGTAAAACTATTCAACCCCCTTCTAGGGGTGGCAATCGAGTCGTGTTCATGTTAACCTATTCGGGTTCGCGTGTTGGTTGGTTAGTATAGCCTTTACCCAAACAAGACCCATTTATTAATCGTGTCAAGAAACTCAACCCTAACCCACACCTGCATAATACGTGTAACCCATTTGTGACCCGTTTAACCCATTTAAGTAAATAGGTCAAGCAGTGAATAAAGCTGGTGGTTTGTCGATTTAACAAGTTTAAATGCTAATAATGATATAAGGATCTAAAATATGATAAGAATAACATACAACTAACTATGCGACAATTTTCTGAATTATAAGCGTCAATTTTCATGATATCTAAGGTATAAAATTATAATTCACTCATACTAAGTAAATAAAAATATATTTAATCCATACAACATAAAAACCAGGTTATATATTTTATTTTAAGATCTTATATACTAAACGGGTTCACGGGTTGACTGTTTAATACTTAATCAACCCAACACGACCGTTTTAAGCGGGTTAGGCAGGTTGACCGTTTTACCCAAACATCATTTATCATCAACCCATATCTGTTTAACCCATCGTGTCGTTTATCGTGTCGGGTTGAAAATGCCACCCTAGTTAAAAGTATATCAATATTAAACTTATTTTGTTTGTAATATAGATGTTTTGTCGGTGGTATATTTTCATTAAAGAAATTGCTAGATATATATTTTAAAATACATATATATATATATATATATATATATATATATATATATATATATATATATATATACTAGTTTTGAAGCCACCAATGGCGGGCATGACTATAATTATCGTTGACATAATTTGCTATAGCGAAATTATTGTTTTAAAAAATAACTTAACGGAAAATAAGATATACACGTACCAAATTTATTGTTGAATGCATTAAGAACGAAAATAAATAAACGGTTATCGAATATGAGAGAAAAAAAGTTTCAAAGTGGTACGCAAGAACAAAGTATCAAAGCATAGCTCGTTTGATGGGCTAGCATGCCTTATAAATATCGTTAAAAACTTAAGTTAACGAAATATAAGCTATTCCTTTGAACTTCGGTTCAAGCTTTCTTGTGATGTTTCTACTACGTACGCGATCGTTAATTTCACATGAAACACGGTTGTTAATTTCACATGAACCACTCTTTCCTCTCTTGTTTAATTTTCTCAAGCGGTGGCCTTTTCCTCTTATTCCTCATAGTTATCGCCTCTGCATCCCACTCATCTTTAATCTCAACCTTTCTTCATACCTTTGCCCGTGAAACTGTTGTGACTTCCCATATCTATATAGTCGATGGTGGACACGGAAATTTTCCAAAAATAAAAGACAAATAGCTAAAAAGATCTTGAAAGATTAGGGATAATGAATACATATAATTGTTCTTTGAAAATCTACATTAGACAAAGATAATGACCTTGAATTGTTGCACTTTGGCGTATGCCATTCATATGTAAATCAATTGAACCTCGTAGAAATCTACCGCCATTTCGTAATGATAATAATTGGTACTATATTAGAGCACGATCCATGTAATGGTTAAAAAGAAGGTAGATGTTTACCTATAGCGGGATTGTGTGTGCCCACTATATGCATGAAACCATCACGCACATGACGCGTTGGTTCATTTATACCTAACGAAATTGGTGGTGTCGAGATCAATATTTCAAGGAAATTATGTTTATCCTTGAATGATTAAAAATTAAACTTACATGTTCACAATGTCACGGGTTAGGGTGTTTATCGGTCGGGTGATTCGGGTTGTCGGGTTATAAGATAAACTCTACGTAAATAAACCGATAGATAGATAACTTATATAGTTTTGAACAAAATATCAATGTATACTTAAGGCACATAGCAATTCGTAGTATATAATTATATCATCGATTGCTACTAACTTTTCTTTATCGTTGCTAATCCACCATACTCACAAAATTCTTTTACTACATTCCATGTCGCTATTTACTACTCGAAGACTCAATACCCTTATTAAAAGCGATGTTACGAGCAAAATCATATGATCTTTCATGAGTTTGCCTTAATGACATATTGACATAATTGCATACTTAAACCAAAAATTTGTGGCTAAAAAGCTTCTACATGATGATTTATAGGAAAACTAAAATTTTGTCTACTTTTAGCGTTGTCTTCGTATGACTTATCTGATATATTGTGTGATTCATGTGCAGTCCCAATAGGTGTGATTCGTGACCAGGTATTGCAGCCCCAATAGGTGTGATTTGTGTGCAGCCCCAATAGCTGATATATCCAGGATATATGTTGATTAAAGTCGATGCTAAATCTGCAAGCATAAGAGAAGGTATGGGCCAAGAGCTAATACGACTTTTATCTGACCTCTGTTCCGAACTTGACAAGGTATAATGCAACAAATTGACCTATGATCGAGCATAAGAAGCCAATTCACAGACAAGGGAAGAAACACATAAAACATAGAATAAGAACCCATATATAAAGCTAGTGCACATCATCACTCTAGAGTTGCTATTGACTCAGAAATCATGTTTATCTTTGCATCAACAAAAAAATCTTCAAACCGGCGCAAGTAGCGACTCAAATGAGAAAAATATTGGTTCTTGCGGTATGCGTGAGAATAAATGAAAAAGCATAGCGATTGTACTTGCCATGCATATCAAGATTTCACACGTTTTAAAGTTAAGCTTCATATCTTGTAAGGGTATTTTACAGCATAACTTTAAGACATTGAAAAGTTGTACAAATGGGTCAACATGGGTATGGGTTCAAACAAAACAAAGATGGTTGTAGGTGGCTAAAAAGTGTTTTACAACGCACTGCGTAGAATTAATTACATTCGTAACGAATAACTAACATTCTTAGTTTATAAAATTTGAAGTTTGAGAGTTTGTTTGGATGTGCATTCCGAAACTGTGTACCTAAATTCAGATAATAAGTCAATCTAGTAATCAGTGGATATAAACAAAGAATAGTTTGCACTTGAACTTGATTTTGATGATTCAAAATATGATAGTAGTTTATGATTACCGAGAGCTTGTTCAAAGTGAGGCTGTATGAGTTTGGTTTCACTTGAAAATGGTCTGATTGCAAATAGCTATGGTGCATTATTTTTCAAATGCTTAATAATTGTCCTCCAAATTGCTCTAATCGATGCGGTGCAATCCAACCGGGTGCATGTTTGATTAGTATGAATAACAAACTTTAGCATTAGTCTCGTCTCATAGAACAACATAAATTATTTCAAAAGGCATATATAAGATCGTCGGTGAAGCTACAATTATTAACAACATTTGAAGATTTACGGTGTTTATGTGTGTGTGCGAAATAGATAATAAAAGCATTTGAAATTCAACGATAATAAGACCAAGTTACTTTGTTTGTGCGAGACATAAAGCGATGATAACTCCATCACTCTATGTGTGTATGAATGCATTCATTGACTTGTTACCGACAACGTTACGGTATGTGTGAGTATAACTATAGACATAGGGCAACAAAATAACATTTAGCACTAGCGTGTGTGATCGCGAAATAGACTCACTACTTGGAATGTACGTACTCAAGCAAAAATAACGATGATCCGCGGTATGTACACTCTCTCAAATACATTAATAAACCGATAATAATAGCATTACCCGTTTGACCTATATAATAAATAACTTGTCTCAATCAGAACCAGCTTTGAGCAGATACACAATAAGCCGACCCACCCATGTCCCACCTCTACTCAAACACTTTAAATAACAGTGGAAAATGCTAAAATAAAGCCTTGACTCATTCGTTGTATGCAACAACTTCAGTGACTTTTAGTTGTGAACAATATAATGTGTACCTCTTATGGAGTTAAAGAGATACATGAAGCACCACATTAGACCATTCCAAGCTCGAATGAACCGAGTAGTGACGAACTCCAAATCTAAGCCTATTCTCCTTCTTTCTGTTTGCTTGATGAATTCTAGATTTTGCGGCGGGGGTGTTTGCCATTTCCTTTTCTTGCATTATTTTACAAAAGCAAACACTTAGATTATGCCACGAAAGTAGATAGTTACATGATGGCTACTACAGTTTACAATCGGTGATACATAGGGATTGAATGTCGAGTTGAGCTACTGAGTCTTTCCTCGTGCGGCGCCCAAAAATAAAAAGTCAGATGGTTATTGGATACAACCAACTCAAGGCGTGCAGTGTTGTCCTTGATGTCCGTCTGCAGTTCTTGTTTATGGAGGTACCGGTTGTGGTCCTCTTGTTGTTTCTACTTGTTGTTGCTCTTTGTCGGCATAAAGGTTTCCTAAGAAGTCGTTTGACACTTCATTTCGTTCTACAATCTATGTTCATGCCGGTGTTGTACAATGAATAAGTAAATAGGGGGATTACAAAGTTTCAACATAGACAATCAACAAATGTTGCGCCAACTTGCGCGCGCAGCTGTTGTTCGTGAGCCTCTAGCAGCATGGGCTCGCGTGTTCGGAACTTGTGGCATTGCTATGACTTGAAAACCATTTATTATTGGAGATTCAGGTTGCGACTCCAACATGCCTATAGTGGCAATTAGATATCAGACTTAATACGTAGTCATTTCATAGTGGACCAAAATTTGATAATATAAAATAGGTTTGCGCTAATCTAAAATTAATCGAAAAACATGTGGATTGGATATCTACAGTATACACAATTAATGGCTACAGGTGGAGAATGAAAAGGTGCATGAAAATATTTGAATAACCATCCCGTTAACTAAAGCAAGCAACCTTAGATCACGATATGAAAGCTATAAAAATAGAAAGGATTGTCACCAACATTGTTGTGAAGGTGCGACATCCGGCGTTGCGAGAGCGGTTGTTGAAGTCCGACCATGTGAAACATATCATCCTATAATCATGGTAACATAAAATGATTTTACAATTGGTAGTTGAACTTGGCCATAAATTTTAAAGTTCTTGTATCTTAATAGTTGAACCAACCTATATGCATGTCGTTCAATGCACTTTTGCGAGCGTTCAACGCACTTTTGCGAGCGTTCAACCCACTTTTGCGAGCTCCGTACGTGTTCTGGTTACCTGCTGAAATTTGAAAGTGTCAGGCATCACACAACTAAAATGATACAGACACACAACTGCAATTTCAAAGCACACAATAAAGTAACTCGGACACCTTTCCACATAAAGTGTGCAATAGCATATTTTAACATTTGAATCCGATGAAAAATATCGGAAACATGTTACCTGCTGGTGCGCGCGTCTGTTGGCCCGTTATTTGTCCCTGCATATGGCTGACAGAAGAAGAGATGCTTTCACAATCATGACCATATCGACTACGATCCTGGATTTGCATATGACATTGCGTGGTAATAGGAGAAGGTGATATATCCTTGCGTATGACTCCAGTCCCAAAATCAAATTATCACAATCTCATACACAAGAGTACATCTAGGCGATTCGCTACAATCATCTATTACAACCGGTTATCTTAATATGATTCCTCAAATTACATAATCGCTTCCTATACGCATGTCCAAACACCACATAAACTATCAAGAAATTTTTTTTGCCTCGTCTTGCCTCCTTTTATGTTACATGGGCCACAACTTTAGTTTAGTCTTCAAATTTATAATTATTAATATCTCTCCTTATAATCTGTAAAATTCGATCTCTTCATTCATCTTGCGAACATTTCCAAGTAAGTGTGGTAATTAGTTAAGGGAATCATTGAAATAATGCAATATATCTGAAATGTCGCTACTCAAATAGGTCTAGCATCAGCAATAACAAAAAAGAGACGAATGAATGGCAATCATTGAATGAAGAGGTTACCTTTGGGAACTCAGATGGAGGGACCCTATCTCCATTGCTAAGCCACCCATCTTGCACCTTCTTGTATGGTTCCTTAATTTTACCTTGCTTTTCACATAAGATGTGCCTTGCTGAAATCGAAATGAAATTACACAATTAATAAGTTACATAAAATAAAGGACACATTCTTTCTACACGAAAAATGGGAATTTTTTAAAGAATAAATCTTTTACTTATGTACAGGTGCCAAGGCCATCAGCAGCCTTTCCACTACACGAAAAATGGGAAATATTTAAAGAAGAGATCATCTACTTATGTACATGTGCCAAGGCCATCAACAGCCTTTCCAATTTTTCCTTTGCCTTTTACAGCACCTTCCTCACTACCACCGACTTTTGCCTTTCCCTTTCCACCCTTTGCATCCTTTCCCATTGTGTTTGAAGCCTGTGACATATACACGCAAATATGTAATGACAGACGCAAATATGTAATGACAGGTGTTAACAGTATGGTGAATCTAAAATCTAAACAAATAGATGAATAAGAAACACTATAGATCACGCATCATATGTCAAAAATATAACATGTGCATGCACTCAAGCTCACGACTATTCCACAATGCTATTTTTTTAATGTACTAAGGAGGGTGTTTAGGATAAATATTGAAATTACTTATTGCGTTTTGGTACAACGGATAAGCAAGTTGTCAAGATGTTTACCAATATTGAAATTACTTATTGTGTTTTGATATAACGGATAAGCAACTTGTAGAGTGTCTACCCAAACTGTTTATGTCATCATTTGTGAGAAATGAACATACTCGAATAAACAATTTGGATTTCACTCGATTACTTATTCCAAACTCCTTATCGAAAAAGAAATAACAGCTTTGATAAGCAATTCGAGATCGCTCTAATAACAATCTAACGTTAAATCATTACCTTGAGAAAAATTGCCTTATGTCATTTTAATTAAGCAAATCCCAACAGTATAAAATTAATATCACTAATTCGAGACATGAACAACCTTCAATTCCATTCAAATAATCAAAGCGTAGTAGCCAAAACCCCAATTTTTATAAAAATATGAAATTAATACTCTAAATTAAGTAAAAAAAGGGCTACGATGATTGTTCAAACATGTTGAAAGGCCAACATGATGCATTCTTTCAACCAACTCGCAGCAAGACACGAAGCGGGCTGAATGTCAATAGACAAACTTACTCAAACCCGAACCAAATACGACAACACTTATTTTAAAATTCAAGAGTACTCAAAAGTCAAAACCGAGAATTTAATTAGGTCGATAGAACTTACATAATTAATTTGATTTAGGAGTTGAAATCAATCACTTTGCAAATTTTGTTTTTGGCTTTTGGGTTTGATCAATCATACTGGATCTGTGCCGGTGTGAGGTGAGAAAGGAGGAAAAATCGAGAGTTATTTTGTGTATGGAGAGTTTTGTATGTCGAGTGATTCTGCTAAACACGTGTATTTCTTTCTATTGAAGAAACATACGATACACTCCTTAATCCTGTTGAACCTGAATCCTGAATGAAAACTACATATAGCATTAACATAAGAAAGCAACCAACTTTTTAACATTCAAATTATGAATTTAACCTGATTCATATTCATTAAATTCTGATTTAACCTGATTCATATTCAACCAACTTTTTCTAATCTCACTTTTTAACTGCATTTAAACTGATTCAAGTCTCACACTTAAATTCTGAATTTCTCATCTTACTTCTCCACTTTATGCTATTTTCCTAACCAAACTTATCCCTATCAAATACATAAACATAAGCTTACCTCTTTTATATTAATCAACATACCCACTATTGCAACATCAGTATCCATTGTGTAATTCGACTTTCTCCTTATTAAAATAGTCACGCTACAATGCTAAAAACAACATCTTTGTCTTAGCTGGAAGTAGTGTCATCTATATTAAAGTGTTTCGGGTCAATCTAAGCCATCTTAGGTTCTTGACCCAAACCTTATTTGATCCCGCACGAAATCAGCCCATTAAAATCATACTTCCTTTTTCAGTTATCAAATAATGTTTACTAACTCCATGCAACTAATTATGAATTATTGAAAACATACACAATGCTTAAAAAGATTATTCAAGCCATTCTACGCCTGAGTTCAGCTTGTAATGAATTATTGAAAACATACACAATGCTTAAAAAGCTTGTAATGAATTCTCAGCCAAGCCAAAGAAACATAGCACAATCTTCACTCTTTTTATCAAATTGTAGAACCACACCTTTCAAAGTGTTGATATAAAAACATATCAGCAAAATAATACATCTGAACAAAGAAGCAAAATGCTCTTTCAATTCAGAGAGGGGATGGAGCGAAATAGAGTATTATACAAATCATAAACAGCACTAAAAATACAAAAAAATGGATATACATATATTAACAATAGATTATCATTAAATAAATAAATAAATAAATAAAAACTATTTCAATACCAGATATGAATTAATTGTCAAGGGTATTTTATCACCTTATTAACATAATTGAATACATACCTCGAATGGTATAATCATGTTTAAATGTATAATCTTTCTGCATAGTAACCTGCACAAAAAACACATTAAAAATCATTAAAACCCTAAAATTGTGATGGATTTTTCTTCAGAACAAAAATACATGCAACTAAAAGAAAATTAGCATTAGAAACAGTATAAGAAAAAAAATACATGCAACCAAAGAACAAAGAATTGTATAAAGGTTATCATGGATATTAGGGTTTGAAAAAAAATAGATTTGATGATTAGGGTTTTCTTCGTGAAAAAAAAATATCGTATGTTTTTTTAATAATGGTTTTGGAAAAGATATGTATAATAAGTTTTAAAAAAAGATAATTACTTAATATAATTTTTGTAGATAAATACATTCCTTTTCAAACTAATCAAAATGGTCAAAGATTGGTTGTAGAGATTTATAAATTTGACTTTCCAAGTTATAATCAAAAAAATGTGTTGGTCTAATGGTAATCATGTTTGTTTGTAGACTAACGGACCCGAGTTCGAATCCACCAGCATGCATGATTTTTGAAGAATAAAAAACTAATTTTTAATATAATAAAAAATTCAAAATTCTAATAAATTAAAAATATATATATATTGCTTAGGTGGAAAAAAATATTGCTTAGTTGGACAACAAATGATTATGTGGCATAAATTGGATTATTTGGCATTGAGGTGGCATTGAGTTGGCATTGAGGTGGCATTGAGTTGGCATTGAGGTGGCATTAATGCCAAATGCCTCCTGTTATATATAATATAGAGAAATATATCAAACCTTAATATTTTTTTAAAATTCGTACGTATGCAAAAAAAATATATATTAATATTAGGCTCGTTTTATTTGTAATTCAAGGCCTTTCGTGGTATATTTTATATTAAAGAAATCGCTAAATATTTGGTAAATAAAGTTTGGTATATAAAAAGACATTATTTATAAATAATTCTAACTTTTATATAATTGTACATATTTAGCCCCTGTGGCTGAAACAAAATTTAAAATAGTTTTTAAATTTATCTGATAAGGTACGGATGCATTTTGAATTTTTTGTAAAAGAATATATATATTAAACTTCAATATTTTTTATAAAATAGTATGTCTGTCAAAAATATATCAATATTGAGCTCGTTTTGTTCATTAACTAGAGTCCTTCCTGAAAGGTTACGGATATAAATTAATATACGTATGACCGGATTTGAACTCGAGACTTCGGGATTGTACACATTACGTATGAGAATTGATGTTTTTAATAATTAATATATAAATGTTATTATTAATTATTTAGTCACGAAATAAACACTTAACGAATGTTAATATTTAACGAGTTTGGACTAACGGTCGTTAAATGTAACATTAAAGGACTAAAGATGAAAATAGTATACCAGAAGGATCTAGAACCCCTTTGGGTTCTAGGTGGCCGGCCGTGGGTCTCCAAAAAGCCCAAGGGGGGTTTGCTTGGTCACAAAGTTTAGATGTGTATAAATACAAACCCATTGTATTCATTAAATCTAATCTTGGATCACCAAAGAACCCTAAATTCTTCTCCTCTCCTCTCCTTTTGTCTTTGGTCGATCGTATACCATCCCCACCCAAGGGATTCGGTTTTACAACTTCAAGAAACAAGTGTTTGGTTTATTTGTGATTCAAGAACCTAGCTTTTCACATTAATTCGATATTAGTGCGTGTGTACAAGAACGAAGAGCAAATACACTTGTGTTTGCATATCTTGGGTATTCGACTTTTGGTGTAGTCGAATTTGTTAAACCTTAATTTATTAGGGTTTAGGTTTTCTTGGTTCTTGATCTTATTTTGGGGCTTTCATAAACCCTAATTGCATTGATTGATAAAATGTACGCATATACTTTTAATTCGGTTAATTAATTTACAAGTATTATTCCTATTACTTCCGCTGCATACTTTGATGATGTTTACATGTTTGTTTTAATTGTTATGATTAGTAAAACCCAACAGTGGCATCATGTCCCAGGTTAATATGTTGTAATTACTTACCGAAACACATAAAAATTGAATCTTTGTGATTATTACATGCTTTTATGGTTTTTTTTTAATATATGGGTCGAATACCCTTTTATTTTTTAATTATTTTTATTTTTTGTAAAACTTGTAGAAACCCTAGGATTGCATGTATATTTTTATGTGGTTATTATGAATAATTGTTATGTGCCATGATAATATGCGCATCTTGGGATTATAATTGTTATGAGGAATCCATGGTGGAACATGCATGTTTTGCTATGGATTATTGTTTATTAATTGTTAAGTAAAATTCACATGTAATTAGTTTGATAGTTATAAAATTGGGGAAGACCTCAATATATCTAATGAATCAATTATGTGCTATGTGGTATGTGTTTTAGCTAAGACTTATGCAATCGATTCATTGATGTATGTGTCTCACGTTGTACTTGGTAAAAACACGTGGAAGTCTTGGTTAAATATATGCATTATTAAACCTAGAATTGATTATTAGGGTTTTATCGAACAAATTATGCATGTAGCTATTTGTTTTTTACATATGTTAATTGTTAAGTTATATGTATATTATTTGAGTTCGTTATAATTTTTATTAATTGCTTTTTGTTTATAAAAGTATGACGCGTTTGTAAGCAAAAAGGGTTATTTGAGAACAGAAAATTAACCGGACTAAATAATGATGAATTTGATTTGTTTTCTAAGTATTAAATCTTGAATTTTAATCGACTGATGCGACTGTACTAAATGGTTAGAACGGCTCACCCATTATAACAAACTATAAGAGTGGTTTAAACAGGGTTCGACATTAAATTTTGACTCGAAAGAAGAAGGGTTATTCATAATATGCTTCGCGCTGACCAGCTTCTCTGCCACTTTGTGCGTTGTATTTGGAGCTACCAAGTATAACTATTCTATGTACGAAGCATCTTAGTGCAAAGTTGTAAGTTTCTCAACGCATCGATTAAAACTTTGTAGATTTTAATCTTAGTAGTTTAAAAACTATGAGTAAGGTTTTGAAAAAATTTATGTTATGAAGATGTATACATGCTTCTTGATACATAAATTTTGATTACACATCTAAAATTGTACCCTTTTAAATTTAAGTTTATGCCATCTAATGATATGAAACACTTGAAGTTGTAATTTATGTTATGTGGGAACTTGGCTAGACTGCAATAACAAGGTAAATCTCCATGTTGTGTGAGACCTCAGCTGGAATAAATTTGCAGTTTATAAATTAGACAACTTAATTAAGTTAGTTAGTGAGATCTATGACTTAAGGCATAATATAGTGTGAAACATGCTTACATTTGCATAAAGGTTTGGCAAATTGTAATCCCATACTTAGGAATTGAAAATTGTTTGTCAATTATTGTTCGACAATTACCATGTTGAATACTTTTATCATTAGCAGACCAACTGATGTGGTGGGACTATGGCAATTTGGGTCTTAGTTTCAAGGAACATTCTATGGTTAATATGAATATTTACCAAGGGTATTTAATTTTCTTGAAAGATTTAATTATCGAAAATACTAAAATTGAATTTTGTTAATTCTTTTAATTGTATTAGTGCAACATTAAACCGTAAACGTGGTTTGGGCTTTGGTAAATTGATCTAGTTCTTATTTAAACAAATGTTTGATCAAGAAAAATTCACTAAAAAGACAAACATAGTGTCTTTTCCTTTGAAGAAGAGTGAGACTTAATCCTATTCCTTTTCATGAATGAGAAAAGTATGTTAGGAACATTAGAATTGTCTAAATTCTAATACACTCATAGCAACTTTAATAGTTAAGAAAATTGCACACCATGTTTTCCATAAGAAATTTCATTGCCCTCTGTTAGTGATTGAATTCTTATATGACATTTTGGTCAACTAGAAAACATCTTTGACGTTTTATGAGTTAATAAATTAGAAAATAGACAAATTATCGCAAATTTGGTAAAAGACAAACTAGTATATTTTATCTAGTTGTTTTGCTTTTGACCAATTAAAGGTGCTACACCATTATGGGGATAGTAGACTGTTATGGAAGAAATTGCATGCTCAATTTTTCAAGTTAATAGCATTGATGGATGATCCATCATCTACGAGTAGAATACACTCTTTAGAACCTAAGTAATCATACGAATGGTCTTACAAAGGGGTAACAATGTAATAGCCGCTATTTTCACTGGTTAATGAAACACTTACAATGTTGTCAAATCCGATTGGGAGTATTGTGGTATTCCGAATAAGACATTATTGTAACGTTGTCGAATTCAGTGGGAGTTACAAGATTTATTATCTTGATAGTAACTTAGATTATTTCTAGATTTTCTTGAAATAATACATTACGTTCAAATATGTAGACATGCATATTCTCAAGTATAGTCATGAACGTTTCCTTGATAATTAAGTGGTCCTACATCTACTTGTAATGCTTATATACCTATGACACTATCATATTGCTCACATAAACAAACGAATGTCATGGTGTTTATCTACTACATGATGTTGTTCTATGCACAAGTGGGAGAAGTATTTATTGTGTGCAAAGGAACAACATATACAAATATGATTAATGGATTCTCTTGATCATGAGGTAAGAGATTAACGTTATAATAAGATTATCTTGTTTAGAACATGTGTCAAGATTATAACATAGACTACGTTTATGTCTTATGTCATTAAAATTAAAGAAACACTTGAAGTTACGTTTTAGGTTAAGTGAGATCTTGGCTAGATTGTAATCTCAAAGTAAATCTCCAATTGTCGTAGGATCGGGCGTGGATGCTTTTGTAGTTTCTTAAGTTGGACACTTCAAGAGATGACATAATTAAAATAAAGTAATCTAATGCTACTTTAAATATTTTTGTATTCTTGGAATGATATAAATAGTATATTAACTTGAAAATTAATTAATTGAAACCAAGACTTGATGTTCATAATAACTTTAAATTATACATGGTTATGTGTTTCTCACAAAACATGAAGTCTTTTAAAGACTTATAGTATAAAGTAAGATATTATAACTGTTATGTCTTTTGACTTTGTCAAAGAATACTTATGTTATAAAACATGCAATTGGCTTGAATATTCTATTATACCATTAAGTTGACTTAGTTGGTAAATAGGTATGCCAAAAGAAATAAATTTATCTTACATATTGTTAGATTGTCTTACAATATTAATTCTAATGAAATATTGTATGTATATGGTATGTTCAGTTAGAAGAATCAAACTTTTGTCATATTGTTTGATTCAAGATAATTATATCCTCTTTTCTTCCAAAAGTTATCAAGGTTAGAAAATTGAGTATTGATTGAATATACTTAATAAAACTCAAACCTAGAAGATTAATAAGACACCATTTTAGTATGGAATGTGATGAATCACATTGAGTCTTATATTGAAGTTCTGATTTGTTAAAACTACTTATGGAGTAGGTTATTAACGAACAAGATTTACTGTGACAACTCGCAATTTCAGGTCATTTCTCGAAACAATTTATGCTTCACAATTTCAACATTTATCGTAAACTAGGTTTACGTGTTCCAAATTCGCGTAACCTTAAAGGTTTAGCGGCGAATTCATGATCATATCATCACGTACATTTCATATGGACTAAGATTAGTCTACATTTCATTAGCATCATTTGCATCATATTAGTTCATTCATGACATTTCATTTCACATTTATCGCGTAATTTTTTATATTAAATAAACGTTATCGCGTGAGTTATTATTTTGAATATTTAATCCGTTACTTTCAAAATGATCCCGACATATTTTATACTTACATTTAGTTATAAAACTATATTTTGAGTTTAACAAGTGTTTTGAATTTATTTCGATATAAATCGTTGAATTTATATTATTACGACGCTTTTCTTAAAAACTATACGATAATTATTTTATCACCAAATTTCATAAGGAATGTATTTTTACAATTTTATTATCTCATTACATTCTATTTTGATCTATTAAAACTTACTTGTACCTAAAAGTTACCATTTACCTTACAAGTTATTAATATTAACACAATTACTTACACCTTTTAACAAATATATACTTATACATATATAAAAATATATATATATATATATTGAGGACATAATCTCCCAAAAATCCGCCCTATGGGTTGGCATTAATGGTTGGGTTGAAAATTTTACTTACATAACTTAATATATACTCCAAACTTCACTTCATTCTTTTCATCTCATTCACTCTCATTATTCAAGTCAAGAAAAGTTTCTCCTTGTTTCTTGCTTCTCCATAACCGGTTCTACATCAAGGGTTTCAAGGGATCAAAATTTTGTTAGCTCAAGTCTTTAACAATCTAGAATCACACTCTTTATTAGGTTTTGAAATAAAAACCAAGAGTGTTTAGGTTTAACCTTGTTCTTTACCTCATCATATTAACTAGTAAGCATGTTTCTTTCATTTTTCATGTTTCCTTTTCATTTCATAAGTATCTCATCATTTGGTACAAACATGCAAGACATATGTTGATTATACCATTTTTCCATGATTTTAGAGATATATATATATATATATATATATATATATATATATATATATATATATATATATATATATATATATATATATATATATATATATATATATATAAAGTCATCCTATAATTATCCCCTTGGTATACTTTGGTCTTGATG
Source organism: Chrysanthemum lavandulifolium (assembly GCA_022545495.1). Taxonomy (NCBI): domain Eukaryota; kingdom Viridiplantae; phylum Streptophyta; class Magnoliopsida; order Asterales; family Asteraceae; genus Chrysanthemum; species Chrysanthemum lavandulifolium. The sequence goes on along the minus strand of CM040238.1, from coordinate 227,024,205 downwards.
ATGTTTAGGAACCCATGACACCCTAAGAAGGTGTATGGTAGGATTAGATTAGCTTTGGAGTTGATTTGAAGGGATTAGAATAGGTTTGTCCGAGAAAACTATTTTCGATAAGTATATATTGTGTTCTGTCCTTGTTTTGATTTTCTGAAAAACCGACAGTAGGCACGACATTTTGGCCTTGATATTTAGAAAATATACTTTAAAACGAATCCGTGGCCTTTTGAACGGATAAAAACGGAGCTATAACGAAGAAGTTGTGGATTTTACAAGTTTGATGACGAAATATATAATTTTCTGAAATTTCAGCATACTATACTTATTTTGTTCGGGTCAAAAACGAGCCTTAAGCTTTGCAAATTATTTCGACTTGTCAAAATATATTAGTATACTTTGATACGGGTTAAGGACGATATATCGAGAAAACGGATTTGAAACGACAAAGATATGCACGTTTTCATAAAATTGCCGTAACTATTATTTTCTCAAAACTATATTATTTTTACGATACAAGTGTTACGGTAGTCAGAACGTCCATGTTGAGGGCTGTTTTAACTATGATGTGGAACTTTGGAACGAAATGTCTTCTAGTAAAATCAAGTTCACCGAAAGATATTTTCAAAACGATGTCGCTTGTATAGCGGAGTTGTAATAAATTAATTACGGATGTCTAAACTTGGCCGAAACTCACTTTTTACATAACAATTAAACAAAATCACCATCTTTAACCCTTATTATCTTTATGTTCGAGACCTTTTGGACGAAAACTCCTGAACTGAAACTTTTAGATTTCGATACAAACTTTCCAAAACCGTTGAGTTCGTTCTCTAACGATCGACGTATACCATTTTACGACTAGTTTTTCGGAGCCATTTTTGTCACTTTCAAGAAAGTCCGACGACATTATTTTACGACGAAAAGTGATAATTTCACTATAAATCATTACAAAACCATTGTAGGATGACATTTTGACGTAAAAACTTGTAAAGTGATTTTTGAATGGTCAAGACGCCAAAGAGTATTTTTCGACGATAAGTAATATTTTTCAAAACTCGCCAATGGTATAAATAATATACTAAAATGCATGCATAACATTGCATCATAACTCATTACGTACCATATCATTCGTAATAGGTCCAGATTAAGGTATCCCGCTATACCTCAATGTACTCACTCTTGTCATCATACCGGTTTATCAAGTGAGTTCCATAGCCCTACTTTTACTTGTTTTCATAACTGCTTTGGGGAGATACATGCTCAACTATTTTATGACTATCATGATTATTTGAAAATACATGCTTAATCGAACTTAATGAGTAGTCATATCCTATATCATAAATCATCGAAATGAATGTCTTGGGATTATCATTGGTGAATGTCTTGGGATTATCATCGAAATGAATGTCTTGGGATTATCATTGGTGAATGTCTTGGGATTACCATCAATGAATGTCTTGGGAACTTCATTGGGTGAATGTCTTGGGAACATCATTGAACTCGAATGTCTTGGGATTTTCATTGAACTGAATGTCTTGGTATAATTATGTCAAGTAAACATTGATACATTAAGTCATGCACTATTATGTGAATTCATTTGACATCATGCGCTTGAACATAAACTATATACATTTTGGCAATGGGTTGTGAATACAAAGTTGCAAGTTTTGTATGGGCGGAACTTGAATCGAGTGGATTTACGATGCCTTTACGCATAAACGATTTTGAAAGGCTTTACATTTCAACACAAACTCTATGAACTCACTCAACCTTTGTGTTGACACTTTTAGCATATTTTTATCTCGGTATCTAAGGCATACTCATCATGGCATGGTTAAGGGACCACCTTTTGAGTCGCAAGGCCGACTTACATCATTGTACATTATAGCACTTTCTTTCAAAACCATCGTTTGACTTGTAATATATTTATATTTCCGCAAACTTTATAAACTTTGGGACCTAAACTTTGTAAACTCGATTGTTTTATTAAATCAAACGATGTGTTTTCCAAACGACACTTTAGGTCGTTCAATATAACCGTGATTGTGATGCTATGACGGTCAATCCCTGTGAATTCCATTCCACGCAAAAAAGTAATTGGGGTGTGACAGATTGGCATCGAGCTTGATTATAGAGAACTAGGTTGCATCATTGACCCTAGACTATAACTACATCATCATAGCATCTCATCATTTCATCATAAGTGCATATTCACTTTACATCCGGTTTATACGTACATTTTTCGAGTTATTTACTTTCATTTCAAATCGATTGTCACATGAATGCCTTCAAATTCCCATCCCATTATCCTTTCCTCATACTCCAATGTGGAGAATGCCCTGTCATTCCCTATTACAATTTTTACACCGGTTGACTTAACACCAAACATCATATGAGTCGATTAGTCCAAGCATTGCATAGTTACTCCTAAATTATACATAGCCCGATCACCTATGTCTAATTCAGAAGAATCATGCAACGAAGGGAGTAGAGGCTTATATGTGTAAGCAATTCTATGATCGAGCCAAATTTTCAAAAGACCATTACCCGAACCGATTTAGCTAATCTCATGACAGTTCTTGTTTGATGAGTTGTGAGATTAAGTAAAATCGTTACCAAAAAGGTCTTTGAGGTTTCGCTCGAGAACGGAAAGCTTGCCTCATCAAACCCTAACCCCGAGAGACCAACACGAACTCAATTCGTGGACCAATTCCTTTTTGATGGGTGAATGTGACAACTCGCAATTTCGTGTCATTTCTAAACAATTTATGCTTCACATTTCAACATTTATCGTAAACTAGGTTTACGTGTTCCAAATTCGCGTAACCTTAAAGGTTTAGCGGCGAATTCATGATCATATCATCACGTACATTTCATATGGACTAAGATTAGTCTACATTTCATTAGCATCATTTGCATCATATTAATTCATTCATGACATTTCATTTCACATTTATCGCGTAATTTTTTATATTAAATAAACGTTATCGCGTGAGTTATTATTTTGAATATTTAATCCGTTACTTTCAAAAATGATCCCGACATATTTTTATACTTACATTTAGTTATAAAAACTATATTTTGAGTTTAACAAGTGTTTTGAATTTATTTCGTATATAAATCGTTGAATTTATATTATTACGACGTTTTTCTTAAAAACTATACGATAATTATTTTATCACTCAAATTTCACAAGGAATGTATTTTTACAATTTTTATTATCTCATTACATTCTATTTTGATCTATTAAAAACTTACTTGTACCTAAAAGTTACCATTTACCTTACAAGTTATTAATATTAACACAATTACTTACACCTTTTAACAAATATATACTTATACATATATAAAAAAATATATATATATATATATTGGAGGGACATAATCTCCCCAAAAATCCGGCCCTATGGGTTGGCATTAATGGTTGGGTTGAAAATTTTACTTACATAACTTAATATATACTCCAAACTTCACTTCATTCTTTTCATCTCATTCACTCTCATTATTCAAGTCAAGAAAAAGTTTCTCTCCTTGTTTCTTGCTTCTCCATAACCGGTTCTACATCAAGGGTTTCAAGGGATCAAAATTTTGTTAGCTCAAGTGTTTTAACAATCTAGAATCACACTCTTTATTAGGTTTTGAAATAAAAACCAAGAGTGTTTAGGTTTAACCTTGTTCTTTGCACCTCATCATATTAACTAGTAAGCATGTTTCTTTCATTTTTCATGTTTCCTTTTCATTTCATAAGTATCTCATCATTTTTGGTACAAACATGCAAGACATATGTTGATTATACCATTTTTCCATGATTTTAGAGATATATATATATATATATATATATATATATATATATATAAAGTCATCCTATAATTATCCCTTGGTATACTTTGGTCTTGATGATGTTTAGGAACCCATGACACCCTAAGAAGGTGTATGGTAGGATTAGATTAGCTTTGGAGTTGATTTGAAGGGATTAGAATAGGTTTTGTCCGAGAAAAACTATTTTCGATAAGTATATATTGTGTTCTGTCCTTGTTTTAATTTTCTGGAAAAACCGACAGTAGGCACGACATTTTGGCCTTGATATTTAGAAAATATACTTTAAAACGAATCCGTGGCCTTTTGAACGGATAAAAACGGAGCTATAACGAAGAAGTTATGGATTTTACAAGTTTGATGACGAAATATATAATTTTCTGAAATTTCAGCATACTATACTTATTTTGTTTGGGTCAAAAACGAGCCTTAAGCTTTGCAAATTATTTCGACTTGTCAAAAATATATTAGTATACTTTGATACTGGCTAAGGACGATATATCGTAGAAAACGGATTTGAAACGACAAAGATATGCACGTTTTCATAAAAATTGCCGTAACTATTATTTTCTGAAAAACTATATTATTTTTACGATACAAGTGTTACGGTAGCTGTAACGTCCATGTTGAGGGCTGTTTTTAACTATGATGTGGAACTTTTTGGAACGAAATGTCTTCTAGTAAAATCAAGTTCACCGAGCATATTTTTCAAAACGACAAGCCGTTTGTATAGCGGAGTTGTAATAAATTAATTACGGATGTCTAAACTTGGCCGAAACTCACTTTTTACATAACAATTAAACAAAATCACCATCTTTAACCCTTATTATCTTTATGTTCGAGACCTTTTGGACGAAAACTCCTGAACTGAAACTTTTAGATTTCGATACAAACTTTCCAAAACCGTTGAGTTCGTTTCAACGATCGACGATACCATTTTACGACTAGTTTTTCGGAGCTATTTTGTCACTTTCAAGAAAGTCCGACGACATTATTTTACGACGAAAAGTGATAATTTCACTATAAATCATTACAAAACCATTGTAGGATGACATTTTGACGTAAAAACTTGTAAAGTGATTTTTGAATGGTCAAGCGTCAAAAGAGTATTTTTCGACGATAAGTAATATTTTTCAAAACTCGCCAATGGTATAAATAACATACGAAATGCATGCATAACATTGCATCATAACTCATTACGTACCATATCATTCGTAATAGGTCCAGATTAAGGTATCCCGCTATACCTCAGTGTACTCACTCTTGTCATCATACCAGTTTATCAAGTGAGTTCCATAGCCCCTACTTTTACTTGTTTTCATAACTGTTTTGGGGGAGATACATGCTCAACTATTTTTATGACTATCATGATTATTTGAAACTACATGCTTAACTGAACTTAATGAGTAGTCATATCCTATATCATAAATCATTGAGCTGAATGTCTTGGGATTATCATTGAGCTGAATGTCTTGGGATTATCATTGAGCTGAATGTCTTGGGATTATCATTGGGCTGAATGTCTTGGGATTATCATTAATGAATGTCTTGGGATTACCATTGGGTTTGAATGTCTTGGGAACTTCATTAATGAATGTCTTGGGAACATCATTGAACCGAATGTCTAGGATTTTCATTGAACTCGAATGTCTTGGTATAATTATGTCAAGTAAACATTGATACATTAAGTCATGCACTATTATGTGAATTCATTTGACATCATGCGCTGAACATAAACTATATATATTTTGGCAATGGGTTGTGAATACACAGTTGCAAGTTTTGTATGGGCGAACTTGAACGAGTGGATTTACGATGCCTTTGCCGCATAAACGATTTTGAAAGGCTTTACATTTCAACACAAACTCTATGAACTCACTCAACCTTTGTGTTGACACTTTTAGCATGTTTTATCTCGTATCTAAGGCATACTCATCATGGCATGGTTAAGGACCACTTTTGAGTCACAAGGCCGACTTACATCATTGTACATTATAGCACTTTCTTTCAAAACCATCGTTTGGACTTGTAATATATTTATATTTCATAAACTTTATAAACTTTTGGGACCTAAACTTTGTAAACTCGATTGTTTTATTAAATCAAATGATGTGTTTTCCAAACGACACTTTAGGTCGCTCAATATAACTGTGATTGTGATGCTATGACAATCAATCCCGTGAATTCCATTCCACCGCAAAACAGTAATTTGGGGTGTGACATTTACGAATCACAATTTGTTTTGTAATATCCCAAAAAACAATTTAGTGTTGTTCTAATTGCTAAAGTATTTATAGATAGTCTTTAAATTACAAAAGCAAGTGGGAGTTTTGTTTAGATCTTTAAAAGATTAAATTACAATTACAAAACACATAATGTTCTAAAACATACTAGTGAATAACATGATGAGTCTAAACATGTAAATGATAGACCTCAAGATGATGGAATTCTCATTCATAGATCCGCAAGGATATCTCAGATATTTGATATGATGAGAAATATGAATTACAGGATCATGGTAAACCTGTTAATCATAATGATATATTACCTGATATTGAATTGTGGTAAATTATTCATACTATGAAAGTTAAGATGTTGTCCATAAAGATAATCAACTTTGGAAACTTGTTTTATCTTAATAAAGATGAGTTTCTTCAAAAGAAGGAAAACCCGAGTGGCTTAAATTTTTGTGTAGAAATCATATGGACAATATTGTACATGTGTTTAATGCATGACTTGTGACAAGATTATTAATCACACTTAAGCAATTAACTGTGATTGAATATTCTTTCCTATACACATTAAATATATATAAAGATGATAATTGTCATACTTATTTTCATTGATATGAAAAATGACAATGGAAAATTAAAACTCTTTATTGTGTGATTGCTTTTGCGAGGACGATAAGTAATACAAAGGAGTTTTATGAATTCACATAATCTTTGGAAATGTATAAACTGCAAGAATCCATGAATGGATATATGCATGCATCTAGGAGACGATTCTTATGTTTAACTATTAAATCCAAGTTTTGGTTTAAAATTAAAATAAGATAATTTCTAAGTATTCCTAAAAGCTAATGGGAGTATTATGTTTATTTTCTTTAAATCTTATATGTTGTGGGTAGTAACATTCCATCTAAGCTAAATGTTAAATTTTAGTTTGGAATGGAACTTCACTTGAAAGATTTAGAAAATAAGACATACAACCTTGGAGTATATGTTTATTGTTAGTAAATATGGGCGGTATTGAATAAATGATTCTAATATAGAACATGATATATCATTTGGAAAATGGATATGTGGAACATGAATGAAATCTTAGTTTGACACAAGGATTTTTCATGTACATCATGTTATTATTGTATCATGCTTGAATGCAAGATGATTTGTGTGACAACTGGCAATTTAGGGAGAATATTTCAGGTAACCGCATTACCTTAAACTGAACAGAGCCTTGCCTTTAACACTATTTTTATAAACCATGACTTGATTTTATATCGTCTATTGGTTTTTATGATCTAATTCATTATTAAATGAGTTATCGTATGAGTTTTAACTCTATTTGTTAGGCACTATTCGATTCGGCACTAGAAAAGCCTAAAACAAGAATTGTTGTAACTTTTAGACCGTAACTCAAAAATTGACAAATAAATAGTCAAAACTCGTGGAAAACGTAAATAACGATGTTAGAAAGTAGAATGAACGTCGTGGGACACTCGGGGGACAATTTATGAGCTCGGGAATGGGTAAACGGGATAGTTACGAAAAATAACAACTCCGACCCTCCTCTTTTTGCTTGACCCCCCCCCTCCATATCTATTTATTTTGAGGTCCCTAGTTCCTAATATAAATACCCACCCAATACCTCATTTCACCGCATTTGTTTCTCTCTCTAAAACACACATACTAGTGCTTTCTCTCTCTAACATCTCTCTACAAACCCTAATCCACCATCACCTAGTGGCCGACAGCCACCACCACCGCCACGACGGCGTGTTACCCAACACCTCCACCACCATCTTGAAGCTCTCTTTCTCCTCTTTCCAACCATATATAACAAGCTCCATTTGGACTTCAATAACACCTTCAAATCCTTGAATCAAGATTCGTACTTTTAGTTTTTCAAAGACCTTGCAATTGGTGATTAGATAAGGTAAAGGAACATGTTTTGAGCTTGTTTGGTGATATATACCACAAATTGAATTCTAGGTTTCACCCATGAATGAAATTTGGGGCTTTTGGGTGGAACATGAAATTAAAGCTAATTAGTGACTAAGTAAACAAGTAATTAGTGTTTGGTACATGTGTGGTGTATTAATTTGATGGGTTTGTGCATTTAGGGTTTAGTTGCATGTTTTTTATTAAGAATAGTTGATGGGTTTTGTGTTTGGTTAGTGATTGAAGCTTGAATGATTGGATTTGAGTGTTATAGAATTGATTTGGTTGTGTTTGGATGGATTTGGAATGGTGGACGAGCCACCTTGGACTCGTACATGGCTCATGAGGGGCGTACGAGATCCATATGGACCTTGGGTCCAGGTCGGGTCGATTTGGTAGCTTATTGATTGGTTTTGTTGAGGTTTGGATGAGACGCGTGGAGCCGAAAAGCTTTTAGAAGCTTGTTTGGCTCACGTGGTCTTGACCGAGACCGTGTCATGACCATTAAGGACATAACATTGGTTTCAAGTATATTTGGTTGATTGATTGGTTGGCGAGATTGTTTTGAGTTAGTTTGGGGTTGAATTGTGATATCGTGGCATTTAATTTGAACTTGATATATATATTGTCAACTTTGAGCTACGCGGTGTTACTTTGACTTTTAGTCAATAGTTGACTCGACAAATCCGTAATATGGACTTTAGTATAATCGACTATTGATTGATTAAAAGCGAGAAGTTATGACTCGTGCTTGTGGACTCAAACGAATAACGATATGAGATTAATAATGGAATTTGATTTAAATATATATGTATATGAAAATGCTAATAAACTATGAAATGAGAATAATAATTGGGCTTTTGTACTAAAATAACGATAACAAGAATTATCTTGTTATTTACTATTTTAAACCGAAACTAACGACTAAATTGGAAATGTTTTGCAATAAATAAGTAATTAATGTTTCGAATAATATCGCTATCAATAAATGTCAATTGTGACATTTAATATTGGTTTAAGTATTTAATTGCAGACGTTAGTGTGCATGGGTTACGGATAACCTAACATTAATAGTGTTGATCTGATGGGTAGCGGACTTATTAGGTTGACGAATCTAATAAGAACCCGCTAGGTATGTTGGATAACCTTATTAATGGGTGACTTATCCTTATGACTCGTTAGGATGCACCGGTTTATGGAATAATAAGCGATACGAATGAATAATTGAGTTTATCGAGTTGACGAATTCGATAAGGTCTCATCGCTTATTCCAAACTTATTGGACTATGGAGCTTATCGCTAGACGCCCCATTGTGTCGCATTGAGTCACATATTGTGTTGAATGGAGTTGTATATTGTGTCATGGAGCATAACATATTGGTTGTTTGAGTGCATTCATGGCATCATATTGATTCGATACACCCATACGAGGAATACCAAACACTAGGATTAAATGGTGAAACGAGACATTTGGAAATAACGAAACGAATACATTGGGGTAGATAACGTTGATTTTGAGGAATGTATATATTAAGTTTGGTCTACATTAATAGGTTGTGTCGAGTCGATAGTTGTTGTGCTGTGATACCGTTACCTTCTGCTAGTGTTTATTTGTGCGCTGATTGTGCGTTGATTGCTTGAGGTGAGTTTCATAGCCGCACTTTTATCTACGTTTTGACTACGTTTTGAACTATTTTGGGGTGAGAATCATGCTACTATTTTTGGACCGTGAAACTATTTGGATTTGCTTATGTGCTTGACTGTATAGATAGTTGTGCTGTAGTTGTTGCCTTAGTCTAGGTTTAACCGTGCCTAGCTAAGAATAGACTTCTACATCGACCTAGTCCGGGTTGGCAATTGTTCTAGATTTTGCCACATCGCTGGCTCGACTAGAGTCGCAGGGCCCGAGTACTCCCGGATGCGGATTTGATTGGAGATCCGGTAGGATCATGTGTGAACGGTATTTATCTATCTTAGGTCTTGCATAGCAAATCAACTCTTACAGTCCACTATGATTTTGTTAAACTTAAACCTATGAACTCACCAAATGTAGTCGACCTTTTAGCATGATTTCTCGTATTTTGAGAGATGTTTGGATTACTTGATCAGTGGAAGCTTGGCATGGAGGCGTGGTTCAAGGATCATTTTCTGACTCTGATAAACTTTGGGGACCTATCTTAATAAACCATGTTTTGGGCCTAATATTTATATTATGGATTAAATGTTTGGAATACTTAAATTTGGGATTGGTTTTAATCGTTAAATGACTATCTTTTTGGCTATACTTGTGTGCGATACCAATCCAATAGTAACGCCCCGAAAACTTGATTAAGTCTTCCGATGTACCGAGATTTGGGGGTGTTACAGATTGGTATCATAGCTCAAGGTTATAGAGAATTAGGTATTTTATAAACCCTAAACTATAACCACTTTTGAGAAAAATTGATCCTCGACCGACGACGCCCGCTGCTGTCAAGCTTTATTTGATTATGGTATGAATCATGAATTGAATCATGAAATGATATGTTAAGGGATATTGAACTGATTATGGAAACATTATGATATGGATATATGATTATTGATTTCGAAACTATATACGATTATTGATTTTGGAAATGAGATACGATTATTGATTTTGGAAATGAGATACGATTATTGGTTTTGGAAAATGAGAGATGATTATTGGTTTTGGAAAATGAGATATGATTATTGGTTTTGGAAAATGAGATGTGATTATCGAGATATTACGGAATTTGATTTGAGTAAACGGTATATTATGATTTTGGAGTTTTAACTCGATTGATTTGACATGAGATTATGTGATGGAACGAAACTTATGATTTTGAACTCGATTGATTTGATATGTGATTATGTGATGGAACGGAACTTATGTGTTTTATTTAAAAGCATATTTTGAGTAATGCGGTACCTACACTTTTAAAAGCTTTCATTATGTGATATATGTTTTGGGTTAAGTTTATTCACTTATTAAAACTAGTTGTTCCGAACACTTATACCTACCCTATGCCATTGTCACAGACCATGCCTTCACTAGCTTTTGATGTGTCCGAGAGCCCTTGTCAGAGCTAGTTCGCCAAAGATTGACTCTCATGACGGTCAGCAGGGTGATCCTTATGAGATTGCCAAATACACTAGTTCATCATCATCGATCGCAAGTTCATCTAGGCACCACTTTACATCGTGTTTTAGCCCGAGCACGTACTCACGCTTGCTTATAGCACCGCCGCATGTCCGTGAGACCACCATCATCACCTCAACCGCTTAGCACCCCACTCTCTCCGCCATCACTACCAAGATCATCATGTCTTCAGAGGCCTAGATCTCCTAGTGTACCACTCAGGATTTACTCAAGACAGAGACTCCGACTCATGGACTCCCCCATGGATGAGGCGAGGAGGAGCATGAGGTCGAGGAGGAGGATCGATTGAGGAGCAAGATGTTGATGAGGATGAGGATCCTCGGAGGAGGATGATGAGGATATCCTGCAAGGGTACTCTATTGCTAAGTCCTCACATTCTACAGACCTGTGTTCTCCGTCAGATGAGCCTAAGTCCCCGGATGCCTTTAGATATCGACTCACCACCTTACTCACCTTATATAGGTATCCCGTTAGGATCCGAGATACCACTCGGAGATTGTTTCGAGCCCGAGGAGTACGGTGAGACGGGTTTGATGGGAGAGGATTACCCCTCGTGGTACTAGACTTAGTCACTGACCTGAGTGTTTGGTTGGAGTATCTAGGGCTAGTATTGTGATCCGAGCGTTGATACGGGTACCGTAGTCGTGAGGACTAGAGTTTTGCATGATGGTATGCCTGAGCTCGTGAGCGGTGTCGGGGACCCGCAGAGGGTTCATGATACCGTGACGCTGATAGAGCGATTTGGCATGGATTGGTGAGTTGGAAAGAGGTCGCAGAACTTAAGAGTGATCGCGATGCTCGACGGCAGAGTTAGCATCGCATGGAGAGAGGTTGATGATGTTAGAGATCGTTGAACGATATTCGTAGACGGGCTAGATAGTATTATATTCATGGTTTTGTACCATCTTGAAACTGAGTAGTACTTGGTTCGATATGTAGGTTTATCCTAGTTGTCTTACTAGTATCGTCGTTAGGATCATTTTTGATTTCTTCGTATCCTTCCATGTATTTCCACTTTTGAAACCTATGAGTTATTGTTATTGGAACGTGCATCCTTAGTTATGATGCGGTATCTGACTGTTTCGCTTCGGTATAGCGTTGTCCTTGTTGACCTTGATTATGATATTGAGCGTTATTTAGTGATCATTGGAACCCATCTCTATTTTAGAGCGTGAATTGTGAACTTATGAAATTGTTCTTCTTGCCCTCAGAATGATGGCAACAAGACGAAACCCGTGAGGAACAACCGAGTAGCTCCCCGCCGCCGTTGTTGCTCGGTCGCCGAGGTCGTCGTCCGACCCCCACCACACCACATGTTGAGAACCCGAACACCGATAACCCACCGAGAAAACCCGAATGTGAATGACCGTGGCAGAATGGTCCTGCTCCACAAAACCTCCACCGTGAACCCAAATTCCACATTGTCCAAATTTAGTGTCGCAGCTGTCACCGAATCAAGAAACGAGGCTAATCTTTCTAACACATCTAGTGGACCCCACGCGTAATCGAACTCGAGGTTGTACCTACAAAGAGTTCTCGATTCGCGGTCCCATTGAGTTTAAAGGAACCGAGGAGTAGTTTACCCGATCTCATGTGGTTGAGAAAATCAATCGGTTTGCCGTGAGTAATCGTGACGAGAATTGTAAGTTAAGTATGCAACATTTACCTTGAAGGACGAGGCGCTGACCGGTGGAATAACTATCACGCATCAAGAGGAATTGATGTAGCTTATAGTATGACTTGGACTCAATTTAAGGCTCTCCGACAAGACTTATTGTCCTAGGAATGAAGTTAAGTTGAGAGCGAGTTCGGAACCATAAGGTTAAGGGAATCGACATGGCGACTTATACTCGCTGCTTCCAAGAGTTATCGTTGCTTTGACCCAAATGGTTCGCATCAAGAACTTAAGATTGAGAGGTATACCGATGGATTGCCTTAGCTACCGAAATGATGTCATCACCGCCAAGCCAGTTAATTTGCAAGAGGCAATTGTTGTGGCTCAGAGTTTGATGGACTCTTGTGTGCTAGAATTAGGAGACAATAGTAAGAATGATAGGAGTGATAAGAGGAAGAGGAATGGAGTTGTTAAAGGGAATGGCAACAAACGGCATGAAACAGCCAGAGTGTTCGCCATAGAAAATGAAGATAAGAAGGGTTATGAAGGTAGTAAGCCTTTGTGTGGTCGTTGTAACCGACACCACCATGGACCATGCCCGATTGTGTGTAGAAGTGCTCTAAGGTAGGACACATAGCCAAAGATCAGAGGTCTCGCCCACTCGCCACAGCCTCAAACCGCATGCGAGCCGGACTGAAGGCCATCACACCGCTTTGGATGTGGAAAGAATGGACACTTTAAGAATGAGTGCCGAGAGTCCGGGATGAGAGAAATCCTGTAATGTAGGAGGATTTGCTAATCGAGGTGTGGGAGGTAATGGCTTAAACCCTGGAAGCGTGAGGTTGTGGAAAACCGGGAAACAATGGTGCTAGGAATCGCAGAGAGATTAGAGTAGCGATGTTTACGCTTATCGGGAAGGAAGTCGGTGAGGACCCTAACGAGTTACGGCACGCTCTTCTCAATAATCGCTATGCTTCCATACTGCTTTGATACCGGTGCGATATGAGTTTCAGATCCACCAATTTTATGCCATTACTAGAATCTCCCAAACACCTCTAGGGTTTAGTTACGATGTAGAACTAGCGAATGGGAATAGAGAGAAGATAGGAACCGTAGTTCGAGGTTGTACCTTAAGTTTCCTAGACCGCCCGTTTAGTATAGACCTATTGCCGGTTACTTTAGGAAGTTTTGAAGTTATTATCGGAATGGATTGGTTGTCGAAGAACGGTGCACACATCATTTGTGATAAGAAGATTGTGCATTTATCGTGTGTCAGAAAGGTTCTGAGCATACAAGGAGATCGGAGCAACTGTGGAAGTCCTTCCCGGTTGAGCATCATCTCTTGTATTAAGGCCCAGAAGAACATCGATAGAGGAGGTTGTCTTTTCTTGGCTCGAATCAAAAGAAAAGCGAGGAGAAGAATGAAAGAAACCTTAACGATGTACCCGCGAGCAGAGAATTTCCGGATGTGTTTCCCGACGATTCGCTGTGATTCCACCGTCCGACAAGTGGAATTCCAACAGAGTTGATACCCGTGCGGCACCCGTAGTCGTGCACCTTATCGACTTGCTCCAAAGAGAATTGGCGAACTGCTCTAAACAGCTATGCGTAATTGTCGGAGGCGGATTCATTCGACCAAGTTCGTCACCACGGGGAGCACCAAGATTGTTTGTGAAGAAGAAGGATGGATCGCTTTGATGTGTATTGATTATAGGAGTCAATAAGTTAACAAAGGAAGAACCGATATCCGTTACTCAGAATAGATGATCTATTCGACCAACTCCAAGGAGCTAGTGTCTTTCTAAGATCGATTTACGATCCGGTTATTACCACTTAGAGTTCGAGAGGAGGATATCCTAAGATTGCGCTTAGAACCCGTTATGGACACTATGAATTCCAAGTGATGTCGTTTGGTTTGACCAACGCCACGTTTTCATGGATCTCATGAACCGAGTGTGTAAGCCATACTTGGATAAGTTTAGATAGTATTCATAAACGACATCTTGATATACTCTAAGAGTAGTGAGAGCACCAAGAGCATTTGAGGCTCATTTTAGGATTCCCGAGAGAGAAGTCAGATGCCAAATTTCTAAGTGTGAATTTTGATTCCGTCCAGCAATTTTAGGTCATGTGATAGATAGTCGAGGTGTTCATGTCGACCCAAATTTAAGATTAAGGCTATTATGAATGGGCAGCCCTAAGAACCCATCGAATCCGATAGCTTCTAGGGTTAGCAGCTACTATAGGAGATTCATTGAGGATTTTCTAAGATAGCTAAGTTGTCACCAAACCAACATGTATGATGTTAAGTATGAATGGGGAGAAAGGAAGAAGAAGCATACCAACTTCAAGGAGAAGTCAGGTAGTGCGCCCATCCTAGCTTTGGCCTCAAGGAAGCGAAGACTTTGTCAGTACGCGACGCTCGATAAGGGCTTAGGTGTTGTTTTGATGCAATGTGAGATGGTGATTGCTTATGCATCCCGACAACTTAAGAAGTTCGAGAAAACTACACCACCCATGACCTCGAAGTTAGGTGTCAGTAGTGTTTGCTTTAGGATTGGAGACATTATCCGTATGGAACCAAGTGAGTAGTATTTACCAACCATAAGAGTTTGAAGCATATCTTAGATTAGAAGGAATCGAACATGAGACAACGCCGTTGGTTGGAATTGCTTAGTGATTATGACCGTGAGATTCGCTATCATCCCGGTAAGGCTAATGTTGCGGCCGATGCACTTAGTCGTAAGGAGGACATTCCACCCTACCGTTAGATCGTTAGAATGACCATTGTTTCGCCTTTACCTTCTCAAATTTTAGCCGACTGCAAGGGCATTGACTAAGAGAACCGCCCCATGAGAATCTTCATGGAATGGTAGAAAGTGAAACGGCTTGAAGCGCTCCGATCGAACTTTATGCTTCAGAGACGTGGTTGGATGCCATTTCATGGTGGAATTGTGAGTTGATTATGCACCAGTCGCATAAATCAAAATACTCTATTCATCCCGAGCCGATAAGATGTATCGTGATCTTAAGAAACTATATTGGTGGCCTAATATGAAGGCCGATATAGCTCAAGATGTCAAGAGGCCTCGACTTGTTCTAAAGTCAAGGTCGAACATCGAAACCATCGTGACTTTTAGTTCAACCCGAACTCCTTAATGGAAATGGGAGCGAATAACCATGGACGTTATCACTAAATTACCGATACATGCTAGCGGCAATGACGCTATCTGGGTAATAGTTGATCGCTTAACTAAGTCTCGCCACTTAGCTATTAGTGAAACCGATAGTCTTGATAAGCTTCATAGATTATATCTTAAGGAGGTAGTATCGCGCCATGGAGTACCGATATCTATCATTTCGATAGGGATAGTCGCTTTACATCCCACTTTGGAAGTCATATAGACGGCATTAGAACGAATTGGATATGAGTATCGCTATCATCCATAGACCGATGGTCAAAGCGAGAGAACGATTCGTACTTTAGAGGACATGCTTAGAGCATGCGTTATTGATTTCGGCAAAGCCGGGAGAGACACCTCCTTTGGCCAAATTCTCTTACAACAATAGTTATCACTAGCATTAAGGTCACCCATTCGAGGCAATCGTATGGCCGAAAATGTCGTTCTCGCTTGTTGGTTCAATGTTGGCGAGAGTCAACTTACGTGTCCCGAACTTGTCTTAGAAACCACCGAGAAGATAGTACAGATTCAGAATCGGTTTCAAACCGCCGTGATAGACAAAAGAGTTATGCCGATAAGAGACGAAACCTTTAGAATTTCAGTCGAGATCGTTATGTTGAACGCTCCTGAAAGGAGTGGTTCGCTTTGCAAACGGGAAAACTAAATACCCGATATATGGTCCCTTCCAACTCGAAAGAGTCGGACCGCAGCATACCGCCCGAGCTACCATCGAATCGAGTAGGTACACAATGTCTCTCTGTTAGTAATCTTAAGAAATGTCTTCTGAGGAAAACATAGTGGTGCCTTTAAGAGATATTCGTATTAATGAGAAGTTGAATTTTGTTGAGGAACCGATCGAGATTATGGACCGTGAGATTAAAAGGTCAAGAATAGCCGTATCCCGATTATTAAAGTTCGTTGGAACCCCGCATGGACCGGAGTTCACTGGGAACGCGAGAACGTTTTCCGAGGGAAGTATCCTAAACTGCTTATGACAAGTTAGCAATCTCGGAGTGAAACCCGTGACGGGTTTCTTCCGAGGCCGGGAGGCCGTGACAACTAGCAATTTAGTGGAGACTATTTTAGGTAACCACATTACGATAAACCGAATCGAGCCTTGCCTTTAACACTATTTTTATAAACCATGACTTGATTTTATATCGCTCATCGTTTTTATGATCTAATTCATTATTAAATGAGTTATCGATGAGTTTTAACTCTATTTGGTAGGCACTATTCGATTCGGCACTAGAAAAGCCTAAAACAAGAATTGTTGTAACTTTAGACCAGAATCAAAATTGACAAATAAATAGTCAAACTGTGGAAAACGTAAACAACGATGTTAGAAAGTTGAATGAACGCCGGGGACACTGGGACAATTTATGAGCTCGGAATGGGTAAACCGGATAGTTACTAAAAATAACAACCCGACCCTCCTCTTTTTGCTTGACCGGCCGCCTCCCCCCTCCATATCTATTTATTTTGAGGTCCCTAGTTACTAATATAAATACCCACCCAATACCTCATTTCACCTCATTTGTTTCTCTCTCTAAAATACACATACTAGTACTTTCTCTCTCTAACATCTCTCTACAAACCCTAATCCACCATCAACTAGTGGCCGCCGGCCACATTTTGGCCACCACCACCGCCACGGCGGCGCGTCGCCCAACACCTCCACCACCATCTTGAAGCTCTCTTTCTCCTCTTTCCAACCATATATAACAAGCTCCATTCGACTTCAATAACACCTTCAAATCCTTGAATCAAGATTCGTACTTTTAGTTTTCAAAGGGCTTTGCAATTGGTGATTACATATGGTAAAGGAACATGTTTTGAGCTTGTTTTGGATATAAACCCACTAATTGAATTCTAGGTTTCAACCCATGAATGAAATTTGGGGTTTGGGTGAACACAAATTAAAGCTAATTAGTGACTAAGTAAATAAGTAAATAGTGTTTGGTACATGCGTGTGTATTAATTTGATAGGTTTGTGCATTTAGGGTTTAGTTGCATGTTTTTATTAAGAATAGTTTATGGGTTTTGTGTTTGGTTAGTGATCAAGCTTGAATGATTGGATTTGAGTGTCAGAGAATTGATTTGGTTGTGTTGGATGGATTTGAATGGCGGATTTGCGCCACCTGGGCCCGTGACGCCGCCTGAGGGCGACGAGACCCACATGGACCTCGGGTCCGGTCGGCCGATTCGTAGCTTATTGATTGGTTTTGTTGAGGTTTGGATGAGACGCGGAGCCGAAAAGCTTTTAGAAGCTTGTTTGGTTCACGTGGTTCGATCACGACCGCCATGACCATTAGGTCATAACATTGGTTTCGAGTATATTTGGTTGATTGATTGGTCATGTAGATTGTTTTGAGTTAGTTTGGGATCGAATTGCGATATCGTGGCATTTAATTTGAACTTGATATATATATTGTCAACTTTGAGCTACGCGGTGTTACTTTTGACTTTTAGTCAATAGTTGACTCGACAAAGCCGTAATATGGACTTTAGTATAATTTGACTATTGATTGATTAAAGCCGAGAAGTTATGACTCTTGCTTGTAACACCCTAGGCAATCCCACATCGGCCGCGGCCCGGAGAGATGCTGGGCTCATAAGATAACATTCGCTTTACAATGACACAACGCTGCTTTTGGGTTCATCGCGAGTGGAGTTCGAGGAACCGCGCTTGCTGCGTGCTCATGCGAGTAGTACCGCTTGGGTGACCCGCCGAAGTCTTCAAATGAGGCCACAAAACAAAGCCGTGAGCAAGCGGCAAAGCGACAATATTGTTGCGGATAAGCGGGTGTTACAAGTGGTATCGCAGCCACCCCGAGCCGCTCGTGATGGTGGGCAAACCTCATCGAGGACGATGAGTCCCTGGCGGGGTGATTGTAACATTAGGTAATCCATATCGCCGTTCGGAGAGATGGGCTCATAAGACATTTCATGCCTTCATCATCGCGCTTTGCGTTTCAGAAGTTCGAGCAGCGGTTAAGCGGTCGTGTGAGTAGTTGGCGGCGACCTCGCCGAAGTCAACGAGGCCACAAAACAGTTGAGCAGCGCGGCAGTGCGGACAACAGCCGGATAAGCTGGTGTTACACTGTAACACCCCGCCTTTTTACCACAATATTGTCCGCTGCCCGCAGCTCACGACTTTGTTTTTTGTGGCCTCATTTGAAGACTTCCCGCAGTCACCCAAGCCAAGATTACTCTCACATGAGCACGCTTAATCGCCAGCTCCTAAGAACTCCACCAGATTGACCACAAAACGCCATGGCATCATCAGGCGAATGTTATCTATGAGCCCAAAGATCTCTCCGTGCCACACCGATGCGGGATTTGGCTTAGGTAAATGGTTTGCAGCGGAAGAAAAGGTTTTGGGATGCTACTCAATTGGATCATGACACAAAGTGAAAAGTAAAGCTTTTTCAGAAAATATTTCATTTATTGTAGTAAAACAAAGTTTACAAAGTTTGAATTGTTATGAAAATGGCCCATTAACAAAGTTTGGTCCCCATACGAAATCGTAGTCATCTATGACCATGCCATGCCAATGCCCAAGCGCCCAGAGTTAGCTATCGCTTTTCATCCCGAAAATACATGCTAAAAAGTCAACACAATGGTTGAGTGAATTCATAGGTTTAGTAATAAAGAAGTTGATCACAAGATTTTCAAGTTTAGAATAAGCTATGGCTACGTTGTTATACGCCCATAAAAGATAGTTGATATTATTGCACTAAGCTCATGACACCAAACTAATCGCATACACCTAAATTATCGGTGTAAGTAAATAAAATTGCCCTCCGAGATGTAATAGCCAATTACATAGAGATACCAATATAGCGCCTTGTTATTTCCGATAACCGAGTCGGCCTCACAATTCCCATAGTACTATCCATTTATATTTATGCTCACTGCAAGTGATTAATGGTTCATGATGTAGGGACCTGGCAAACCACTTAGGCAGAGTCATAATATCAAAAGTACAAAGAAATGCTTTTCAAGCAATTGTGATCATAAAAGCAAGAGTAGTATGTATTCTCCCCAAGGAGTTTATAAAACAGCTTAAAAGAGTAAAAGTGGGGCTATGAACTCACCTTGGTTTGCGTATGTAAGACATCACAATTAACATCAAGTAATAAACGTGCACAGCCCGACACGCAACCTAGATAAGTATGGTGTTGTTTTTAGTCTAAGTCTTGTATTCAATAACAACGCTTGTAAGTTTACAAGTATTTATGTTTTTGAAATGCTTGAAGTTCAAAAGCAAAAGTATTTGGATCTTTAAAATGCTTGGAGTTAAGGACAAATATCTTAATTATTTGTTTTATAACACTTTATGTAAAGTTTCATGAGTTATTTTGATTGTCGATAATGATCGAAAAGTGTAGTTGCGAAAATAATTCGCACGTCTTGGCTCTTGGAAAAGATGGAGGAATAATGTATACGAAACTTTCGTATAAGAATTGACTCGTATAGTGACTCAAGTATTTTCACGCCAAATAAGGAATAGATGATTGACACAGTCGAGAAAAGTATTAATGAGTACTTGAGTCAAGAAGGAATGACAAAAGGAGTTAAGGATATAGCGATAAAGACAAACGTCAATAGAGAAAGTCAATTAGTACGTTTCGGCGTTTACCCCATGCTCCCAAATAATTTGTATAAAACATACATGTTTTATAAATAAGGTTATGTTTGAATTTGCAATTCGAACAATAAAGTTTTACTACATAAAAGTAATACATGATTGGATTTTTGTCGAGTTTTATAAAAATAAAAAGGGATTTGGATTTAAATTATAAGTTTAGAACGTTTTTATAAATTTCGGCATGACTTGACCGCTTATACAACGTGCCCAGTCATCTTGACTTTATAAAATTCATGTTGCAAACAATATTTCTCGAAAAGTTTATAATTGATAAGTCGTTATTAGTTGAATAAGTGTTTATTGTATATTTTAGGTTTGTTACGAGTCTAATATATTAAATTCTTAACGAGTCTAATATATTGTATCGTCTCAAGTCCAAAACGTCCAATAAATGCTCATACAACTTGCAACAATTGTCCAAAATAATCCAAGTCAAATTCTTAATAGTTTTCGTCCAAATCAATTAATCGATCCAAGCTTAGGCTTTGATAAATATTTCTAAGTCCAAAATATTTAATCCATAAGTATTTGTTCGTCCAATTATCCAAATCATATTCAAATCCTATATCAATCCCGAGTAGTGATCCAATAAGTATCCGAAACGTCATCGACTAAAAACGAGAATAATGAGTTAGGTTATTAAATGTTAAATGAAATGATTAACGTCAAAAATAACATAAATAACCCATCACCAAATTTTAATTTCCAAAACAATACATACACTTTCTTTCGTGTCACATTTTGTTTTTACCGAAAACCAAATAATTCTGAAATGAAAAATCCACATAGAGACACCAACAAATTATAGCACAATATGAATCATGCATACAACATTCCAATACAGTAATGCAAACTAGTTGACACAATTACACATTCAACTTCAATATTAATTATACAAAGCACTTTTTCTCTAAATATTTCTTACTTAGATTCAGATATTTGAATTAAAAACATCCTTGCATATTATCAACACACGTCAGTTCTCTCAGCTTTGAGACAAGTGCAACATAAATGACCATTTGCTTTTTAAAACCAAGAATTAATTTGCAAAATAGAAGAAAGCACTTCGGAGCAACTTAACCAAAATTCATCAACTCAAATAATAACAAGGACGAAAAATATGCTCATAATATAATAACATCACGAAATAACATGAAACGGGTGTGAGTCAACTCAACTCGTGAGTTGACATCGGACGAGTCAACTGACTCGGAGTGAGTCACACGACTCGGAGCGAGTCAAAACGATTCAAGAGCCAAGATTAAAGATCCATGCGTTTTAATGATAAAACATTAAGTTTTATTAGTTTTTATAACTAAAAACGTTTTTATTAGTTAAACCCGATTAGGGTTTGAAGAAAAATGATGAAATAAACGAAATAAGGGCGCGTGAGTCCTTACCAATGAAATAGAGAGGATGGGGAGGGTGATGGCTCACGGTGGAGTAGGGTGGTGAGCGGCGGTGGTACTCAAAACACGACCAAACGAGCTCCATTTGAACCCAAACTCTCCAGAATTCATACCCGTGTCTTGATCTATGCACCGGTAACAAAAGTTAGGGTGGCCGGAATTTTGGCCGGAACCGGCGACGGCGCCGGATAAATTTTCCGGTGGGTGGTGGTATACCAAAATGAGGAAGACTTAATCTTTGGGTCTTTTATACCCCCTTGAGGGGCTAAACGTGTACAAACGAAAATAAAAGGGGCGGTGGTTAAAATATAAGGAGGGGCATTTTGAAACTTTTAATAATCTTTTATAAATAACACATGCGGGCCCCATTTGACGTAGCAAACGACCGTTTAAAATTACGGGACTTGCACCATTGCGTCCGAAATAATTTTTCTGATAAAAATGAGTATTCATATGTATAGTTTTCTTGAATTTAAATTAATTAATAAATCAAATTAATTTAAAAGTTTAAAGTCGCGCAGGCTCATTTATTTCGTAGTTTTCGCATTTCACGAGATATTCTCTCGTTTTTAAGCTCAATTAGGATTAGGAAAGTTCGAAAGCAATGCCTTGAGAATAATGAATATAATTTATTATTAAAATCAGTCTGAAAATTTCGGTTTGTAGTTTGAATGGAAATAATTCCATAACGAGAAATGTATATACGAAATATGTATAAAACGAGTTGGATTGTGTATCGTTGCATAAAATGAGACACAAAGAGAGTAGAAAAGAGTGGGAAGTTAAAACGTGAACTTCCTCGAAGTTTTGGTATTTTATTTACGTTTTAAAACGTGAATTGGAGTATTTTAGTTACACGTTGGAAACGGTTAACGTGCAAAATATGTTTTCGGGTGTGTTTTTATAAGAGTGATATAAAAACATTAATATGAACTCGAACATGAGTTTATTTAATTATTTTCATAACTAATTGAGTGTCGGTTTTTATGTTTTACGAGAAAATCTATCGTTTTTTTGATTCAAATAAGCTCGGAAAAATCCAGAAGTAAAACTTAGGAAATAAATACTATCATTTATTGTTAAAAATTTGTTTGAAATTTTACGGAGTGTTATAGTACCTACCCCTTATGGGAACCTCGTCCTCGAGGTTAAGTTTGTGTTAGCCGCTTAAGTGACGAAAGGAAATTTTTGAAATTTTCTAGTTTTGTTTGCAATTGCAAACGTGATGTGGATAAATTTATTCAAATAAAAAGACTATTTCAAGAGATTTTTTTTTTTTTTGAATTCAAAAGTCGTTTCGAAATTTCAAATAGTTTCAAATGCCTTAGCTTTGAATATGATGAGTCGCTTTTGTTTCAAGCATTTCGTTAAAATGCGATTCTATTGTTTTCAAAACAAAGTGCTTATTTTTACTCCGAGGATTTGTTCTATTTACAAAGAAAATATCGGTTAAAGTTTTTCAAGGGAAGTAAATAGTTTGCAAGGAAATTGCAGTAAAGCTTATGAAAAGGTTTGTACAACCACTTTATTGAGTAAGAAGAAAATACTCTTATTATGATAAATCGTAGTTTGTGGGTTGGTATTAAAGCAACAACTTGGTAGGGTGATTTTTAAAACAGCTGATAAAGTAATAGAAAACGGTTTATCAATAGTAGTGAAATATTTGGTAAGACACAATTCAGTTTATAAAATAACTCGTGAAATAATTTGTAAAATAGCTTATAAGAAAGTACTTTATTATTTGTCAAATAGTAGAAGATTTCGTAGTTCAATTAATATCAAGATGGTTTATAGGGTGGTAATAAAATAGTCAATAAAGTAAAGGCAAATAATTTGTGAGGTAAGAGTACCAAGCTTTATGGTTTTAAATCGGACAGTGGCTCACTAAAAGGGTAAAAATAGCTTATAAGACCGTAATATAACTTGCAGGAAAAATTCGTAATATAGTTTATAATTGCTATTGCAATTGTTTGTTGTTTCATAAAGTAATAGTAAATTAATCGGTTCATCACACTATGAGAAAATAGAAATAGTTTGCAAAGCATTAGTAAGGTCATTGTTTATAAAGTATTAGTAAAGTCGAGATTTTGGAATAATGGCACAATAGTAAGACTTTTTGGGAAAATGACCGTGAAGGATCGGAAAATAGTTGAAAGTAGTTTGCATGGCTAATGTTTACTATTTCACAAGAGGTAGTAGGACGATAGCTGGTATTTAAAAGAGATGAGTGGAAGATTAGGATCTGCTCGTAAAAGTGCTCGAGTTGCAAGCTAACTCGGTATGCTTTTAGATCGCTTTAGTCGCTCGCTTATTATTTATGTTTAGCGAGGGTTCCTTTGTAGATGTCGAGGTGTGTTGTGCCTAGAACGGCTAGAGATGTAATCCGGTTCATCGAGTGGGTACGAAGTTTTGGAGTAGAGGTACATCACATGATTGGATGACGAGACAACTTCGATCTCAACGTATGAGAGTATAATGATAGGATGGGGTTATGAAGACGTGGGTTGCACTGATTCAGTAATAAAGGTTTAATGATCCAGTAACGAAGACTATAAGTCGATGAGATGGGAAACGGAAGACATGGTATAGTAGCGGCCCAAAAATATAATCTAAACATAGAGTAATGTCGTGCGGTAATTAAAATCTTAGTTAGTCGCGCATAATCCGCTAAGAAAATCTAAATAGTAAATGCAATCGTTAACTCGCATCATGCAACATTTAACCGGTTATGTATCATCCGTCAAGAAATCTCATACATAACGAGGTACGGAGGGCGAAGTGGTGGTGTAAAGTGGTTCGCTTAACATAGTTCGCTGCGGTGTCCGCGCGAAGTGGTAGTGTGCATCATCCGCCATGCAAATCTCCATGCACGTTGCTAGTAAGATGTAGACGCGGAGGCGTAAGGTAGTAGTGTAAAATGGTCGGTTTAGAGGGTTTAGTAATGAGGAAGGCGTTCCACTTAGGAGAAAAGTACCGTAGTGAGAAAATGTTGTGACGCTGCAGAAACCCCGGAAGAGGCAACACCGTGACAAACATGAACACTATGGATGTGGAGAACCCGGTCATTTCAAGAGTCAATGCCCAAAGTTAAATGTTGTTCAAACAAACAATGCGCGTGCAGAGTGTACATGCTAGGAGATGGAGATGCACCGTTGAACCCTGACATTGTGACGGGTACGTATTCTCTTAACAATCATTCTGCAAAAATCTTGTTTGACTCTGGAGCCGATAAGAGTTTTGTATCTACTACTTTTGCACCATTACTTGAAATATCCCCAATCGCCTTAGATACAACTTATGAGATAGAACTTGCCGATGGGAAAATAATAGGAACCAACACCGTAATCCGTAATTGTCCTATTCTATTACAAGGTCATTCGTTCCTCATAGATCTTTTGCCAATCAAACTTGGAAGTTTCGATGTCGTAATTGGCATGGATTGGTTGTCCAAACACCGTGCTAGGATTGTTTGTGACGAGAAACCGCTCATATCCCGATCAACGGTGAAACCTTAGTCATCCAAGGAGATCAAAGTAAAAAGTACTTAAGTATCATATCCCGTGCGAAATCAATAAAGTACATGGAAAAGGATGTTATGCCTTCTTAGCTCAAGTAACGGAAAAGAAGTCCAAGAGAAACGACTAGAAGATGTACCGTAATCAAGGAATTTTCCGAGGTGTTTCCAAGATTTACCGGACTTCCACCGCCGACAAGTCGAATTTCAAATCGATCTTATTCCCGGAGCTACTCTCAGAAGCACGAGCACCGCATCGCTTAGCCCCTCGTAAATGCAAGAGTTATCCAAACAACTAGAAGAGCTATCGAGAAAGGATTCATTAGACCAAGTTCCTCACCCCGGGAGCACCGGTATTATTCAAGAAGAAAGATGGATCATTCGGATGTGTATCGATTATAGAGAATTGAACAAGCTCACAATCAAAACCGCTATCCCTTACCAAGAATCGATGATCCGTTTGATCAATTACAAGGCTCGAGTGTATACCGAAGATTGATTTAAGATCCGATATCATCGCCACGGGTAAGAAGAAGATATACCCAAGACCGCATTTAGAACTCGATATGGCCATTATGAATTCCAAGTAATGCCATTCGGTTTAACTAATGCACTGCACATTTATGGACCTCATGAATAGAGTCTCAAAACCATATCTGGATAAATTGCCATTGTGTTCATCGACGATATTCTTATATACTCGTAATAAAGAAGAACATGCGAACATTTGAAGACTGTCCCGGTTACTCAAGGATGAAAATTGTACGCAAAGTTTTCCAAGTGTGACTTTTGATTGAGACACCCAATTTCTTGGTCATGTGATCGACAAGAAGGAATCCATGTGGATCCCGCAAAATTGAATCATAAGAATTGGCCGCACCACTAACCCCACCGAAATTCGCCAATTCTTAGGACTTGCCGGTTATTATCGAAGATTCATCGAAGGTTTCTCGAAAATAGCTAAACCATTGACCGAAAGTTAACCCGAAAACGAAGAAATTCGAATGGGGAGACGATCAAGAATCGCTTTCCAACTTCTAAAGAACAAGCTTTAAGCACCTATCTTGGCACTACCGAAGGAGCCAAGATTTTGTAGTATATTGTGATGCTTCACACATGGGTTTAGGCTGCCGTTCTCATGCAAAGGAACAAAGTGATTGCTTATGCCACGACAACTCAAAACTCATGAGAAGAATTATACTACTCACGATCTAGAACTTGGCGCCGTGGTATTTGCACTCAAATTATGGAGACATTATCTCAGACGAACCAAGTGTATAGTGTACACCGATCACAAAAGTCTTCAACACATCTTAGATCAAAAGGAATTGAATATCGCCAACGTCATTGGCTCGAATTGCTTAGTGATTATGACCTGCGAGATCCGCTACCATCCCGAAAGGCAAATGTTGTTGCCGATGCTTTAAGCGTAAAAGATCGCCCTAAGCCACTTAGAGTGAGATCATTGGGAATGGTAATCAATTCACCCCCGCCACGAAAATTCTTGAAGCTCAAATCGAAGCTCTTAAAGAAGAAAATAGGCCGAATGAGAAGATTTATGGCATGCCGAGAATGAGAATGGATTCGTGAAGAGATCGGACGGAACGCTATGTTTCAAAAATCAAGCCGGATTCCACTTTGAGGTATCCAGAGCTCATCATGCATGAATCACATAAATCGAAGTATTCCATACATCCTGGTCCCAACAAGATGTATCAAGATCTAAAGCTTTTGTACCGGTGGCCTAATATGAAGGCCGATATCATCAGATACGCCAAGAAATGTTTGACATGCTTGAAAGTTAAAGTCAACATCAAAAGCCATCCGGATTGCTAACTCAACCGTAACTTCCGTGTGGAAATGGGAAAGAATCACAATGGACTTCATCACAAAGTTGCTAAAACCTCTAATGGTTTTGACACCATTTGGGTTATTGTAGACCGCCTTACAAAGTCCGCTCATTTCTTGCCAATCAGGAGAACGACGAGATGATTACACTCGCTAGATTGTACATCAAAGAGATTGTTTCGTCACGGTGTACCAATCTCTATCATATCCGATCGTGATAGCCGATTCACCTCAAGATTTTGGCAAACGCTCAAAAAGCCATGGTACCAACTTAGATATGAGTACCGCACCATCCTCAAACAGATGGACAAAGTGAAAGAACGATCCAACTCGAAGACATGCTAAGAGCATGTGTGATTGATTTTAAAAGGATGGGATAAGCACTTACCTCGCTGAATTCTCTTACAACAACAGCTATCACGCCAAGATTAAAGCCGCTCCTTTTGAAGCACTCTATGGAAGAAAATGCCGATCATCAGCTTCTTTGGCGGAAGTTGGAGAAGTACAACTTACAGTCCCGAAATTGTCCAAGAGACAACAAAAAGATAATGCAAATTCGGCAAAGATTGCAAGCAATCGAGATAGACAAAAGAGCTACGCAGATGTTCAAGAAAACCAATGGAATTCCAAGTCGGAGACCGTAATGCTTAAAGTATCACCCCGAAAGGGATGGTCGATTGGGAAACGAGGAAAGCTCAAACCTCGATACGTCGGACCATTCAAAATTCTTCAAAGAATTGGTCCAATGGCATATAAACTTGATCTTCCCGAAGAACTTAGCCGAGTACATGACACGCTCCATGTCTCAAATCTCAAGAAGTGTCTTTCGGATGAAACTCTAGTCGTATTCACTCAAGGACATCCAATTTCAATGACAAACTTAGCTTTGTCGAAGAACCAATCGAGATCATGGACGGAGAAGTTAAAAGGCTTAAGCAAAGCCGCATTCCTATCGTTAAAGTTCGATGGAATCATAAGAAACGAGGTGCGAGTTCACCCGGGAGCGAGGATGTAATGCGCTCCAAGTATCCCCACCTGCTCATCTAGATCACCCATGACAAGCCTCTGCGAGTTTAACTGCGGGACGCGGTTCTCTTAAGGGGTAGGTACCGTAAGCTCCCGAAAATTTCAATGTACTTAACGTTTAATCAAGAATTAATCACGATCTATTTCGTCATGAAATTTTCTACATCACATTTGCATATCATTTGGCATATGCATGATCAACGCACTGAGCGCTCATAAAAGATACCGCCAGATCTAAATAAATTTCCCAAGATCTTGATAACTTTAAAATACGTAATGAATACGTAAAAATTTGTAAAAATTACGAATTTAATTATAATAAAAATATATAATATTCGTATTGGGCCTCGAAACTCATTGGACTTTATTCCGCCTCGTGACTCAACCCGACACGAAATGGGCCTTGTAACCGGGCCAAGCCCACGCCATATTTATTTTTTTGGGCCACGTTAATCACCCTAGCCCAACACCATATCCATTTATTTTGGGCCTTGCCGGATTGCATTTCTAGCCCAACACCATTTTATTTTCTTTCCTTTCGGCCTTGTCTAGCAAGACCAAACCAAGCCCAAGAGTTACATTAGAAGAGTTAGTAGATGACTTTTTCTTTTTGTGCTTCTTTCTGTGGAACCGATCAAGCAAACAAAAAAAAAAGGGGACCAAGCTAGAAATTCAAAAACACAAAGCAAATAAATATTTACTCTATTTGATCACATGTTGGCGTGTAGGAGTAAGCAAGAAGAGACCAACACCATACCTTGGCCACCCTAGCATTATTATAATACCTAAACATTTGACTAATCCTTTGACTTGATTAACCCTTGGATAACATGTCCCCTAAACAAGAACTTGGATTTTACTAGACATTGCATGTCTCAAGACTTGGCGCCATCAATCTCACGCCAAGAAACATTCACACAAACATGGACAAACTCAATAAAACATGTGACTATTAAGCCTAGAATTAGGAAGACTACAAGTAAAATATTAGGCAAGCCATACTCATACTTTCTTTATAAACCCCTCAACACTTAGAAAAATTCACACTACATCACAAAAACTCTTTCTTCCTCTAAACATAAAAGGTTCACTGTGGAAGGGTTTAGTTCGAAGAAGAAAGGAAAAACAAAAGGATTTCGGGGTAATAACGTTGGAAGAAAAGGGAACTAGGAGACTTGGGTTGCATTCGGTTTAGTTATCTTGGTGTCTCACTTCTCGCCCGAGTTTCCACACCACTCTCTTGAGTGATTGTAAGTTTTCCTCGAACCTATTTCGATACAACTCCTATTATGTTTCGATGTCTAGTATTTCATATATACACGTTAGAAACGTTTTCATCTTAAATATTAGACACTATTTCAAGCACCGATTAAGTAACTAAACTCTTGTGTGGTAAAACTATAACAAGCAAACATGTTAAGCACAAACCCGACACACACCAACTAGATTAAAGTCGCTTTTATCTAAGTTAAACTTGTTTCGCTTTCTCCCATCATTTGAACCCATGATACGCTAGGACTAAGATGAAAGGTGAGTCTCACCATAACTTAAACTAACTTGAGAAGAAGAGAAGAAAACAAGAAAGTGAAACCATGCATGCACGATCACAAGAGCCAAAATACAAGGATTTTTAACGCAGAAGCTATACTATATATACAACGACACGAAGAATAAACACAAATAGAGCCGAGCTCGCTTAGTTAGGGGCGTTGAGTGTTAAACGGAGGTCCCTAGTTCGATTCCCTCTTGTAGCACTTTTCCTCCCTTTTATTTTTATAACTTTCACGGTTTGGCAAAATACACCCTCCACTTCAATTAAACTTAATATTTGAGTACATATTATAAGTGTGACAATAATAAGTTTTAAAAGTGTATTTACAAACACAGATTTTATAGGGACTAAATGTGTCAAAACTGAAAACTTTAAGCCTATAATATTTATGGGTACGAATTGTTATTTTCTAAAAGTATAGGGACTAAACTTGTACTTTTTGTAACTCGAGGGTAAAAAGTGTAAATTTGAGAAAAGTTTAGCAAGACTTACGATTTCATTATAACCTCGTAAAAACAAGTATTTTGATCTTATGAGTATTTTATTTTCGGATAATGGTAAATGTATTACTTATATATATATATATATATTATAAGATTATAATTATATATATATATCGAATCCGATAAAACACACGGGGAATTTATTTCAACACGTTAAAATGATCAACAAATTTATTACGATCACAACGGGGGAACATTTCACTTATGCGTAAGTGACGATCACTAGTTAAGACAATGTAGCATTAACTTAAAACGTTAATCACGATCGCACACTATTGGATTGGACAATCCAATGATCTATTGAATAAGAATATTCAATGCTCTACTATTTTGGTCGCGAACCAAAATGCTCATTCGAGACTCGCCATCTCATCATTTTAGGTTTCGAGTTGGAACCTCCGCTACATTGTGCTTGATCTATTTTTGCGTGTGCATTATTATCAAGGTGAGTTCATAGCCTCGCTTTTACTTTATTTTCATAAACCCATGAGAGATACATGCTCTAAACTAGAACACAAGGTTTTTCATAAATGCTTGATCTTCTTGATTATTGGTATTGCCTAAGTTGTTAGCCACAAGTCCCCGATCATGAACCATTAGTCACCGAGTGAACGAGATATCGTGAATAGTACTATGGGGAATAACGAACCCGCTTCGGTTATAGAGAAATAACCGGGCGCACCATATCAATTTCTTTAGGTAATTGGCTATTACCTCCTTTGGGGCATATTCGCATTAATCGGTAATTCGATGTATGCAGCTTGAGTTTTGGTTTCATGAGCTTAGCGCATAATAATCGGTGATATTTTCTTATGATATTGTTAGTTTACAATGATCATGATCTTATACTTGTGTTCAAACTTATTTTAAACCTATGGACTTCACTCAACATTTTGTTGACCTTTTAAGCATGTTATCTCGGTAATCGCGAATATTATGACCAAGGTGCGGAATGGGGCATGGCAAGGCTTATCTCGGTGGTGTAAAACATAAAAGTTATCATTTCTTTCAAACTCATGATCTTTCTTTTGGGAAAAACACTTGATCTATTTACAATATTTTGTAACAAACTATGAGTTTTCGATGAATGATAACTATTTTAATAAAACGTCTCTTTTGAGTCGTTTTCTATGATTATTGACTATGATCTCCATTCAAGTAACACCCGAATTAGTCTTCCGCTGTCATTAAGATTTTCGGGGGTGTTACATTGCTTGTGGACTCGAAACGAATAACGATATGAGATTAATAATGGAATTTGACGAAATATATATGTATATATGAAAATGCTAATAAACTATGAAATGGGAATAATAATTGGGCTTTTGTACTAAAAATAATGATAACAAGAATTATCTTGTTATTTACTATTTTTAAACGGAAACTAACGACTAAATTGGAAATGTTTTGCAATAAATAAGTAATTAATGTTTCGAGTGCACGTTTATCGATAAATGTCAATTGTGGACATTTAATATTGGTTTAAGTATTTAATTGCGTACGTTGTGTGCATGGGTTACGGATAACCTAACATTAATAGTGTTAATCCACGTGGGTAGCGGACTTATTAGGTTGACGAATCTAATAAGAACCCGCTAGGTATGTTGGATAACCTTATTAATGGTGACTTATCCTTATGACTCGTTAGGATGCACGGTTTATGGAATAATAAGCGTCTGAATGAATAATTGAGTTTATCGAGTTGACGAATTCGATAAGGTCTACTGTTTATTCCGAAACTTATTGGACTATGGAGCTTATCGCTTAGACGTCTCATTGTGTCGCATTGAGTCACATATTGTGTTGAATGGAGTTGTATATTGTGTTGCGGAGCATAACATATTGGTTGTTTGAGTGCATTCATGGCATCATATTGAGTCGATACACCCACATGAGGAATACCAAACACTAGGATTAAATGGTGAAACGAGACATTTTGGAAATAACAAAACGGAATACATTGGGGTAGATAACGTTGATTTTGAGGAATGTATATATTAAGTTTGGTCTACATTAATAGGTTGTGCCGAGTCGATAGTTACTGTGTTGTGATACCGTTACCTTCTGCTAGTGTTTATTTGTGCGTTGATTGCTTGAGGTGAGTTTCATAGCCCCATTTTTATCTACGTTTTGACTACGTTTTGAACTATTTTGGGGTGAGAATCATGCTACCATTTTTGGACCGTGAAACTATTTGGATTTGCTTATGTGCTTGAATGTATAGATAGTTGTGCTGTAGTTGTTGCCTTAGTCTAGGTTTAACCGTGTCTAGCGAAGAATAGACTTCTACATCGACCTAGTCCGGGGTTGGCAATTATTCTAGATTTTGCCACATCGGTGATGTACTAGAGTCGCAGGGCCCGGTACTCCTCGGATGCGGATTTGATTGAGATCCGGGTAGGATCATGTGAAACAGTATTTATCTATCTTAGGTCTTGCATAGCAAATCAACTCTTCAGTCCACTATGATTTTGTTGAACTTAAACCTATGAACTCACCAACAGAAGCTAACCTTTAGCATGATTTCTCGGTATTTTGAGAGATGTTTGGATTACTTGATCAGTGGAAGCTTGGCATGGAGGCGTGGTTCAAGGATCATTTTCTGACTCTAATAAATTTTGGGGACCTATCTTAATAAACCATGTTTTGGGCCTAATATTTATATTATGGATTAAATGTTTGGAATACTTAAATTTGGGATTGGTTTTAATCGTTAAATGACTATCTTTTTAGCTATACTTGTGTGCGATACCAATCCAATAGTAACGCTCCGAAAACTTGATTAAGTCTTCCGCTGTACCGAGATTTGGGGGTGTTACAATTTGACAACGTTGATATCTAATGAAGTTATTAGATAACTGGTGTAATGAATATTCTAATAGAATATGTTTGAATTTAGAATTATATACCTCAGCCTGGAGTTGCTCTCAAAATTCTATGGATGAGTAATACAATAATTGTTGCATAATTGTCATAGCTAACAAACTTGAAAGTTTGAAAGGCATCAAACATTACATTATACTGTAGATATTGAAGTTTACGGAGATTTTAAACAGCATATTGATGTTTTGAATACAATGATGCTGGTATAAATGAGATGACACTCAATACGAGTCATGGGAGGATTTCATCCTTGTTGATGGCCATGTGAACTAGTTGTGCTCAACTAAGAGCATAGTTGCATTATACAATAAAGAATAAGAATATTTTAAACTTTAAAATGTTTGAAAGTTTGATTGTCATAAATTAATAGTTGAGGATGTCACACACTTTATGAAATATTATGTGGCAATATCAAGATATTTTGAATGCACACATACAAGAACTTCACTAGCTGAATTCTTGAAATAAGTATTCATAAAATTTCGATAGATCTAAGTTAGTTGAAATTATGCCTTGTCAACAAGTATGATTGTTATTACTTGAGGCATAATTCATTAACAAGTATTATCATGCATTGATCTATTTAGTATTTGGATAAAGAATGTTTTGAACAAATATTATTTAAATGAAATAAAATATTGATTATGTTTATTTTTCATTTTCTTAATATTATATCCTATATTTGCATGTTTAATCCGTGAATAACTTATGTTATTCTAAAAGTCCGTTGTCGATCAATGATGTGGGAATGTCATTGAATTAAGACAAATCTGAGTTTTGGTAGAATATACTTTAAGTATATTGACGCGTGAGACATGCCAGATTCACATGGTATTCAATGAATTAAATATAGGACAGATCCCAACTTAACATAATAGTACTTTATGAATCCTTGTCATTAAGTAAATCATGGACATTTATCCTCAGACTTGAGATACCAGATAACTGTTATGAATGTAGCATATTTGTGTGAAATTGTCTAACGCTATCCGTAAAAGGTGGTTATAAGGGCTATTTTCATAAGTGTTGCAAAGTTCATGAGTTATGTCTTGTAGTCAAGAGAATTTGCTCATTTGAATTTGTTTCAAAGCATAATACTGTTTGGGCCCCTCGTAGGATTGACAAGATGTTTGTAAGGCCTTACCCAAGATGTATCTGGAATAAGTTCAGATGATTTGGTAATCTTGTTCAATTAGATATAACGAGAAACAAAAATATTAACTTGTGAAATGACTTGATCCATATTCACAGCTAATGAAGTATTAGAAGTAAAAGGATAAGTATAATGATGAATCATTAAAAATGGTTATTCCAGGGAAACCACACTCGATTCAAATTTGGGGGCATTGGCTTGTTAAGCTAGACTAAACCAATGTCATTACTATATTATGATATATGCAAGTGGGAGCTGAAAGGTTATGGATATAAATTAATATACATATGACCGGATTCGAAATCGAGGCTTCGAGATTTTACACATTACGTATGAGAATTGATGTTTAGAATAGTTAATATATAAATGTTATTATTAATTATTTAGTCACGAAATAAACACTTAAAGAATGTTAATTGATAACGAGTTTGGACTAACGGTCATTAAATGTAACATTAAAGGACTAAAGATGAAAATAGTAGACGAGAATGATCTAGAACCCCTTTGGGTTCTAGCAGGCCGGTCGTGGGTCTCCAAAAAGCCCAAGGGAGGTTTGCTTGGTCACCAAGTTTAGATGTGTATAAATACAAACCCATTGTATTCATTAAATCTAATCTTGGATCACCAAAGAACCCTAAATTCTTCTCCTCTCCTCTCCTTTTGTCTTTGGCCGATCGTATACCATCCCCACCCAAGGGATTCGATTTTCCAACTTCAAGAAACAAGTGTTTGGTTTATTTGTGATTCAAGAACCTAGCTTTTCACATTAATTCGATATTAGTGTGTGTGTACAAGAACGAATAGCAAATACACTTGTGTTTGCATATCTTGGGTATTCGACTTTTGGTGTAGTCGAATTTGTTAAACCCTAATTTATTAGGGTTTAGGGTTTCTTGGTTCTTGATATTTATTTGGGGCTTTCATAAACCTTAATTGCATTGATTGATAAAAGGTACGCATATACTTTTAATTCGGTTAATTAATTTACAAGTATTATTCCTATTACTTCCGCTGCATACTTTGATGATGTTTACATGTTTACTGTAATTGTTATGATTAGCAAAACCCAACACTTCCCGGCGGTATAGTTAAAGAAATCATTAGATAGTTGTTACATATTTGATAAATAAAATTTGTTATATAAAAACTCGTAAATAGTAAAAAGTTTGTGATAGTTTTTGCAAGTTGTTGGATAGTTCGGAGGGCTTTTCATAACCCTTTTTTTTCCAAATTAAGTGGGCTGGGTTGGGGCTTTTATTCAATAAGTATATTATTTTAAGAGCATTGTTAAAGCCTGTTATAATATCCTCTTACTAATTGTCTTATACATACAACAATATTATATGATTTTTTTTCACTCATTATTTCTCTACATGCAAACCGTCAGTTCTGACACTTGTCAGGATCTTGTGAGTAGACATACAAGTAGAAAGATATTGTAGGAACATTTATCATTTTCCTTATTTTAAATGCCGGCCAATTTTTTATTCTTTTGGGAGTCCTTTCGAGACTGCTATAATATATATTAAGAATATAGGTAAAGTAAAAACCGATTTAAATAAGCATTATAAAAATGAGCGTTTAAAAAATAAGAAAAATTCACACTCACCCTATATAGGGTGTGTTTAGTAAAAGTATCGATGAGTAGTAGCAGAAAATTGTGAGGATGTGAGATGTGAGCGATAGCCATGGCTCACCGCCATTGCCTTAAAAAGCGTTAGAAAATGACCATTTCTAAAAATAGCAAATCTCACCGCCTTTTGCCAAACGAGCAAGAAAATCAAAAGTTTTATTTGCCACCGCCATCGCTCCAAAAAGCTCTGCGCCAAACATAACCATAAGATATAAGAATAACGTAAAATGTTTTCATGTCTCCACAGCAGAGCGCGGGTAAACAATCATCGTTAAACACAATATCTTAATTAGTTACTTAAATTATGAATCACTCGTACCAACGGTACCTTGTTTCAGAATGGATGTTACGACTAAGTGATAAAAAAAAAAGAAAAAATAGTGACTATCTCATTAACATCCGTAAATATTACAGATTGATTTATAGTAGTAGATAGTTTAGAAAAATAATTAACCACCCACGTCATTGACATTTTACTAAAATATTATTAGAGCATTTCAACGTCTGATCAATGTACATTAACTTTCAACCCTATTAAGAATGAGGAAATGATTTGAAACATACCGGTATGCATGATTAGTTGCTAATGTATATGTTTAATTAAGATATTGCTCCATTGTTGTTGGTATAAATATTTTTTGTAAGAAATACTAGTAGTAAATTAAGTTAGCCTGTCAATATTATTGGTGGAATTAAATTGTTAATAATACCACAAAACCAATCAGAGAGCGTGGAATTAGGGTTTTGAAAGTTGTATATATATGCATGTTAAAGACATTGTTCCATTGCTGTTGGTATAAATATATTTTTTTACGAAATAGTACATTAAGTTAGCTTGTCAATGTTATTGATGTTATATGTAATAACTTGTTGATAATACTAAAAAAAACCAATCAAATTTACCCTATATATATAGAATGTGATTTCAACTCTCTATTTTCCACATGGAATTGAAAGAGTCATATGTTCACTTTTAACTTTATAAAAAAGTCCAATACTGCTTTCATATTCAATATAAAGGTAAGTATCCATCATATCTCGTAGGTAAAAGATTAACACGAAAGTAACATGGAACAAACAACATATATATATAATGGTTTTTTTTTTTTTTTTTGAACTAACATATATATTTTGATTCTTCACTATTTGTACCAAAAATATTAATGGGGACACGTATACTGGACAACCAATAATGACAAGGACGTTAAATGGTTTTAAACAAACTTATTCTAAAGTTTCTGCTAAGTATAAACATGTTATTTTACTTAATTTTAATTGCGTCTCCGAATTTAATGAAGATGCTACTAAAAAAACAACTCAAGGTATATTACGTATATTAGATGCTTTTGACCGAGAAACGAGTAATATGCTTAATTAGTTCTAGCTGTTACCATTATTTTAGTTAGTTATAAATAGCTTTTATAATTAGAACGAAAAACACAGATTAACCGTTTTGTTTTCTTTGGATTATACCTCCTAAGCCTAAAAAGGTTAAATCAAATGAGAAGTAAAATTAAAATAAGAAAAATGAAAAGAAAATACAACCAAACATTTTAGATACATCTACAAAAATAGATTTATATTCTCTTAAATTTCTCACTCTTGTTAAAAAAATTTAGTTAGAAATACTTTTTACTCTTCTCATTTAACTTTTTATTTTCATTTAATCCCTTCTCTGTCTAGAAAACCTTTTAGTTATATATTATTACATGAAAACTATCTAAAACCAGAAATTACAATGATAATATGAAACAAAGGAAATACAAATAAACATAAATTCATAAATGGAGTTTACAAATATAAACTTCTATCAATAAAAATAAATAAAGAGAGTAGATGAAACTGTTGTTCTCGTTTACTTAGTTATCAACTATGTAGTAGTTAAGGGTGCGTTTGGTATCTCATTATGGGAATGACATTATTACTATAAAAGTGATTAAAGGTGTTTGTTTAAGATGAAGGGGCCCACCACTGTATTAATGAATGATAGATATAATTTATACTCTATATACATTTAAAGAGGTAGGAATGGATCTTTTATTTGTGAGGGATCCACCACTACTATCAAACACATACACATTGGCATTCATGATTGCATACCAAACGTACCCTAATATTTAAGTAATATGACTACTAACAAGGGTTTATACAATTACATTTTTTTTAAGCACAATAATTTTTTTAACGTCTAACTCTTTAAGGGCCCATTTGGTTGGTGGGGTTAGCATTGGTTTTGGGTAAAAAGGTTTAAATCTATTGTTTGGTTGTATTTTTAAGACTTGGGTTTATCACAAATCTGAGGGATTGCAGAAAAGGAGACTATGTCGAATGATTTTCTGACAATATATGTGAGAATGAGCCATCTTTTGTTTTTTCCCATATCCTATTTTGTCATTTCTTTTTATTTTTATTATAAAGAATAAAAAATTATTTTATTTATTCTTCTCTCTCCTATATATTAATATAAAATAAGTTTTATTTTATATTTTAATATATAATATATTTTTAAATATTATTTTCTCTTATAATTTAAATTTTAATCTACAACTTTACATTCAAATCCAAATTATAATCTAAACCCATCTACAAACCAAACGGGCCCTAATTATGTATATCAAATAGTTATACCTAAGTGTTTGCGGAATAAATACTTGAGATTGAATGACAATTTAAGTGTGGTGATCTCCTCACTAAACTTAAGTACTAAACTCAGGTTAAGTGTTTAAGTAAGAACTATGCTAACCAATAGAGATAAATTCTAATACTTAATTCTATTTTGGAAAAGGAAAAAACTCTTGAAAGTGATACAAAATTTTAATATAAGAAATGCATTTTTCCTTCAATACATCAACCTTTATATAGGCAAAGAGAATGTGGATATTCATGGGGTAAAAAGTGCGTGTCAACATGTGATAAGCTAAAATACATTTTATATTTTAGCTTTTATTTCTATTATGCTACCAGACATATTTTAAGTGAAACAGTGTCGACAACTGTTTGTACTTTTTACCAACTATAGTACTCCTTCATTTTTTATAAGTGTTTTTGAACTTATCTTCTCAAGAAATTTTCCACCCATTAATTAGAGTCTTAGTTACTCATCAGATTCAAGTAAGTCTTCAGATTATCTTCAGTGGATGAGGAGATCTTTCATGAAGTCAGTGTGTTATTTTCATCACACACTAACTCCACCATCCTAATCTTGGTTCTTGTCTTCACATTCTGAGGTCCGCCTCGATTATCCTTTCCATTTACATTTTTGCGCGAATGGAATTCGGGGATTGACCGTCATAGCCACAATCACAATTATATTGAACGACCTAAAGTGTTGTTTAAAACACATCGTTTGATATTTAACAAAAGCATTCGAGTTACAACATCGGTCCCAAAAGTTTACAAAGTTTGCGGAAACATAAATATATTACAAGTCCAAACGATGGTTTTGAAATAAAGTGCCATAATGTACAATATTATAAGTCGGCGCGCGACTCAAAAGGTGGTTCCTAAACCATGTCATGATGATAATGCCTCGATTACGAAAATACATTGCTAAAGCGGGTCAACAATAATGTTGGTGAGAAATCATAGGTTTATGTAAATGTTTTATACGACTACGCAAGTATAGATCGGGCATGACAATCATGTCACGTAAAAATGTTACAATTGCAATAAGCCCATGACACGAAACTAGACAATTCATAATGTATGCCCCAACAGAGTGTTTGCGGACAACTCGATAATGTTATTAAATGAAATGCATCCGTATGACTAGTTGGGATTCACCAACCCGGATGGAGCGTCACCTCGATAGATCTATCCACTCACCCTCGCTCAAAGATTAACGGTTCATGTTCGGGTAAAGGGGACTTTCAATTGGCAATGTGGTAACTTAAGCAATGTAAATGAATTTAACATACTTGGTATCGTAATAAAAATGTTGTGCAATGTATTCTCCCGTAGGTTTGAAAATAATTAAAAGCATGATCGACGGGGCTATGAAAACTCACTTAGTAAACGGTGTGATGACAAGAGTGAGTACAGCGAGGTATAGCGTGAAACTTTAATCTGGACCTATTACGAATGATATGATATGTAATGAGTTGCAATGTAATGTTATGCATGCATTTCGTATGTTATTTATACCATTTGCGAGTTTTGAAAATAATATTACTTATCGTCGAAAAATACTCTTTTGACGTCTTGACCATTCTTAAATCACTTTACAAGTTTTTTTACGTCAAATGTCATCCTACAATGGTTTCGTAATAATTTATGGTGAAATTAGCACTTTTCGTAGCAAAACAATGTCGTCGGAAATTTCTTGAAAATGACAAAAATGGCTCCGAAAAACTAGTCGTAATATGGTGTACGTTGAACGTTAGAGAACGAACTCGACGGTTTTGGAAAGTTTGTATCAAAATCTAGAAGTTTCAGTTCAGGAGTTTTCGGCATAAAGGTCTCGAACATAAAGATAATAAGGGTTAAAGATGGTGATTTTGTCTAATTGATGTGTAAAAAGTGAGTTTCGGCCAACTTTAAGCATCCATAAATAATTTATTAAAACTCCGCTATACAAACGGTGATTGTTTTGAAAAATATGCTCGGTGATCTTGATTTTATTAGAAGACATTTCGTTCCAAAAGTTCCACATCAAGGTTAAAACGACCTCAACATGGTCGTTTAAATTCTGTAACACTTGTATTGTAAAATAATATAGTTTTCGAGAAAATAATAATTCGGCAATTTTATGAAAGCGTGCATATCTTTGTCGTTTCAAATCCGTTTTCTACGATAATATCGTCCTTAGCTTCGTATCGAAGTATAATAATAGATTTTGACAAGTCGAAATAATTTGTGAAGCTTAAGGCTCGTTTTAACTCGAATTAACCAAAACATGTTCTTGAAATTTACGAAAATTATATATTTCGTCGTCAAACTTTAAAATTCATAACTTCTTCGTTATAACTCCGTTTTATCCGTTCAAGCGGCCACGGATTTGTTTTAAAGTATATTTTCTAAATATCAAGGCCAAAAAGTCGTACCCTACAATCGGATTTTCCGTAAAATCAAAACAAGGACAGAACATATTTTATACATATCAAAAATAGTTTTTCTTGTACCAAACCTATTCTAATCCCTTCAAATCAACTCCAAAGCTAATCTAATCCTACCATACACCTTCTTAGGGTGTCATGGGTTCCTAATCATCATCAAGACCAAAGTATACCAAGGGGATAATTATAGGATGACCATATATATATATATTGCTAAAAATCATGTAAAAAATGGTATAAACAACATATGTCTTGCATGTTTGTATCAAATATGAAGAGATAAATATGAAATGATAAGGAAACATGAAAAATGAAAGAAACATGCTTACAAGCTAATATGATGAGGTGATAAGAACCAAGGTTTAACTTAATCACTCTTGGTTTTATTTCAAAACCTTATAAAGAGTGATTCTAGATTGTTTAAACACTTGAGAAAATTTTGTGATGATCCCTTGTGAAGACCCTATATGGCGGTTATGATGAGAGAAAACCAAGAGAAACTTTTGCTAACACTTGAAGAATGATTGAAGAATGAATGAAATGAGTTAAGTAAATCATGTAAGAC
Source organism: Chrysanthemum lavandulifolium (assembly GCA_022545495.1). Taxonomy (NCBI): domain Eukaryota; kingdom Viridiplantae; phylum Streptophyta; class Magnoliopsida; order Asterales; family Asteraceae; genus Chrysanthemum; species Chrysanthemum lavandulifolium. The sequence goes on along the minus strand of CM040238.1, from coordinate 226,982,481 downwards.
TTTTATGTAGAGTGAAAACATATATAATCAAGACCCATTCCATCATTTATTACCACCCTCCCTTGGTCGGCCAAGGGGAGGGATTAGTAAAATATATATTTTTTTATAAAATGTTGTGTAAATATTTGTTAAAAATGGATGTGTAAGTAAATGTGTATATATTATTAACTTGTAAGGTAAATGGTAACTTTTTGGTACAAGTAAATTTTTAATAGATCAAAATAGAATGTAATAAGATAATAAAAATTGTAAAAATACATTCCTTGTGAAATTTGAGTGATAAAATAATTATCGAGTAATTATTAAGAAAAACGTCGTAATAGTATAACTTTAACGATTTATGTACCAAATAAATTTAAAACACTAGGAAAACTCAAAATATAGTTTATATAACTAAATGTAAGTATAAAAATATGACGGGATCATTTTTAGAAGTAACGGATTAAATGTTCAAAATAATAACTCACGCGATAACGTTTATTTAATATAAAAATTACGCGTTAAATGTGAAATGAAATGTCATGAATGAACTAATATGATGCAAATGATGTTAATGAAATGTAGACTAATCTTAGTCCATATGAAATGTACGTGATGTTATGATCATGAATTAACGCTAAACCTTTAAGGTTCTGAATTTGGAACACGAAACCAAGTTTACGATAAATGTTGAAATAATGAGGCATAAATTGTTTAGAAATGACGCGAAAGTACGGGTTGTCACGCTCGAGGCAATGATGAGTCTTTATCTTTAGACTCTAAAGAACTTCTTGAGGATGACTCCATTGATGTATTGTAATACATCAGAGACTTGTATTCACTTAGGGTATTTATCACTCAAATCTATACTAAAGGACTTTGGGCTCTGAATTGGCCCAACATAAACCAATCAAAGAACAAGATCGATACACATGTTTTACACATTTCTTTTAAACATATTCGTCGTCTATCTGGCGGCTGCTTCCCAAGATACAACGATCAAAACAATTGTACTACCGGATGTGACTTTATCCCATAAATTCTCAATAAAATTTATATGTAATCAAATGGACATGAGGTTTAAGGTGGTGTTTGTTTTTAATAAAGAGACTCTATTTCCTTGTCTGAGGCAGATTGAGACGGTCGACATTTTGGTCGTTCGAACCGTTTGTTTTTTTTTTTTTTTTTTTCCGTTCAAAGCGCGTTCGAGGCGGTAAGATCTTAATGGTCTAGACTTGAGAGGAGTCCGAATCGCCTCTTGTTGCCTCTTCACGACAAAAATAAATTAGTACGAGCAAGCAAATGTGCGGTTCAAACATGAGTTTTTTTTCACGTTCGGATGCGGTCGATTCAAACATTTACGCCCGATTGATTCAAATGTGCGGTTCAGATTTAGATTCATAGCCTCTTAAAAAACAAACACCACCTAAGTGTGTTTTTTTTTCTTCATGTCTTGTGAACACTACACTAGGTTTGTAGTTATAACTTATAAGGTATACGTGATGCATGAATGACTACATTAAACTCTTTGATTGTTATTAAGCTGTTGTTATAATTTGTTTAATTAACTTTTCAAAAGCCTGTTACAACTTCATAATTATGATGTAACACTAGTTTTGACTAAAAAAAAAAAAAAAAAGCCCATATTTCCCAAAAATTTTGCATTTCAAACCTCTTACTCTAATATTCGATTCCCATTCACAAAATTTCCATCATATATAGAGTTAACTTTTAACATCTGTACATCTTTTCAAGTATCTGAAACTAACAATTAGTGTATAAATTGTTATTATCATTGTTATACTTATATTTGCCATATTCATGTTATTCGCCTTATTTATGTAAAAATTGATGTTAATTGTTTTCTTTTTTTCCATTTACTAGGTTAATTTAACTATAATAAAGTTAAATAATTAAGTAACATGTCTAAAATATAAGTTTACCATGTAATAGTTAATATGAATGAACAAGTAAAACATGATAGTATAATTTTCAGCATTAAATTCTTTACTGACATAAATCAAAGAATTTTTACCTAAGTTTTTGCGAAACAAAACTTGGGATCAAATGACAAGTATGTGTGTGATCTCCTCACTAAACTTAAACACAAACTAAAATTACGTGTTTAAGTAAGAACTATGCTTAAACCAATAAATTAAGAAATATAGGATTTAGTTCTATTTTGAGCTGAGAAGGAAAATGAACTCTTGAAATGTTACAACACTTTTAATACAAGAGATACATTTTCCTTCGGTACAACAATCTATTTATAGGCAGAGATACATTTTCCTTCGGTACAACAATCTATTTATAGGCAAGGTTGAAGTGGAAACCAATGGGGGTAAAAAATGTGTGTCAACATGTGATAGGCTAAAGACATATTTTTAGGGAACAGTGTTGACAACTGTTTACATTTTTTATCAACTATAGTACATCTTGACTTTTGATAAGTGTTTTTAAACTTATCTTCTCAAGATGTTTCCCGCTTATATTTAAGAGATTTAAACATCCTACAAAATGTTTAAGTCTCGAATGTCTTCGATGAGTTGAGGATATCTTCAAAGAGTCGGTATTATTGTCATCCACACACTCCATCATCCCGATCTGGTCCTTTTCTTCACTCTCTGAGTTCAACCTAAGGTTGTGACGAGTTTTATTTTTAGACTTAGAAAACTACTTGAGAATGACTCCTTGAACTCCATACCTTCAGGACTTGTATTGACTTAAGTTGTTTTCATTTTTTTTCGAGCGAGACTTTCGTTTTTTTTTAAGAGTCACTTACCAAGCCCTCATCCATACATAAACTATGTTGTCGAGGGTCCATGACGGCGTCCTTGAACTCCCTCCACACGATTATTATCGGTGAGTTCGGATGAAAACCGGGCACTTGGATTCGAACCCGCAGCCTTGGCTTCACTCTCCTCTTCATTCTTTAAGTATCAGCGGAGCTTATGGTCCTTAGTGAGGACTTATTGGGTCCCATGGTGAAGATCTTCTCGGCTTGTGCTTATATTAACCACTATATTAAGGGACTTTGAACATTGAATTGTCCCAACAGTTGTCTTCTTGTTCTTGTTGCTGTTGATGTACGTGTTTTGTTACTGCCCTTTGCCAAAAATGTCGTTATCTTTTCTTTTTATTCAGATTATTTATGAACACGCTAATCTTACTTAGAATACTTACCGTGTCAACTTACGCTTTGATTTGGGTTTCTATTAGACTAAATAACACATCGTAATCCATGAAAAAACTACCAGTCACCCCTACGAAAGACATGGTAGTTTGACAAGGACATCATCTTAAAGAAAACTGCACGCATGCTAACGATTTACTTTAACTAACGTTAGATTTATCTTGTCACACCGCGTACATATGAAATTTCATTACTTTAGAACACAAACTACTTGATGACAGGGTTTTGTTAATATGTTCTCAAAAAATTATTTAAAAACATATAAAGGGAAGATTTAAGTTAATTAATACATTTTTTTATATACAAGACAAATATGTGTATATATTTAATACATCATAGCTTTTACCCACTTGCGCACAATTATATCAAATTCAATAGTCTTAATTAAAGTCTGCTGTTAATACATTTTTTTATCAACGACCATAAAATTTAAAAGTCTAACAATATCACTAACGAGTACAAGGGCGTGCGTTGTGTTCAATCGCACAAGGTTTCAGAGACCACGTACATATTTGAGGCTCAAATCTTTATAAAAAAAATGTTATTGATAATTTGATATATAAGTTTATGCTCTAAATATATGTTAAAGTTTAAGCTCTTTAAAAGGTTTAAATCTCTAGATTGTTGTATAATTTGGTACACAAACTTTTGTACCGAGTCTCCGTTAGTTCAGGTTAGGCTCTGCAATATCATATCGCTATAACAAGAACTAGGTAACCTAGATGAACGATGACAGGTGTGGTATGTTCCGGCCACCTAGCCATTGACGACATAAAAATTTAGAGTCAATCCTAAGCCATTGACGTTTTGTATATAGATCTTAAAATGCAGGTGAGTGGTTGACCGCAGTCTTAATTGAATTAAAAAAGGTGGTAGACCACTAATCATGGATATAAAGAATCTTTAAATCATTCCATGTTCGCTGTTTGTTACATTGAGGATATTCAAGAATTCAATTATGCTTTCCATATTCTTATATGATAATGAGAATGTGCGTACGTTTATTTATAGTTCATATAAATCTCACTTTTTTATTTACTTGCAATTAATATTGTAGATGCGAAATGATAAAACTATCCCTTTTATCACAAAATAATCATGTTTCACCAAAATAACAAATTAGTCTATATTTAAATGTTTTACGGTTTCTTATAAGTCTTGCAGAATATCTGAAGAAAATTTTCACAAAATATACAGTAAAATTCATCTATAAATCTCTCAAGGCAAAAGTGTAACTGTAGGCGCGTTTGAATTGTCTTTTTAGACTGAGGTGTGAGACTCACCCTCACTCGTTGTACTTTACTGTTTTTTTGAAGTAATAATATTTTAGGGTAACCCTTTTAAAAAAAGGCAAAAGTGTAACGGCATTTTTTTTACTTCTAGTGACCAGTTGTTAAACTTAAAGTGTCCTCATGTCTTCATTGCTATATTTCTGGGTAATTAAATTTTGCTATGTGCTGTTTAATGACTTTGTTTATTAAAGAAGGCATGAATAATGATTATGGGTCGTTCTACTGTTATTTATATACGAAGATACCATTTTCAGTGACGAATATTATTGCTTGGAACCAAATTCTAATACAAAAACTATTTAAAATTTAAATTTAAAGTACAATTAAATCCAATATTATGTTCAACGGATAAGATAAAAAATGAGAAATGGCATATAGAATAAATTGAAAGTTGTATTAAACATCTGAAAGCTACTTTCATAAAGAAATAAATTTAATAATCAATAGCCAATCGCCAATAGGTATGCAAGTTTACAAGCTAATGGAACTTCAACCAGCCCACATTATATGTGTCAAATGAGTAGAAGTCAACCACAAAACACGGGTCAAAATAGTTATATTCTATGGTCGGGTTTTATAAACACAATAACCTTGGTAATGTCACTATCGACATTCTGGTGATCAGTATACTATCAACTTCAGGAACATTGTCCACACTAATGAAACTTCTGACTCTTAAGCGTTTACCACTAATATTATTCACTATTGTCATCCACCCCTACACGGTATTATATTACCCATGCATTTCAACCGGCCGCAAATAGATGGGACGTATTCAACATTCTTTTCAGTTGCGCAAACTTAATGAATAACGACCCATGCAACTAACAACATGTTCGCCTGGTCGGTAAGCTAGACCACGATTTGTTCCTCCACATTCAAACTCTTTGACGTGTTGCATCATTTGACGTCAATGACTTGTATATATTTATCCAATTAATCAAGGGTGAGAATGTGGATGAAATACATTAGCACAAGGAAAATACTAAATCTTCTTAATTTGTATTCCTACATATCTTTCTAACTCTAGGATCAAAATAAGTAGTGAAATCAATGAATAAGATCAAGAGAGATATAATGAATAACACATGTTAAAATTTATATAGGCTTGGAAGAATTAGTACATTTGGGTTGGAAGAACATTAGTACATTTGATCCATGCAGCCTTTCTTATGGGCCACTGATTAAGTCGCATTTAATTAGGCTAAAACACGTGAATTAAAAGAAGAAGGCCCATAATCAATTCAATTCCGTAATTTGTTGATATAAAAGTCTACCTTGAAAGTTTCAATGATCACATACGTTTGAACTTTGAAGTCTTTCTTCATCACATAAGTTTCATTGACAAAAAAATTGATAAAGACTGAAGAGTATATACAATGATCACATACGTTTAAAGTATTTCTTGCAGATAAAGTTTTTTTTTTTTTTTTTTTTAAACAGTACAAACTTGTTGAATAGGTATTACTTTACGAGGATTCAGTACAAACGTGTTGAATACGTATTACGTTACGAGCATTCAGTACAAACCAGATCATAAACTTCTAAAAACCAAATATAGTAATCTAAAAATTGAGTCTCTATACCATCGAGTCGGCCTTACCAAACCAAAGAACACTAGTGTTTCCAAAGACGGAAGAACGACATGCGACGGAACAAGACGGTAAAGCATTTCCAATAAGTCGGGATAAACTAGGAGACTAACTCCTTCCCTCCTAGGGCTTGAAAGAAGGTGTCTATTCGAGGCTTAGGAGAATGAAGCGACCCGGTGTGAGTGAACTCCCTCTACTTCCGAGCAATAGGACTAAACCTAAAGTATCTTCTCTTCTCCGGTTCTAGCTTATGTTTGAGTTTCCTCTGACTACAAGGGAATTTCTCAGCTGGAGCAGAAGTGGACGAACAACACCTCATTTCCTTGCATTAGCGCCCGCTTTTCCACATCCACTTCAGGGAGAGAGCAAGTATAAATGATAGCTTTAGGCTTTCGAGCCTTTCTTCCTATGACAGAATTACTTGAACTTGAGCGGTTGTCTGAAACTGATGCTACACCTTGGGGCTGCAGTCCCTTCTTCTTAGCACGGATGTCCCTTTGCAATCCCTGCTCCTACCATATAAATAACTAGTTTCTAGTCGTGTATACACAAAGTTGTTAAATGAATTTTTATATAAAGTTGTGTAAAATTTTACATATATAGTTACAATAACCGTACACGCACGTGAGTTTTTACATAAAAATTTTCATTATATATTAATATCGATTAATATTTTGTTTATATTTATGTTCAACAAATAATTTATCTTAGTTTAACTCGCATAATGTTGATTACTGATGTTGTTTTAATTTAATTATTAATACCATGTTCTAGACTATGGGTGTTTAGTATCACTAATGACCTTTAAAAAAAATGATTTCGGATATTCTTTTTTAAACTTTTAAGAGTTACATGCGTCGTTGTAATATGTAAAATCTCGTGTATTTATTTTCATCTCATAGTAACCCGTGGAATGTACCTTCATTTTGATATTTATATTCATGTTAGCAATAATTTTAGCCGTGTTTAACTTTTAAACTCAGATACTCATAATTAAACTTATAAAAGAAATAACGTATGTACGTTATTGAGCGATAATAAAAGAAGGAAAAATATTTTTATAAGATCTTTACATATAATCTCATAAAAATAAATAAGATGAATCGTTCACACACACACACACACACACACACACACACACACACACACACATATATATATATATATATATATATATATATATATATATATATATATATATATATATATATATATATAAATTATGCTTTTAATTTGATATTTACAATTCCATGTATATACGTTAAGCTATCTACATGTATAATAATGAAAACATTTTTCAATTCCATAACCCCATTTAATGAGTCATATTAGCAAGTGTCACTTTCTTACCCCAACCTTGACATCATAAAACCTCTAACTTCAATTTTCTCTCTCATTTCATCACTTCTTTAGGCTACTTCCAATGCATGAAGGTGAGCAAATGGCAAGGCCAGTTCACGCGTCAACAGCCATTGGGAGGTGGGAATGAGCAGTTTGCAAAGGTTGAAATTGTGTAGCCAAAGATGAAAGCTTTACTTTTCGGATTTCATGCATGGTGGGCCCTTTAAATGTTTTTATTATTTAGTTTATGAGTGTGTAGGGTATGTTTTTATAAAAGTTTATATTTTAATAACTAAAAAATATGTTGAAACGTGAAGTGGTGTGAGATAGTTGGAAGTGAAAAGTGAGAGAGTGAAAAAGGAGAGAGAAAGCTGATGTGACGATGAAGTGAAAGATGAAGTGATGTTAAGGTTGGGAGTAGCCTTAGAACTCCATGCATCTCCCTTTATTTTTCTAATCATAACTCACATTCTTTTAGTTCTACTCTTGGCGTTTCATATGACATAGTTGGTTTATGACTACTGCTCTTAAAAGTCAAAATCCTTAAAAGCATCCACAATGCATCAAAATTTTAAATACTCGATGCATTTAATACAAAAGTTTTTTAATCAATTTTTTGTTTCACAATTAATGCTTAACCCATTTAATGACAATAGTTTATTGAATTTTTTGTCAAACACTCGGTTGTTTAAAAGTCTTTTTCAAAAAGTCATGTATAAAGTCTTTGTTCCAATTCTTAAAACCATACTAATAGCTTTTTCAAATAGTGAAAGTCATTTGAAAACCATCGCATTGCAGATGCTCTAAATATACTACCTTTTTAGTTATAGTTATTTAATTTTGAATCGGTTTAATCGGTACTATAAACCCGTGTTCGATCTATTTTGCTTATTTACATTATTGCAAATGATATAACTTCCTCTATGTTTTACACACCAAGTGTTTCAAGTTATTGGTATCTCAAGTTAAATCGAATTATACATATGAGCTCATCTTTCAATTATATCAGTAGACATGTACATATTTGATAGTTACTCGCAGGATACCCGCTGCGTTTCGGTTGCAGGTGCTCTGTGATTAAAGTCTATGCACCAACAAAATAACAATAACGAGCTGATTAACCTGAAAAATCAAGAAGAAATGATTCCGTTCTGCCCCGATTAATTCGTTTTTACCAGTTTTGACGGTCCTCCAGGTTCGTTTTCGGACGGCTTTTATTGGCTGGCCAAACCGGTGGTGACTCCGATTTCCGGTTAAACCGGTTGAATCCGTTGGTCCGGTTCGGTTTGTAAAACCATATGTACCATCAATTTGTTTTCATGAATTATATGAAGCTTTAAGTGTTTATTAGTTTGTACAATATGTATAATAACATGTATTTTTCATTTTAAGGTTGCTTTAAAAATAACATTTATTAAAGGGCTGTTACAAGTCTATAAATTCAAGTCACTTAATTTTCTATATAACTTCATTTTCCATCATTAGTAAGTATGTTGCGTAAAATTTTAATCCTTCCAATTTGAGAAAGTCTCAAACACATTATAAAATAGTACAAGTAGTTGATGGTCTATTTTTCTTCTTCTTTTTTTTTTCATTTTGTATTAGATTTTCAGCTTAGAGTTACTTTTTTATTTTATCAAACTTTGTATCTTTATATTTCCTTTCGAAATAACTAGATTGCATATCTTTGTATAAAGGTGTTACAATAGCTAGTGTTGTTCATAATGGTCAAAAATGTGAGTAGGTGTTGCTTTGAAGGTTCTTATTTAATGATCGGAAGAGTATGCAACATATAATGTCTTATGTGTTCGCACAACAACTACAAAACCAATCCTTCTAGAGCGAAGTATGCGTGAGTGAGATATAGACAGTAGCACACTTACTCGGGGTAAAGGAACTACTTCGGAAAGCTCTCCGAAAAAAGTTACATACCGTGCATCCTTGATGAGATAGTTGACAACTGTACATATGTAAGCTTAACAAGAAAACTTTCGTAGAAAACCGATGAAATGATTTTTTTGAGTTTATGCTTATGGTGATTTTCATATTAAAAAATTTCTTATATTCTTTATTTCATATCTGATCAACTCGTGTGAATCATGCTTGTGTGTTACTGTATGTCATTAGAGTGTTGTTTCCAAGTATGGGAACAAAAATTTGGTCGTTGTATTGCTTGTCTTGAACAAAACATTTGGTCGTCGTATTGCTTCTCTTGCCACCTATGCAGTTGAAACACCTTTTTTTTTTAATTTAAAAAAAAGCTTCTTATACTGTATATAGAAGGAATCCTTGATCGTGTATAACGCGTTAAGTAAAAGGAAACTTTCTTTCGTCGACGAGTTTTTCAACACTCTAGGAAGTGACCTAATTGTTGTAGTGTAGTATTGGGTAAGCCTCGGGTATTGATATCGTTCTCAGAGGAATAGGAATCTTAGTGAGAGATGTCTACGCTAAGGTTTGAGGTTGAGGAAGATTATTTTTATCTTTTTATATTTTTATAAAGCTAAGAGTAAAATCTGGGTTTTGGATTTGGGGTTGGTACTTCTATCGATGACTCTACTTATCTAATTATCTAAACTAAGGGTAGTCTATGTCTATTTGATGTGTGCTCGTATGATGATTAAAATGTGTCTACCTAGATACTATTACTCCCAATCTTTTATTGGTGGTTGAATTGTCGCGTCCTTATTCTTAACGCGTTGTGTTTTCTAAGGTCGTAGGGTATGCTTTATCCCTAACTCTTTGAGACTACCTTAAGGTTATTGCCTCACGATATCTTTAGGATTCATAAACTAACCCTAAGGTTATCTTTAGATGTTTAGTCTACAATTACGCTAGGTGGTTATAAACTAAGGTTCACAAAGATTGCTCAAGCATTAAAAACACAACGATGGCCTATTGCACTCCTAAGCCAATTACAATTAAGATAAGAGACAACCAATCAATAATTATTAACTATGTTTCATATATCTAAGCAAACACACAAGAAATTTAGCGGACATGTTAAACATGCACACACATACAATCGAAGACATAGTGAAATCAATGAAGTAAATTACTTATCTTGATGTAAAATATGGTATGAGAACCCTAAGATCTTGTCCAAACCGGACCAAAATTGTCTTAGGTTTTTACTCCACAAGTCTACCTCTTAAAATTACGAAAATTCGATTTCTATATATAATTTTACAAGCTGCGGCGTCACCTTATAGTTGGGGCCGTCGATCGCCGTCATTAGGGTTTCGTCTTGGCAAGTCATCATTGAGGCGGCGTCACGTTGTGGTTGTGACGCCGTCGGTCTTGTGATGACATCGTCGGTCTTGACGATGGCGTCGTCGAATCGGATCTAGGCCGCTAAGAAGGAAAGTCTTCGTGATGTCCTTACTCTTTAAAGCTGGCGCGTCGGTGTGAAATATCAAAATCGCTCTTGAGTCGTCACAAATTCAATTACATAAGTAGGAATGACGGCCGCCTTTGTTTGGGGACGCCGTCATGTGTAATTCTAGCAGTTGAGTGTCTTGATCTTGACTTAGCAATTTTCTTCATATATTCATCCTTTTAGGTCCAAAATGCATCATTCCAACATTTTGCTTCCAAGAGACCTAAAAAGTGAAAATGAACGAAATTAAGGAGTAACGGATATAAAATTGGGCGATTAAGGGCTTAAATGACCCTTTAAAAGTGTACGTTTTAAATCCTTATCAAATATCCCTACACTTGGTATTTGCTTGTCCTCAAGTAAATGTGCTTTTGGCCAATTAATTTATAAGTTGGGGGCATAAAGCATTGGTTTAACATAATTCACAACAAGTAAAAGCACCACAGTAGTCATAACAAGCACGAAAATTATATACTAGCACCTCATGTGTGAGTGTTTGGATTCTCTCATCTCTTGGGTGTATATGAAATATAGCAAATGGAAATGGAAGATAAACACTCATTAACGGTCATAGTACATAGATTACCATAGGCTTGAGACTAGATCAAACCTCCACCGCTTTGGCGTAAGCACCTAGAAACAACTATCTAAGAGGTATTTTAAAGGGTTGTAACGTTAGGCTTACGGTTAGGGAAACAAAGGGTTTGGTTAGATAGGCGATTTAGTGGTGGCAAGTCAAAAATCTTTATGTTACAAGCATGAAAACAATGGTGTTTCTAAGCCAAGACTCGACTTACTAAACTCTAGATAACTTGAAACAAACAAACATAAATATAAAGATAGATGTAGGATGGTAGCCCGTATGTTTTTTTCATTTTTTCATTTTTTTTTCGATACTCTTTTTTTTTCGATTTTTTTTTGCATACACTTTTACTCTACCATCCTCTACGATAACATCAAATATAATGGATTTATAGGAGCATCCCTACACTTGATTTTTATTACTCTAACACTAATTGTTGGGAAATAAGCTTTTGGAAGTTAATACTTATTTCAGTGGAGTTAGTACTGATAGTGTTATATGATAAGTATTAACTAGTTAGTACTGATAGTTCAAATGTTAGTACTGATAGTGTTCGAGTTTGTACTGATCTAAGTATGTAATGTCGTGTAAGAGTTGTAACAGCATATCTTCTATTCCAATAGAAGATATGATATACTTAGTCCATAGTTATCTCTGTAAGGGATCTCCTTAGTGTATAAAAGGAGATCCTAGCTAGGTTAAAACAAATATACATTCTAGCCGTCTAAAGTAGAGCTTCAAGGTTGTAAACCCTAGTACTAGGAGAGTACTCGTATTATTCATCAATAATATTGAAGCGTTTGGTGTTACATTTGTGTTTGCATTATTCTTCTAAAGTACATTCAAGTAGATTCCGCATACTTGTGTGTATCTACAACAAAGTTTCTCATTGTTGCTTTGGATCCATCCAAGGTAACCAACACGTATACAAGCTAAGTGTTCTAGATCCAAGGTTTAGGACTTCACAAGTGGTATCAGAGCTTGTGTCCTGAAGCTTTGTTTTTAGAAGATCCTGTGTTGACAAATCTGAAGAAATGGATTTGAATCAATGCAATTCAATCTTATTAATGAGTTCCTAAGTTGCAACCACATGAATATGAACTCGGAGAATGCGCATAGAGCGGTACTTCTTGGTACTTGATTTCAAGCTTTGGAACATTGTGCTCTATGGAGACCTTACAAACGCATCACATCCGAACAAGTTCTTTGGTAAGACCGTTACCACGATAAAGGTGATCCTATCACTAATGAAGAAATGGCTCTAAGAGGCAATGATCTCAAGGCGAAGTCTTTTACTTATGGCAATTCGATGATCATCAACTCACCTTCAACAAACACAAAGATGCTCGAGTCTGTTTAAGGCCATTGAAACCAGATTGGTGGAGATTCATCACCAAGAAAACTCAAAGACTATGTTGAAGCAAGAATTTGAAAACTTCACTTCTTTGGTGCAAGCGAGTCCATTATTCGATTTATAATATGCTTCAAAACTTGTTAATCAACTGGCTGTATTGGATGTGGAGTTCTCCATAGAAGATGTCAACCTCAGGTTTGTTAGAAGTCTTCCATCACCAAAATGGGACACTCATGTCATTGTATGGAAGAACAAGCCAGATTTCGAAACCATGAAGTTGGACAATCTGTTCAACAGCTTTAAGGTGATTGAACAAGACATGAAAAGAAAAGCGGCTGCATCTTCCAGTTCTGGATCACAAAACATAGATTTTGTGGCTCACCCTGTTACTAGCAATGATATGGACAATTTTGATGTTAGTGCTCCTAGTACTAATATTAATATTGATGGTCCTATAACCACTGCAGCAGGCATTAATGAAGGCACAATCTATGCTTTCATAGCTGAACAGAGTCATGGATCCCAGATCACTCATGATGATTTGAGACAAATCCATGAAGATGACATGGAGGAGATGGACATCAAATGGAACATTGCCCTGATCAGCATGAGGGCAAAAAGGTTCATGAAGAAAACTGGAAGGCAGATTAAGATCAATGATGCAGATGTTGCTGGGTTTGATAAGGGAAAGGTTGAATCCTACAACTATGGCAAGCTTGGGCATTTTGCTAGGGAATGCAGGAGCCCTAGGAACAAAGGGAAGAATGGTGATGCTGATCACTCATCTTCAAAAGCAATGGTGACTGTTGATGGTGTTGGATATGATTGGAGCTTCATGGCTGATGAAGAACAAAGTCCAATCAACATGGCTTTGGTATCTGAGGTACTCACTGCAACAAATTGCTCAGATACATGTATTCCATTAACCAAATATTTAGAGCTAAAAGACAGGTTTGATAATGTGTCTGAAGAACTTGCTAAAGCTAACTATAACTTAACAAATCATATGAGAGGTTTAGCAGTCTTAGAAAAACAAGTTAAGCATTTTAAGGAAAATGAGTCTTTGTATAATGATGCAAGCTCTTTGTGCTTAATAGAAAATTTCTCTTAAAGATACTACCATAAGTGTGTTAAAGAGGAATTAGAAAGTTACTCAAATCAAAGACAATATAGAACTAAGTGTAGAGCAACTTAAAGACACACACCATTATAACTCAAAGAGAGTTGATAAATACCTTGAAAAAGCTTTAATCGGCAAAGCCACATCTGGTATGGGTTATAAGTCATCACCACCTAGTTATAAGAAAGCTCAACCACCATTCAGGGGTATTCCTTCACCACCTGGTTTAGACCTTGCACACATTGGATTAAAAGAGTTTCAGGAACCCACATTTGTCCCAGGCCCCATAATCAAAAGTATGTTCTCTGAAAAGTCTGATGAAGTGTTTGAAAGTGCCAGTGACACCTCCTTACCTGAGGGGTCTGTATCTGAAAATACAAAGGCAAATATAGAGTCTAGTGAACAAAAGCAAGAACAGGCCCCTAAACCTGTAAGACCAATTGATAAATCTATTAGGAAGCCTATTAAATATGCTGACATATATAGAAACAGGTCATCTACTCCTAGAGGTAATCAAAGAAACTGGAATCAGTTAAAATCTGAGCAACTAGGAGATGAATTTGTCATGTATAATAAGTCTTGCTTTGTGTGTGGAAGTTTTTCTCATCTGCAGGATCAATGCAGAACCCAACCTTTCATGACCCCAAGAGCAGTTCTTCTTAAAACTGGCATAAAATCTTTGAATAACTCGAAGCCAGTTAGTACTGCTAGACCTCAACCCAGAGTATTTGGTGAAAGACCCAAAAGAAACTTTTCAAAGTCACCATCTACTTCACCAAGGCCCTTTAATGCTAAAGCAGCACAAACCTTCAAATCCTATGATGAACAGATCTAGTGTTACAGGAAAAAGGTTAATACTTTTGTACCAAAATTTAATACTGATAGGCCAAAAGTTAATACTTTTAAGCCTAAAATGAAAAATAATGGTTCAAAGGTGAATCTTCTTTGGGGAATTAAGGGTCATGTTGTTAAGCCCTCAGCTTGTTGGGTGAGAAAGGCCACTCAACCCAATAGTGCATCAGTTACTCTTAAAAAATATAACTACATTGATGCACGAGGCAGATCCAAGTCAGTAATGGCTTGGGTCCCCAAAAGGAACTAATTTCCTTTATTTTATGTGCAGGAACATTCCAACAATAAAAATAATGATCTTGGCTATTCAGACAGTGGGTGTTCCAGGCACATGACTAGAAATCTATCTTACCTTTCAGACTTCACTAATTTGAATGGAGGATATGTTTCTTTTGGAGGTGGTATTGGTGGAAGAATTACTGGTAAAGGCACAATCAAGACTGGTAATTTGGACTTTGAAGATGTGTACTATGTGAAAAAACTCAAATACAATTTGTTCAGTGTGTCACAAATGTGTGACAAGAAGAATTTTGTTCTGTTCACAGATACTGATTGCATGGTTTTATCTCCTAAGTTTAAGTTGCCTAGTGATGATGAGGTATTACTTAAGTTTCCTAGGAAAAGCAACCTGTACAGTGTTAATATGAAAAGCATAGTGCCCAAAGATAACCTTGCATGTTTAGTTGCTACAGCTTCTTTGGATGAATCTATGTTATGGCATAGAAGGCTATGTCATGTGAACTTTAAGGTAATAAATCTTTTAGCTAAAAACAACCTTGTAAGAGGTTTACCATCAAAAATATTTGAAAATAAGCAGACACTGTAGTGCTTGCCTCAAAGGAAGCATCATAGAGCCTCTTGTAAGCCCAATGTTTTTAACTCTATCACCCAACCACTTCACATCTTGCACATGGACTTATTTGGCCCCACAAATGTTAGCGACTGAATTTTAAAGTATTGTTTGGTTGTAACTCATGATTTTAGCGGTTTTACTTGGGTTTTCTTCTTGAACACTAAGGATGAGACCGTGAAATCCTTAAGTCATACATAACTACATGAGAACCTTCTTGATAAGAAAGTTAAAATTATTAGGTGTGATAATGGGACGAGTTTAAGAACCAAGTGATGAATGATTTCATCAACTTAAAGGTATTAAGAGAGAATACAATGTAGCAAGAACTCCTCAACAGAATGAGGTTCTTTGAAAGGAGAAATAGGACATTGATAGAGGCTGCTAGGACTATGTTAGCGATTCAAGTTACCCACAACTTTTTGGGCTTGAGGCGATTAATCTTGCTTGCTATGTTCGAGCAGTCTTGGTAGTAAAGCCTCATGGCAAGACTCCCTATGAGCTATTTTTAGGTAGAAAGCCCACTCTAGACTTTCTTAAACCTTTTGGGTGTCATGTCTCTATTCTCAATACCATTGACCAATTAGGTAAGTTTGATGGAAAATCTGATAGTGGATATCTAGTTGGCTACTCATTGAATAGTAAAGCCTTTAGGGTTTATAATTCTAGAACCAGAAGGATAGAGGAGAATTTGCACATAGAGTTTCTTGAGGACAAACCTAGCGAAGAGGGACAAGGACCAAAATGGCTTTTTGATATTGATATGCTAACAGAATCTATGAATTATGTACCTGTTTCTGTGGATTCTAACAATGTTGCAGGAGAAAAGCAAGGTCCTGATGCAGATTCTGACGATGAAGATGATTGTATCATGTTGCCTATTTGGAAAGATAGTTTTGCTGGAAGCACTTCTTTAGGGGAGGCAAACAAAGAAGATGATCAACCTTTAAAGACCACTGAAGGAGGGGTAACAAATGAAGATGATACAGTGATTGAACCTCAAGTGATCAGTACAAATGTGGTTAATACTGAGAAGCCACAAATTAGTACTGATGAGCCAGAATTTAGTACTGATGGTTCCCATTCCATTCCATCAGTCAATGCTGAGGTTCTGATCCCCATGGTGAAGGCGATGAGATTGATTTGACATAGCTTCATCTGCTGTTGTTCTGCTACACCACACAGAAGAATCAATCAGGATCATCCCTTGGAAAATGTGACTGGGGATGTCAATGTTGAAAGAACTACAAGATCTAAAGTTCAACATAGTGAGACTGGATACTTCAGTGCCATCTATGAAGAAAGAAATCATGGTGCCTCACAGTCATGCCTCTTTGCTTGTTTTGTTTCTCAAGCAGAACAAAAGAAAGTCTACAAAGCTCTTGAAGATGAATCCTGGGTAGAAGCAATGCAAGAGGAGCTTCTTCAGTTCAAGCTTCAAAATGTATGGGTTCTGGTGGATCTTCCTGAGGTAAGAGAACAATTGGCACTAAATGGGTTTTTAGAAACAAAAAGGATGAAAGGGGTGTGGTAATAAGGAATAAGGCTAGACTGGTGGCTCAAGGGTCTACACAACAACAAGGAATTGACTATGATGAGGTCTTTGCTCCAGTGGCAAGGATTGAAGCTATCAGACTATTCCTGGCTTATGCATCATATAAAGACTTCACAGTATACCAGATGGATGTTCAGAGTGCTTTCCTTTATGGAAAGATTGAAGAGGAGGTATATGTCTGTCAACCTCCTGGCTTTGAAGATCTCAACTTTCCTGACAAAGTTTACAAGGTTCAAAAGCACTCTATGGTGCGAATCGGGCCCCAAGAGCTTGGTATGAAACTTTAGCCAAGTATCTTTTGGGCAATGGCTTGAAGAGGAAGATTGATCGGACTCTATTCATCAAGAATGTGAAGAATGATATCCTGTTGGTGCGGTTATGTAGATGACATTATTTTGGCTCAACCAAGCGGGATTTATGCGAGAGAGTTTGAATAATTGATGCATGATAGGTTTCGAGATGAGTTCTATGGGAGAACTCACCTTCTCTTGGGCTCTGGTCAAGCGGAAGTCGGATGGCATATTTATTAGTCGGGATAAATATGTCAAGGAGATTTGGTGAAGTTTGGCTATGAACATACAAAGATTGCAAGCACTCCTATGGAGCACATCAAGCCATTACATCCGGATCTTGATGGTGAAGAAGTTGATCAGCATCTCTGGTCAATGATTGGTTCATTGATGTATTTGTTGCCTCCGGACCGGATATTATGTTTGCGGTGTGTGCATGTGTAAGATTTCAAGTCTCTCAAAGCTTTCTCACTTGCATGCGATTAAAATAATCTTTAGATATCCGAAGGCCATGCTCAACTAGGTCTTTGGTATCCTAAGGACTCTCCTTTGATGTGGTAGCTTACTCGAAAGTGACTATCTTTGGGCAAGTCTTGATAGGAAGTCAACCACGGGAGGATGTCATTTTCTTGGTGATAGGTTGATTTCATGGCGGTGCAAGAAGTAGAGCATTGTGGCAAACTCTGGCCGAGGTGAGTATGTAGCTCTTGCAAGTTGATGTGGTCAAGTTCTCGGATTCGAATCGGATGCTTGATTATGGGTATAATTTCATGGGCACTATCATTTATATTGATAACAACGATTACTATATGCATTATCAAAATCCAGTTTTTCATTCTAAAACTAAGCATATAGAGATAAGACATCATTTTATAAGAGACTGTAATGAAAAGAAACTTATTCAAGTTGAAAGGATTGACACTGAGTTTAATGTTGCAGATCTTTTAACCGAAGCTTTTGACTTAGGAAGGTTTTAGTACTTGGTCACAAGTATTGGAATGCTTCATCCATAATATGTCTTATCTCTCTCTATCTTGTAAAGTTTTGTAAACTGGTAGTTAGTACTGATTGTTATCCAGTTAATATTGATTGTGTTAAGTTAATACGGATTGGCAATAAAATGTCTTGGATTGTGTTTTCTTGGTTTTGGACTAACTTTTCAGGTATAACACAAGCAATATGGATATGGTTTGGTGACTGAGTGTTACATCACATGTGGTTCTCTTACTTAAGCTCATTCTGAAGCCACCATATGATGGGACTTGCTGTAATAATGGAATGTGTGATGCCTAAGCAATATGTGGCATCCTGTACTTAAAATGAACATGAATTGATGGTTTTAGTTGGTCAGATCATTCTGCACTAACCCACTCTTTGCCATTCTATCTGTTTACAGATAGTGTGACTCACTTAAGGGCATCTGGCTTAGACAACAGCGAGCAACCATGAATCTAACACTTGTGTTGGAGGCAACACCTGTCACGAGCTGGAAACCCTGTTAGGAAGGCCCTTTAAATGGGACTATCCATCACGAGCGGTGCTATGCTTCGAATCCATTAGTTTTACCAAACCGGAGGCCATATGAGGCCGACCTTGATTAAGTGTCTGTCACCATACTTAATCCCTTCAAAATTGGGGTTTCGGTATTATAATTTCCAAAATCTAAAGATAATACTGATGGGTAAAAGTTAATACTGATGGTTATAAGTTAGTACTGATAAGCATAGTTAGTACTGATGAACTAGCCGTTAGTACTTATTCCAAAAGTCTGTTATGAAATGATTACTTTTGCAAGTAGAGTTGTTACCGACTGTTTCCTTATAAAAGGGTTTCCTAATTGGTTTCTCTTCACTTATTACCATAAATTTTTATAAGGCGGTTCAACCCATATTCTCTAAATCTCTATAAATTGCATAACTTTTTAATTGCTTTCACCACAGAACAATACAGGCTTTTGCGACTTAATCCCACTTTTCTAACCCTAACTATATTCATCCATGGCTCCTCTTGATTTTGTCGAAAAACATAACATGGTGGCATGCTTGGAATTGCCAGAAGGTCATGATGAATTCGCAGAGATTGTAGCCTTTCTAAACCGAAGCAGCATCAGGTTTGCTTTACTTTTAAACCCTACAATCTTATGTACCCACATGTCGGAAGTTTTGGCAAGCGCTATTGCCTAAACAAGCGAGGAAGGGTACAACAATTAATTAGTACGATGGATGGCACTAGAATTGTTATTCTTGAGCATCTCTAAGAGAACATCTTCATCTTAGAGATTACGAAGGTATTACCACTTTGCGATCAACGACATAATTGAACAACTCACATTGATGGGGTATAGACATGACAATACTATCAATTTTCACAAAAGTCAGTTTTCCCCACAATGGAGGTTTCTAATTCATACCCTCTTACACTGCTTGAGTCACAAAAGGACTGGTTGGGATGCTTTTCCCACAAGCATAGCCACAGCCTTGATTTGCCTTGCAATAGGTAGGGTGTTCAATTTTTCAAATTATATATTTGAGGGTATGCTTAAAAACGCAGTTAGCAAAACCAAGTTTCTGATGTATCCTAGGTTTATACAAATGTTTTTGGATCTTCAGAGACAAAACTTGCAACCTCACAAAAATATTTATCCATCAAAAGTCCTCACAGCCAAAGTGTTTTCTAATATGTTAAGGGTTTGTGGTAGGATCTGATGGGGTTGTAGTGCCATTATTTCCAAATATGCTTATTGAAGAGGGTGAAGGACCATCAAGCACATGTGGCTCCTAACACACACCCACAGATACTAAACACTCTCCACATCAACAAACTTCATCAACCAGTAGGCACTCTAGACACGAGAGTGGGACAGCTCAGCCCCATTCTCATCCTAACATTGTACCAGATGAGCATATCCCTGGTGATGGAGGGGATAGAATGGTGAGGGCTGCCACTACTCAACCAGGATTAGCAGCTGGTGAGGAAAGTGGTAACATCCATAAGACCCAATCCATGCCAACACATAGTGAGCAATCACAGGGCGGACCCATGCAAAGGTTACAAAGGGGGGTGTATCTGCTCAGGCTAGGCCTGGGAGTGCATCTCAAATGCCCAGTGACCCACCTCTCTCAGCAGGTAACACAACTGGAAGTGGTGAGGGCAGTTTGACACTAACCGAAATGACGAAATTGTACAGGTTTCTCTGCCGAAAGGTTAACACACTGGAGATTGCCTGGATGAACACAAGAAAGCTGTTGCCAAAGTTCATACCAGGATGCTCTTAAATATGAAAAAGCTAGCACATCAAGTTCAACTTCTATCAAAGCCTACTATTGAAGCATCTCCAGTTACCACATCAATTAAAAGGAAGGCCAAGTTCAGAGTCTCTAGCACTTCAACAGAGAATTCTTCCAAACAGGGGAGGAGTTCTGACATACAGAGTAGAAGAGAATTTGGTTAGTGGCAAGGTGGTTCATCTTTTCAAAGCCCTTTCCTTGATGAAGAAGAAGATGTTCAAACAACCACACATGCAGAAGAAGTGCTCAGTACTCCTGCATGCACTATCAGTACTATCCCAGTTAGTACTTATAGTGTTGTAGTTAGTACTGATAGCACTATAGTTAGTACTCCTGGTGTTCTGCAATCAGTACTATCTCCAATCCTTCAAGTAGCTGCTGAACTACAACAAGGAACAACAACAGAGGCCACAATCATCACCACCACCCCACATGAAGACACTAATGAAGAAAATAGAGAGACACATGCAGTTTTGGGACTTCGGAGCTTGAAGAAATCAGTCCCTATCTCTCCAACCTACAAGAAGCCACATGTTTTGTATCTGAGAAAGAAAATCAAATCAGTAGCAACCAAACCCAAAGAAAAAGGATTCAGTATTAGAGAAGGAAGTGCTCCACCATACCCAACTCACTCAGTTCCAAAGATTGATCCCAAGGATAAAGGTAAAGGGATACTTGAAGAAGAACCAAAGAAAAAGAAGTTATCCAGGGCTGAGATTGAGAGGTTGAATGAAGAAGCAGCAAGGAAGATAGCAGCTGAATAGGATGAGCAAGAATTGCAAAGGGAGGCTGGTGAGAAAGAGAAGAATAAGATGGCTAAATTGGATGAAGATTGGCAAACATGGGATGACATGAGAGCCAAAGTTGAAGCTACTCAGGAGGTACAACAGAAGCTGCAACAAGATCAGGGAAAAAGTGTTAATGAAGCAGCTCAGTTGTTTAGTGAAATATTGGCTAGAAGACAGAGTCAATTCAGACAGCAAAGGGAAGTTGAAAAGGCCTCAAAACCTCCTAACAAAAGTCAACAAAAGATGTACCTGTGCAAATACATTAAATATCAAGGTGAAGACAGGAGAACCTTGAAGCAAATCAATCAACTGGCATAGGAGACTCTTCAAAAGCTTGCTGACAAAACTCAAAGAAACATACTCAACTTTAGATCTATGTCAGATGATGATTTCACTAGAAGCTCACAGCCCATTGATCCCATTGCTAGGTATTTAATACCATCTGAAGAAGGAGGTTCCTCATCTGCACCCAAAAGACTGAAAGCATCTGAAGATGAAGGTGGACTCACTGAAGAAGAACTTAATTAGATGATGTTAATTGAATCTCCAGAAGATGCATTATATTCAGAGCCCATCAACACTAGGTATCCAATTCTTGGTGGGATATCTACACTTAATTAGATGAGGTTCCTCATACACTTTTAAAGCAATGAAGATGAAGGTGGACTCACAATTAGATGATGTTAATTGAATCTCGGAAGATGCATTATATTGAGCCCATCAACACTAGGTATCCAATTCTTGGTTGGGATATCTACGAAGATGGAAAGAGGCATTGGCGATTCACAAGCGGTAGAAGGACAAGTGCTTATTTATATCGGTGGATGTTTTTGCATCTATTGACAGGGATGATTTGCTCAAGCTATGGGAGTTGGTCAAGAACAGGTTCAAGAATAGAGATCCAGATAATGACAAGGATCTGGAATTACTTTATGAGTTGTAGAATATCTTTGAACCAGATCCATCAGAAGAACAATGGAAGTATCAATCTAGAGAAGATGTACCAACTTGCACCTTGATTGATTCGAGTGGACTACACTTGGTTACTACACGCAATGGGACAGATATATACATGTTGGTTGAAAGAACCTACCCACTTGCCTTAGGAACCCTTCTGGAAATGCTTACAGCAGGGCTAAAGATGGGCAATGCAGTTCAAATGGCTAAGGTGTTACTGTTGAAGATCTATGACCAGGCAGGAAGACCTAGCAGAAAGTGAAGTTTGGAAGAATCCTCAAGGCGAAGAAAACTTGTGATTACGAAACCCAATCACAAGTTTAGGGAGGATTGTTGGGAAATAATTTTTGGGAGTTAATACTTATTTCGAGTGGAGTTAGTACTGATAGTGTTATATGATAAGTATTAACTAGTTAATACTGATAGTTCAAATGTTAGTACTGATAGTGTTAGAGTTTGTACTAATCTAAGTATGGAATGTCGTGTAAGGTTGTAACAACATATCTTCTATTCCAATAGAAGATATGATATATAGTCCATAGTTATCTCTGTAGGGATCTCCTTAGTGTATAAAGGAGATCCTAGCTAGGTTAAAAAATATACATTCTAGCCGTCTAAAGTAGAGCTTCAGGTTGTAAACCCTAGTACTAGGAGAGTACTCGTATTATTCATCAATAATATTGAAGCGTTTGGTGTTACATTTATGTTTGCATTATTCTTCTAAAGTACATTCAAGTAGATTCCGCATACTTGTGTGTATCTACAACAAAGTTTCTCATTGTTGCTTTGGATCCATCCAAGGTAACCAACACGTATACAAGCTAAGTGTTCTAGATCCAAGGTTCGGGACATCACACTAATTTGACCCGAATTGAAAAGATCAAAACACTTGGAGTACATTATTACGTAAATAAAGGGAATTTGAATTTAACATTCTTTCCCGTCACTCCATAAAATTTAACTTTACCCATGAGTCCCATGAGTCCCAAAACTGTGTACAAAAGATATGACTCGACTTAGAAACCATGCAAGTAACTAAATAATTGAACTAAGGGTTTAGTATGATAACAATAATGCACTAAAAGTGAGTGCATACAAGGTAGGCTAAGGCGATTTGGGTGTACATTTGGGGGTGGATTGTAAACAATGCTCATCATTGATATTCCGGAAAACCGAAACATCACGAGAACCGCGAAAAGGATAGGCTCTGAGGGGTTAACTTGGGGTATCGTGTACTAAAGATGAGTATATCGCAAGGGTGTGGGGAAATTACTCAACCGATGTGGAAGAAGTAATCATAATACGGGTATCAAACAAGGGTTATTCTAATGCCTCTAATCATTTAGTCATTCCTAACTACACAAGTGTAGTCTCACTAGCGATCTCGGGATGCATCACAAAACAAGTTCTAGAATCTATTATACTACCGGTACACTCTTGAAGCATTAAAGGTGAATGCTTTAATTCCTATAGATATGGGGGCGAACCTTACATTTTTTGGGGTGGAATTTGAGTGGTAAAGGGTTTTTGTGCTAGTCATCTAACTCCTGTCCATGAGACGCTTTATTAAGACTAAAGACCCACCCGTACATGTCATGAAAAATTTTAAATTTGGCGCTAAAATTGCCCTAACAAATATTTCTCATGGTTTATTACACAAATGAAATAGGACAAGAAAAATAATCAAGGATAAGCATAGTTTCAAAGTTCTCATTTTATTCTCCTCCTACACTTAAACCGAACATTGTCCCTATGTTCCCAGAAAGTATAAAAGTTATGATAGCGGAAGGTAATTAAAGATAAAGAAACTAGTACTCCCCTAATTAGCTTGGTAGGATCCGTGTTAAGTAGTGGTTAAATTCTTTCCAAGAAGAATGTATTCGTGGTAAGCTCCATCCAATCTTATGTTTCTTCTTCTTGATAAATAAAACCTGCACACTTTAAGAAAATAGACGAAACCTTCGCGTAAAATCGGCGGTAAAACTATATATAACTCTACTAAACTAGGATATAATGCTTGTGGAATGGATGTTAGCAGATTTTCTAGAAAATTAAGACCTGAGAATTTCCAAAAATTTATAAGTAGCACGAAAGCGAGAGAAAGTTAGATAAATTGTTTACTCCTCCTCGATGTCGTCGGGTTGTAATCCTAATGCCGTCGAGTTATCACAGCGGCTGGTCTCTGTGTTTTTCTGGAAAAATTCTAGAAAAATTACACCTTTAAAATCGGAAAAATTTCGCAAAACATCCATTATTACTCGATACAAGCATTTGACTCTAACAAACACACATATATCTTTTTCAATAATCGTAGCTCTCATGTTCACGTTTTTTTAAAAGCGTGTGTAATCCTCCACACTTATCCTTTTGTAAAATACCTTTACATGTACTTAAGACGAGGTTAAAGACAAAATAAAGCATTTTCACAAATTCAAACATGAGAACAAACAATAAAGAAAGATATATGACACACAAACAAGCAAACAATTAAGCATGGGTTGCCTCCCACGAAGCGCTTTTCTTTATTTATGAGTCTTGTAGCTAGACTCGAAGTCGTGCTCCTATTTTCCCCTTATCTTAGAGGCCCATTCGATTTCCTTAACTCTTCTTTCATCACGAATATATTCAGGGCCTAACACTAGACAAGCGGTGTAGTAAGCCTTGTTCTCCTAATCTACTTCAAAAGTCGGAATGTTGTCTACATCTAAATCATCAATACCCTCAAACTTCTTATTTTTGTAGGGCATTATATATTTAACACATTCGGTCCCATTTGAGAACTTGGCTATTCCTTCCTCTTGATCATAGACCATCTTAGATTCCTCAATAAATGGTCTTCCAAGTATCAAATCTCCTAAAAATCCATCAATGATGCCCTTAACATTTTCCAAGATCATGAAGTCACACCTATATGTGAAGTTACCTACGAAGACATGCAATCCTCTAACCCTCCCAACATAGTTACTCACTTTCCTAGGGTAAAGGAGTCCTCATAGGTCCTAACTTTTAGCTCATGATCCAATTGTAATAGAGCCTAGACATTATGTTCATGGGTGCCTTATAGTCTATGCAAGTGTGATCCCTATGTGAGTACCCAATCATGCACGGTATCTTAATATTTTTAGGGTCACCTCTTTTATGCATGGCTCGAAGGTGGTCGCGGAAGTTAACTACGTTATAATGATAGGCGGTTTCCTTCCCGTTAGGGTATGAATCAAAATACTCCCTAAGTTCCTCCTCCTCCTTACTACCCTCCATAATTTCCAATACCTTATACTCCCCTTCTTCTATTTCATCCTCCGAATCATCGCTTGAGGTTGAATCACTATCTAAAGTACTAGTGGATTCCTCGAGGGCTTTTCAAGTGCACTTTCAATTATCCTATTTTATTTCTTAAGTTCTCGATTTCCTTGACAATCTGAGCTCGAAGTTGGTTGGCAAAGTTGGATCAAGTGGTGGGTATTTGTTTGATGGTAGGTTGTTGTTTAGTGGGTTATCACCTTCCATGATGAAAATGATGGGGCTACGAACAAACTCGCGAAGAAGGGGATAGACTACGAGGAAGCTAAAAATGAGAAAAATCTTACTTGATAGGAATCAAGCAAGGAAACCTAAGCGAGATAGAAATCAAACTAGCTATTCTATTCCCGACGGTGGCGCCAAAAACTTGATCGCGTATAACGCGTTCGGGGTCAAAGTCAAAACTTCCTTTTAAATCGAGCAAGTTTTTCAACACCTAGGCGGTGAACCTAATCGTTGTAGTTTAGTATTGGGTAAGCCTCGGGTATTGATATCGTTCTCTGGGGAATAGGAATGCTAGTGAGAGATGTACTACGCTAAGGTTTGAGGTTGAGGAAGATTATTTTTTATCTTTTTATATTTTTTATAAAGCCAAGGGTAAAATCTTGGGGTTTTGGATTTGGGGGATGGTACTTCTACCGATTACTCTACTTATCTAATTATCTAAACTAAGGGGTAGTCTATATCTATTTGATGTGTGCTCGTATGATGATTAAAAATGTGTCTACCTAGATACTATTACTCCCTAGTTATCTTTTATTGGTCGTTGAATTGTCACGTCCTTATTCTTAACGCGTTGTGTTTTCTAAGGTCGTAGGGTATGCTTTTATCCTTAACTCTTTGAGACTACCTTAAAGTTATTGCCTAAGAAATCTCTAGGATTCATAAACTAACCCTAAGGTTATCTTTGGATGTTTAGTCTACAATTACGCTAGGTGGTTATAAACTAAGGTTCACAAAGATTGCTCAAGCATTAAAAACACAACGATGGCCTATTGCACTCCTAGGCCAATTACAATTAAGATAAGAGACAACAATCAATAATTAATAACTAGGTTTCATAGATTTAAGCAAACACATAAGAAATTTAGCCGGACATGTTAAACATGCAAGCATACACATATACAATCGAAGACATAGTGAAATCAATGAAGTAAATTACTTATCTTGATGTAAAATATAGTATGAGAACCCTAAGATGCTGTCCAAACCGCACCAAAATCATTTTAGGTTTTTACTCCACAAGTTTACCTCTTAAAATTACGAAAATTCGATTTCTATATATAATTTTACAAGCTGCGACAATATCACCTTATAGTTGGGGCCGTCGGATCGCCGTCATTAGGGTTTCGTCTTGGCCAAGTCATCATTGGGACGGCGTCACGTTGTGGTTGTGACGCCGTCGATCTTCAACAAAGGACATCGTGCGAATCGGATCTAGGCCGTCTAAGAAGAAAAGTCTTCGTGGCGCCCTTACTCTTCAAATCCGACACCGCTAGGTGTAAAATATAAAATCGCTCTTGAGTCGTCACAAATTCAATTACATAAGAGGGACGGTAAGCCTTCTCTGTTTGGGGCGCGTCGGTGTAATTCTAGCGACTTGAGTGTCTTGATTTTGACTTAGCCATTTTCTTCATGTATTCACTCCTACCTCAAAGATTTAATGCTAGAATTAGCTTAGTTAGTCATAACTACGGTTTGTTCTACCTCAAAGACCCAACACCAATTCACTTGATTCATAAATAAGAATCACTAATAACATTTAGCAAAATTTTAATGCATAACAAAAGAGTGTAATTCTATTAATCTATTTACCAAAAACACTTCTTAAAATCGTATGAGTAGCACGAAAACGTCTTCTTTTGCCTTTGTATACGTCTCCTTTTCTTTGTCGACTCTGTTTTAGCTTTTCGTTCATTTACATGTGTAACTACATGTTGCTGACATCGTTCAAATAACAACCAATTAGCATAAAACGTCTTATGTTCGCAAAAGGAGCTGCAACCAACCGTGGACAGATTGCTACTAATATTAACATACACATGTTTTAAAACTTTGATATATTCTCGGTAGCCTTCTTATTAAACATTTTACCTTATCGTAGCTTTAGGTAACCCTTATTCGCACACACGCCTCCCTATGACAAACGATGAAGGGACAGTGAAACCAGAAGCTTCGCGTCAAGGTTAGCCATATCTAAGACCTAATATGTTGTATTCATCTGTTTGGGTGATCCGTATTGTAATATGACAATTCCTTAGTTTGATTTTACTCAACGGAAACTACATGTACATTCCAAAAGTTTTGTGTGTTTGGAATTCCGTTTTTCTGACATGTTTAGTATTGCTTTTTCTTAAACCTTTTATATTCGTTCATTAGTCATTTGTATTCCAATATGCGATTCCTTGCTTTATTTATGTTTAATGTGAGTACATGTACATTCTAAAACTATTGTATGTTTAGGATTGCCTTTTTGTTAAACCTTTTATGCTACTTTCATTAGTCATTTGTAATGCAATATCTTAATTGCTTGCGTCATTTTGTTTAACGCGAAGTACATGTACATTCTAAAACTTTAGTATGTTTGGATTGCCTATTATCAAATCTTTTATATTCTTGTCGTTTTAGGCACACTGATTCTAAGCCGTACCTCCAATAAGACCTGTTCGTTAGAACAAGAAGCATGCCGTGTCACTTCCAGGAAGAGATGTTGTACCAACGACGCTAATGACTTGCGACGTGCATGTTTGCCATATCTGATTACCTCATCCAACTTATTTATGTAGTTTGGCGCTACTTTAGAGAGTCATACCATTGGCGAGTCATGAGTCAGGAGGAAATATATGAGAATATCTCGAAAATACGGGAGTTAAAAATAAATTTGGTCTATATGTCTACATTAATTATTAAATTTCATTCCGATTAGTGCTACACTAAAAAATAACAATCGGCTCACATATTCAAATTTAGGTAGCTTGAGGGCGTGTTTGGGAATTGCTGAGAAATATCTTTGCGAGACATTTTTTGTGTGTGAGTTGTTTGTGTAACTTGTGTGTGTTGTGTGTTCTAAACAACTCTGGTAGAGTTGTATATATAGGCAGAGTTGATTTGAGTTTGAATAAATCCCGCTCATAATTGATTTTTAAATTTCAAATTTGAATTTGAATTTATCCCTTCGAAATTGACCAATTATAATTTAAATTTGAATTTGAATAGGTTGAGGAGTGTAAGTGAAAATTTATTTGAAATTGTTTAGGGGTGAAATGATTTTTCTTTTTCTTTTTTTTTTTTTTATTAAAAGGAGATAGCGTTAGCCACCATAGCATCCTGGGACTAACGGCGTTATAAAGTTGCACTACTAAGGGATAACGCCACTAACAGGCGTTGTTTGGTCATTAACGCCGTTGAGGCCTGATGGTTGGACATGCTCTAAGACAAACTTATAGTTAAGACTTAAGATTACTCATCCTTTCTTCCTTATTTAATATACGTAAAATATTTACAATTAGAGACATGCTAAACTCTTTTCTTTTTCTATCATAATATGCAATATGTTACGTTTAATACAAATTTTTGTTGTCATTCATGAAACCCGCGGGTTATAGTATAGTTTATAATAAATAATGGTAATAATATTTATAAATTTTTATTTTATAAAATATATAAAGCCTAGGAGTTTTATTAAATTTACAAGGTTATTGAAACATAAAACCGATAAGTTTACTTAAGTATATAATTTATTTACAATTTAGCAACTAAGGTTTTATTAAGTACTTTTCTTTATTTTTAGATATTTTATAAAAATCAACACATATGTTTTATACATATTTACTTGGCTAAATGAAATTTAGATATATTTAACTAAATTAAAGCTAATTTCTCTTGTATTGACCAATCAGGGTGCCCAATTTTTAAATTGAGCTTTCACATTCATAAATAAAGAATTATTTTCGTATTTTGTATCATCTATTATTATATGAGAGATTTGACCCTGTTTGATTGTAGTGGTGTATGTTGGGATAACAAATAGTTTAGTCAACATAGTTTACTTGTTAAAACTATATTTATATTTTATATCGAACGTATGCGATATGCACATTAACAATAATATCATTGATCCAATATGCATTGAGTTGGTTAACTACATTTTCTCTTGATCCTTAAATTCTCAAGTTTTACATGATCACTAAATCATAGTTTAGTGGCTGTGGTTCGTATACATATTTGTGTAAGAGATTATCCCATGGATCGACGTTAGGCCATATGAGTTCCAACCTTCTTTCCAAGATGGAGACCGGAAAGGTCCGACCTCTTAAACCTAAGTTTATTCTCGATTTTATGTGTTAAATTTTTTTCATCTCACCTTCTCCTTTAATGTTTTTCCGGAATTAATTTTATTCCGGCACTCCCACTAAAAATTTTCTAGCTCCGCCACTGCTTCTTTCGTAACACTTTCATAAGTATTGCAACAAATATATTAAAAAAATGATATATGTATAGTGGCGGAACTAGTAAAAAAAATGATCGTATGCACGTATTTATTGACATGCATGTATAATATATTTATATATAATAGCTTTAATTACAAGAATTGATTTTACTTTTTACATATACATATTAGCCTTATTTAAAAGGTTATAGCCTAAAACTAATATATAACTTTTACATATTAATGAAATAATTATATAATGAGTAGAAATTTGTTATAAAGAAAAGAGTAGATGAACTCTAAGTCATATAATGATGACGTATAGTGCAGTGTCGGACCATGAACCCGACCATAGCCCAATACTTACAAGTCCGGCCGACTTGGGCCAATATCAATAAAGGCTTGGGCTCACGAAAGCCCAAGCCCAAATCTATTTGGAATAGATATCCGATATCTTCTAAAATAAGAAGATAATCATTCCCAACCGACTTAGGCGGGATCGCCGAAAGTTGGGGAACACGAACCAACAAGGATTCCGTGCGTATATAAAGGGATCATACCCTCGTTTAAGTACGATCTCGAAACCTAAAACTCCTTAAACCCTAAACCGATTACTTACTCTCACGGGAGGATAATCGTGGAGACAATCCCACGTAAGCCTAACGGTGTTTCTTGTCTCTTAGTCGCGGTCTCGGCGGCAATTCTCAATTGAGTGCGAGGCCGGGCTCCAAATCGAGGCGTCCAACTTTTGTATCAACAAGTGGCGCCATCCGTGGGACCTACACTAAGAATCGACACTAGAATGACAAAACACGGCAATCGGCGATCGCGATTAGATCTTATGGGGAAGAAGTCGCGAGCGGACTAACCCCTAGCGGACCTACAGGACAACCAGTGACTGCTAAAAATAAGGGGTCAGTCAAGACTTGCCCTTCCTCAGTAGAACCGCACTCGGGAATAACCCAAGTCACTACAACCACCACGAGTGGAGTAGACCCATCTGCGCTCGGGAACAACCCATCTTTACTACTCCCTTCCAATCGGTGCTAGGCGGCGACAAAGGTACGGAGGCACCGGTCGGGATAAGGGTGCGGCGGTGAAACAAACGCACTCACTCTCGAGGGGAGTCGCGCGAGTGCACCGAGCTTTCGTATCCCAAAACTACGAAGCATTGGCTGCCCTCATGCAGAGGAAGAAGAATAGATCGGTGGAACACGAAGGCCCGACTCAATTTCGATTCGAGTCGATACTTCTCCACCGCGCCACGGAAGGAAAGCGCGAGAGGCGGTCACAAAACCCGGTATTCAACGATTGGGAGGAGAATCGAGGGTGATGAGACATCTCACTCGCAACACTTGAGTGGCGGTGGCGGAGAAGAGCGGCGTGCAGGTGTCTCGCCCGGTGGGTAGCCGTAGAGTACATGATAGGCGGGCGAAAATATCCCCAGTGAAAGCCCTTGGATCCGGACTATGAGTCGATTACGAGGATGGCGGCGCAGCGCCGTAAGAAAATAAATTCATCTTGACAACTCCTCGGACAACGAGGATAGTGATCTTGGGCATTGGAAATCCGAGCGGGCCGATAGCCAAGAGGAAGACATGTCTCTCCCATGGCGCCGTCGAGAGAAAGTGGATCGTTCACCGACGCATTAGTGATTTCTCGAGAACAAGAAAAGGCGCATGCCCGCAAATGTTAAAACCTATGATGGGACGGTGATCCCGACGACCACCTAAAAATTTTTGAATCACCACGACCATCGAAAATCGCCACAACCGGTTTGGTGCCACATGTTTAATTCCACACTGGTGGGAAGCGCGGAACCGGTTCAACAAACTCCCACGAAGGAGCGTGAATGGTTTTGAAGAGTTGAGAAAGGCGTTCGCCTAAATTTTACTCAACGCAAAAGTGTGCTAAAAACCTGTCGAACTCGCCGGGTAAAAGCGAACCGTGGAGAATCCACGAGCGCATTCATGGGCGCTTCAAAGATGAATGCATGCGAGTTAAAGCATGCCACTGAAGTCTTAAAGATCTCGGGCTTCATGAATGGGATTAATAACCCGAAACTCATCAAGAGGTTGAGCGACAAGATCCACGAGACCTTGATGAACTCATGAAGCGCTCTCGGTCTTTTGTCGAGGAGAAGCCGCATGGAATAGCAAAAGAACCATTCGATTACGGTCAGGAACAACACAGGAGACAATCCAATGACCGAGGTAATAACCGTAATAGGAGCTATCGCGGCGGAGGAGCGGCAGAGACAGGATAATAGCGGTATACTCCCACGATCAAAACCCCAAAAATACTCGCACGAAGGAGCGAATTTCCCAAGACCGCCGCAGATCGCACACGGTAAGATAAGCGCCTTGGGAATGGATCTGTGACTACCATGCGCAAAAGGGTCACACCACTAACGAGTGTGTCCAACCGCCAACTCATCGACAAGATGGTCAAAGGGGCGGTGGACCACTTAGTTAAAAACATTAAAGAGGAAGAGATAAGCAAAAGAATGAAAGCAAGAAGGAGACACCCAAGGATAAGGCCGACACAATCTATATGATACGACGTGGCGGTGAACCACCAGACGGAAGGTCGACCAAGAGTTTTCAGAAGAAGTGAAATCTCTTTCCTACTTTGATTGCGGACAACGCACGATGAGCCCTCACCATTGAAATCGGTGCGGGTGGTCGCGACATACACCGCATGTACATCGATGGTGGGGCATCGGCAAATATTATGTATGAGCATTGCTTTAAAAGACTACGACCAAATCGTGAGTCGATTAAATCTGGTCAACACCGCACTCACGGTTTCACGGTGAGAAGATATAACCTATGGGCCAGCTGCGATTGCTAGTCGGCGTTGCAGAGCACTCTACAACAACTGGATGGATTTCATGGTGATCAAATCCCTTCATCATATAATGGCATTATTGGGAGACCCGGGATACTCGGCCATGCTGTGCAGTCACCAATCAACGGTACGGGATGCTTAAATTCCAGTTGAAGGGGCATTGTCACTCTTTACAATGCCACGGTGCCAAGCGAGAGAATGTAACACGATTACATGCGAAATGGAACCAATCCGAAGCGGTCTTGCGCCCAAAATCCCCAACTTTAAGGTCGCAATTCACCCGAATATCGGACGAGGAGATAACCATTGGAGGGTTATTGTCGGACAACGGCAAGCGGTGTGTGTGCGCTCCTACAAAAAACGTAGATATTTTCGCATGGGAGCCCAAACACATGGTGGCGTGCCACGCTCGATCACGAGCATAAACTTAGAATCCGACAACGATACTTACCGATCGTCGGAAGAAGCGTGGCCAAGCTCGGAGGCGCAGCAATTCTAGCAGAGGTGTAAATTAGTTAAAGCGGGAATTATCGTGAAGTCTATTACCACGGTGGCTTTCTAATCCAAGAATGGTCAAAAAGCGACGGTGGTGGCGAATGTGTGTAGACTTCACCGACCTTAATAAAGCATGCCACGGGATCGCTATCCATTACGAGATAGATTGGAAAATAGAGTCCTTGTGTGGATACCCGTTGAAGTGTTTTCTCGCGTACAAGGGATATCACCGATACAAATGGCCCAAGAAGGCGAGGAAAAGACGTTCCACACAAGCCAAGGCGTTCTTGTTACACAAAATGCCGTTTGGCTTGAAGAATCGCGGTGCCACTATCGGTTGGTAGACAATGCCTTGAAAAAGCGGTGGCCATGACACGAAGTCTATGTGGATGACACGGTCATTAAAAGCCATCTTGAAAAGGCGGTGCGCGACATAGAAGAAACATTCAAAACTCTACGAGATTAACATGAAGCTAAATCCTAAGAAATGCACCTTGAGCTCACAGAGGCATGTTCTTAAATTACTGATAGAACGATGGCATAAAACCGTGTCGAGAAAAGACAAAGGCGGTAATTGAACTTCCTCACCACGCACGCTGAAGGAAGTCCAATCCTCAATGGAAAACTAGCCGGCCTCAACGGGTTCCTATCTAAATCGCCAGAAAATCACGCCTCTTTTCAAAACACTCAAGAAATGTATAAAAAGGGTGACTTTCGGTGGACAACGGAGGCGGAAGAAGCTTTCACCACACTCAAATAGCATCTAGCAACGCCCCAACACTCGTGGCACCCGACCGAGGAAGAGGCGATCATGTATCTATCGGCAACTCATGGGGCGATCGTGCGGTGCTACTAACAGATAGGGACTCGGTGCAAACCCCTATCTATTTTGTCGACAAAGCTCTCAAGAAGGCGGAGATGAACTATAGTGCCATGGAAAAATTGGTCTTGGCATTAGTGTTTGCCGCCAAGCGATCGGCTGCCGGTACTTCAGCGCTTACCCGATAGCGGTAATCACGGATCAAGCCATCAAGCGGATCATCTCCAACCCGTCGTCGGGGCGACTCCAGTGGAGTGTGTTGCTAGGTGAACATAACATCTCTTATGGACCACATACCGCGGTAAAAAGGACAAGTTCGGCGGACTTCATCATCGAAGCCGACATCGACGAGGTACCTACACCAAGCGAAAAAGCACTACAAGATCCATGGTTTTGTTTACGGATGGGTCTTCATGCGTGGATGGCTCGGGGTCGGCCTTATTCTCACAAACCCGGAGGAATGGAATTCACTTACGCTGCGTTTGAATTTACCTCGACAAACAACGAGGCGTAATATGAAGCCACGATCATTGGACTCGCATTGCGGCTCGAATGGGTGTACGTAACTTGGAAGCAAATGTGGACTCCGACTAGTGGCCAACCATGTGTTGGGTGAATCGTGGCCAAAGAAGAAAATATGATTCGGTATCTTGAGAAGACTAAAGCGATCAAAGGCTTTGATGTTACTATTAAGCAAGTCCACTAGAGGAGAAAATCGCAAAGCGGATGCCTTGAGCAAGATAGCCTCGACAAGCTTCGCACACTTATTGTTGGGAATTATGTGAAAGTCGATTATCTTGATATTAATGCCAAGTGTTTCTCTTGAAGTGAAGTGGATTCTCAACAAGACTTATTCTGTTGAAGAATAATAGTGATTAGTTTGTTTCTGGAAGTGTTTATTCGTATTTAGTTTATTTAGTGTGGATATACATGAGCTTTATTAGGAAGTGATTGTGTATATCTTTATTAGTTTATGATTATCGTTTCTTGGGAAGCGGTTTAGCGATATTGTTTAGGGTTCCTTATCTATAAAAGGAACACATTAGAAAGGTTTATGGACCGATTGAAAAACTCGCTTTAGTTAATATAAAGATCCATAGAGGATCAAGAAGTTCTTAGTTATTTACTTGTGTTTATACCCATGGTGAATTGAAAACCATACAACACTCGACAATAAAGCATAGGTGGTTGCATACCCTATGATTTTTAGCAAATCACTACAACTATCAACAGTTTGATGTGTCTTTACCAAAGCTATACCCTTTGGACTAGCTAACTCTTTGACATACCCAAAGTACATCGGTGAGTCAATAACCAAAAATTATACAACAAACACCGCAAGAAAAGTTAGATAAAACCAACAACATTTTTTTTTTTTTTTTTTTTTTAACTAAGAAAGAAAACAAATATTACAAAATATTACAATCAAGATGAACCTTTATGTGATAGAAGTTGATTCTTAATCAAACCAACACATTGAGTAGCATGAAGGTCATCATTGCCAACCGGATTAGAGGCACTTCCAACTTGTGTCTCGGAATCTTTCCATAAAAATATCGGATAAAGGATAAAGCCTATCGATAGCATACACAAAATCATTCCACATGTAGTCTCGAACTACACGAACACAAGGAAGAGGATAAAATCTCCAACTCTCAATCTCCCATTTATGAGAATTCTTCCAAATAGAATACCCTTTACCATGTGGAGAATCGAATCAAACATAACACGAAGATCTCCCAGCGATATATAAACGAGAACCGATTCTTTGAATGAAACTTGTAATCTTGAATGACATGTTCATCTGACATCTTCAAATCATGTCGATTCACCAAATGAAGAATATCCTTCAAGAAGTTAAACTCGATAACAGTTTTATCCAAATTATACACGTGTTAAGCTTATCACCATCAATTAACCAAAACTACATGAGTACCTTCGGAAAAGCTTCAATGATCCAACTTTGAATAAATGTTGATTCATCACTGAAGATCTAAATTAGTATTCCTTGAAGCATGTTTCTTAGCCAATCTATCCGAACTTCTTATAACCAAACTCGCTTTCCCATATCAAGAATGTAATCGGTATCAAGGTGTAGATCGGTTTCACAATCGAGAATCACTTAACTCAAGGTGTAGATTAGTATTCCTTGGTGCTTGGTCTCTCGCATCATGTTTTGGTGCATCATCACATATCGTGTCGAGGAATGGAAAAGGAAAATGATGTAAGTTGATGTATGATTGAAAGAGTAGATGATGCACAAAGGAAAATCTTTCCTTCTCATCATCTCTCTCGCCACAATCGCCTTCAGCTTCTTCGCTTTCATCAATCCATCCTCTCCATTTGATCCTTAGCATCATTTAGAGTTGGTTATGCTTATCACACCACATATCCATCATATAGTGCCAAAAGATGTGAGCGATCGTGCATATCCAACACTATTAGTGTGAAAGATGTGAGCCGCCATACTCATCGTGCTCATCTTTAGATGTTGGAATAGATGATATGTAATAGATTAGGACTATTAGATCATGTAGATGCTTTTGATGTTGCCAAGATTTTCACATAGTCAGTAAAAGCGTATTTTGAATGAATGAATGATCTATTTGTACATACTTCTTTTGATTGAATCATATAACTTGATACTTCAACTTCGGAGGAAACAAATAGCACACTTGACATAATGAATTCGGTGGAAACCGACAAGCTTTCATGACCATATCTCAACCGATCGAGACAACTATCTTGCAAAACAAACACACAAATATACACAAACCAACAAAGAAACACACTAAACTTACATTAGCGGGTTAGAGTTAGTTAAAATCTATCAAATATACAAACTTACATAGCAAAATGCAAAGTTATACACAATCCTCCCACAGGCATATACCTCCCCAGGTTATGCCTCCCTTAAACTTTGCGCTAAGGGTTAAGCATGCAAATATGGACCACAAGGTGTTGAAACCTTGGTCCTTCAAAAGCCTTTGTTAACAGATCCGCCACATTATCATCGGTATGAATTTTGACCACATTTATCAAATTTTATCATATGCATCTCTTATAAAGTGGTGCTGATTTCAATATGTTTTGTTCGATTGTGAAAAACTGGATTTTTAACAATGCATATGGTACTTTGATTATCAATAAAAATCGTTGTGTTCATGAAATTATACCCATAATCCAACAACCGATTTTGAATCCAAAGAACACATCACAACAATTAGCGGCTGACCCATACTACGCTTGATAGATGAGGTAGCCACAATAGTTTGTTTCTTGCATTGCCAAGAAATCAATCGCTTTCAAGGAATTGGCAACCTCCAGGTGGTGGACCTCCTATCCAGATTAGCACCAAAGATAGTCACTATCACTATAAGCTTCCAACTTAAAGGAGACTCTTTTGGGTACCAAAGACCTAGAAAGGTTGGCCTTTAAGGTGCTTAAAGATCTTCTTAACATTGAGATGTGAAGTCGGTGGAGTAACTTGATGTCGCGAACAAACACTCATGACATAAGTAATATCGGGCACGAAGTCGTTAAATACATCAAAGACCCAATCATAGACACGCATAAATGAACATTCACGGGTGGATCGACTTCATTATTGGTCTTTGACTTTGGAGCTTCATAAGGTGTAATGCGATCCTTACACCCTCCATACCAAACTTCTTCAAGATGTCCTCACATATTTGTCTGGTGATAAAGATACCATCGGGTTTCTGCGAACTTGAAGACCCAAAAGAAAGTCATCTCTCCCATTGCACTCATCCGAAACTCTCCTTCATAAGCTCCTCAAACTCCACACCAAGCCTCCTTTGTGGATCCAAAGATAATGTCATCCACATAGACTTGCACAAGAATAATGTCGGTGGAATTCTTCTTTAGGAAAAGAGTCTTATCAATTGCACCTCTTACGTAACCATGCTTGTGAGAATGTAGAGCCTAGCATACCGGGCTCTGGGTGCCTGATGTAGTCCATAGAGAGCTTTGACCACCTTATAAACATGATTCGGATGGTGCGGATCTTCAAATCCTTTAGGTTGAGTGACATACACCTCCTCTTCAATTTCACCATACAAGAAGGCTCCTTTAACATCCATTTGATAGACCATAAAGCCCATATAGGATGCATAAGCTAAGAAAATCCGTATAGCTTCAACTCTTGCCACCGGTGCAAACACCTCATCATAATCTATCCCTCCTCTTGTCTATAACCCTGCAACTAATCGGCTTTGTTTTTAATGACAACACCTCTAGCATCTCTTATTTTTCGAATCCATTTTGTCCCAATAGCATACTTACCATCGGTAGTGGTACCAATATCCAAACTGCTTGATTTTGAAATTGTTGCATCTCATCCGCATTGCTTCAAGCCAACTTGAGTCTTCAAGAGCCCGAGTAACACCGGTTGGTTCCACTTGTGAGAAAACAAGCAAGCAGACAATGTTGATAGTCTGTGTGATTGTCTCTCTCACGATTCGAAACATAAGAGACAAAAGCCACTGTCCATATTTAGAGCGCCCACGGTACCTCTTGTTCTAACAGTGCATTAGGATCACCAATAATATTAGGCGTGGATGAACATTGTTGATCCTTGTAGTAGTGGTGGTGTTGACATCAATGGAAGAATCAAGATTAGTCACCGTGAGGTTCAAAGTCGATTATCATAGGAAGGTGTGTTGAAGATGCACGCTTTAGGTTGATGATGACCAAGATCCAAGGTTTTGGAAACCTTGTATAAGGTTCACCAAGATCTGCTGACACTTTAGTAAAACTAGGAGTAGTGTCACCATGTCTTTCGGTAGAATTGGAGAGGTGAGGAGAAAGCAGAACTATCTTGCAGAATTGAAGTTTCTGCCGAGGTGAATCATTTGTATTATTTTCAACATTCCTCTCGACATCTAAATTGGCTGCATACTCTTGTTTCTTGATCGGCAAGGTCCTCGGCATAATAGAATTCATCTTCACACACATCAAGTATAATCTTTAGAAGTGTCACCTACAAAATTGTTAGGAGAGAAGGAAGGCACTACAATGGGTTGTTCATCATCGGACCAGCTGTAAATTGGCATCCAAAGTGTACGTATTAGGAGTTGGAGATGCTTGAGATCGCATTTTGATCGACCTTATGTCTAGCATAACCCAAGTAATCGGTCAGTAGTCAAGATCAAATGACCAAACATGACCACGGCCTTGAACATTAGACTTGTCTTCAAGATACCTCAGTTCAATGTCTCCTCAATCTTCTTTGCGGATACATTGTAAACCACATATGCCTTACTATGGCGAGAATACCCCACAATGTAGCCATCATCGCCTTTCTCATCAAATTTGCCCAAAGGATCCTTTGGTATTTAAGATTGTCACCGACAACCAAGCGGTTTAAGGTAATGAATAACGGGAACTTTTCAAAGAAAGTTCATATGGTGTTTTAAGATGTGGTCTAGTAATGGACACTCTATTGAGTACATAACAAGTCGTACTATGACCTCGGTCAAAACATGGTAGGAAGTTTAGAGTCCGCTAGCATTGATCTTGCGACTTCTATTAAGGTTCTATTTTTCTTTACGCCACCCCATTTTGTTGAGGGGTTCTTGGAGTGCTATAGTCCCTTTTATTCCCTTTAACCCGCGAGTTCTATCGAAATGGCATTTTTGAACTCTGTACCATTATCACACCTAATTCCTTTCACCTTTTGTTCAACCGATTCTCAATAAGGGTAATGAAGTCTTTCAATATTTGGATGTTTCATCTTTTGTCCTTAGAAAGAATACCCAACAAAATTTACTAAATCCATCGATGATCACCGGACAAAAATATTTATGATCAATGCTTCTCACTCTAGTTGGACCAAACAGATCCATATGAAGCGGTGAAGAGGTTCGAAATAATGGTTCTTGTAATGAGAAACACCTTTGTAGGAGGCTCTGTCTTGCTTCCACTTTGTTGCAAGCAACACAGCTTATGATCATTGGTGAATACTTTGGCGAAGTCCTTGAACTAGGCCCGGCTTAGAGAGCTGGTTGATGGTCTTGAAATTGACATGGGCCATCCTTCATGCCATTTGGTGGACTCATCCACGATGCTTTAGCCACCAAACATGTTAAGTCACCTTGGTTTGACATTAGTTAAGTTGAATGTATACAAATTGTGACTACGAGGAACCTTGATGAGAATTGAAGTATCTTACGGGAGTTTGAAGTCTTTAGGCAAAGACAAGACATTCATCCTCGGTGAAGAGTACTTTGTTCTTAGTGTCACAGATTTGTGAGGCCGAGAACAAATTAAAGTGTTGAAGTTCCTTAACATAATAAACATTCTCAAAGTCCAAATGTGGTGTTTTGATGGTCCCTTTTCTGTAATTCGTCCATCACTTCCTCGAAAGGTTACATTGCCTCCACCTTCAATAGGTATAAAGTTATGCATCATGTCCTGTTTCACGACATACTTCTAGAACAACCACCGCCAACAATTCCAACATCTTTAAGCAAGGGATGATCCTACAACAACAAAAATATACAAAGAATTAGTACACTATGGAGCTCAAGTCATTCTTGACTTGAACACCTTGTGGATCATATGAGTTGTGCCAAGTAGAAGTATAAGATCCACTATTGTTCTTGGGTTTCCAATGAAACTTAGGTCTCGTTTATTCAAGAACAACTGCTTGAGGTCTTGACAAGATGTTCAATACCCTTTCCCATTAGTCATAGGGTTAACATATCTAGGCCAAAACCATTTTAAAATATTCAACGGTTGGTTGAACATATGGTTTTCCAAAGATCTTCTCCAAGGAAAAGAAGTATTATAATTAGCGACTTGTGGAACATAAGGTGGTATATCATTAACATTGGTCCACATTGGTCTAGATTTCCTAGAATCACCACACCTACTCATTCTTTGCTCATGATAATCACAATCCTTAATTAAATGAGATTTACTTCCACACACAAAACATTTCTTACAAGAGAAGATTTATTCAAACCAAAAGAAGTATTCTTACAAGCAAAAGTATTCAAACCAAAACCATGAAAAAATTGTTTTAACGGTATTATTATGCAAAGAATTAAAAGCAAGTCTTGAGAGGCAACTGTCTTGGAAGGGCATTCCTTGGCAACAACTCTGTCATGCTTATTGGTAGTCTTGGGTGCGGGGGTGAAGACTTGGGAAGGTCGGACTTGGGAAGGTCGGACTTGTCATTTGAATCACACTCAGAGACCACTTGCTTGGAGGACTTGTCCTTTGTAACACAAGAGACAAAGTCATTAGTAGAAGTATTAGGTGCAGCAAGACTTTGCCTTTTGCCATCTGGATGGTGTGATCCATCAAAGTCATTAGTAGTGGAAAGGTCAATGGGCATGTGCTCACCTCTAATTGGTCCACGAACGGCATGTAGGTCACCTTCTTTCACAAAATGTGCTAGGCTGCTTGGTGTAGATCTCGTGTGTCATCTCTAGCTTCTAGGCCTACATATTTCTTAAAACCTAAAGCCATTTGTAGAATTGGGAGCTTGATCGCTATAAATGAGACTAGCTAACTTACTCCCATTCATCATCCACTCATTATTCCTAGCAATTTCCTCCTTAAGTTTCTCCTTAAGCTCTAGATTTTCGACTCTACATCCGCTTAACTTCTCGGACCATTTTAATTCATTTGTAGCACATTCGAGATCTCTTTCTAAAACACCTATTTTCTCACCATAAGCTATTTCATTCTTTTGTAACCATACCTTTTGTCTTTCTAGTGTTTTAAAGCTGTTTATAAGCTTCTACTTCCACATAGCATTCATTATATTTTGGTTCCATAATATCATAAGCTTGTTTGAGTTCATTATAACGTTCACTACAACCAAACAAACAATGGTTTGTACGAGAGATGCCCATCAAGGCAATCGATCATGCCTATCCTCCTCAAGTACGACTGCAATCAACCCAACATTCTCGTAACCATCATTGTCATCCTCTTCATGTTGTTTCCATCCACATTGCTATCAAGAGTGACCAAAGCGGTTGATCCTTTTGAATTTCCTGCATCCTTACGTCTCACCGATAAGTGGAGTATCTTGTCTCATCACCGACTTTCTGTCTTTGCATTCTACGGAAAAGTGACCCATCTGTTGGCATGTGAAGCATTTAACCTTCCTTTTGTCAAACCTTGTTTGGATCCGTCCTTTGAACCCAAATCTTCTACCGACTTTGCGCTCAAAGTTCTTGATATCCATGGAAATCATGGCCACTTGCCACTTCACTTCATCTCTTCCATGTCAAGCGGGTCCACCCGATCAAAATCCTCATAAGCCGCCTTCTGCGAGGATCATAATCGACAAAGAAGGTTCAAGTACATCTTCCATAATTCCACCGGATCTAGGAAGAGCTTGATGAAGGAGCGATTAGATGATGATGGATATGAGCTTGGAAAATAGCTTGACTTTGGAGTAGAGGCTCCAACAAATGCGATATGACTAGCGATGAAGATGATCGAAAAGGGCTTCTAACATCATGTTCAAGAGCTTTAAGTTTGTTATAAAGCTCATCAAAAGTCATCATGTCAAACCACCTTTAGCTTTTAAAGCTATGCTCACATGTAGCAGGGATGGAGTAAGGACCTCGAAACTTAGAGTTCTGATCATCATTATCGCCGCACATGGTGATTCAACTGACTTAAGATTTTGTGAAACTTATCATAGCCCTTGTGAATTCCTTCCTCTTGAGAGATCGAAAGTCCCAAATCTTGTCTTAGCATCGACTTCTTGATCTTGGACTCCTCATTCCCACCGAACGCCTTAATCGCTAACCGATATCTTTGGCATCTTGCATGAAGTGAAAATCACTCAAGTGATCCTCGGGAATAGCTTGCGTAAGAATAGTTCGACCTTTGTTTCTCTCTCGAATCGCAGCAACTCTTGGCGAGTTTAGGAGGAACATTCATCATATTACCAATGACATCCGTGGTAGTCCTCTTCAAACTGTTCCTTTCAAAATTACACGCCATAGATTCCAATCAATGTTGGAGATCCAGTTTGCATCTTCATAGCCCAAAGATCATATTCCTCCCTCTTAAGATAAGGAAACTTAGCATTGCTATTAGACGAGACTTAGTTCTTTGCAGATGGGTGGAGTTTTGGTTGTTGGTGAGTTCGATGTCGACATCTGAACCGGGCATGATGTTTTGTTATGGTTGTATGGGTGTTTAGAAAAGCTTGTCCTTAGTATCGTAGAGACTCTCACGAGGCTCGATACCACTTGTTGAAATGACAAAGACCTTGATAGATCTTGAGCTCGTGGATCGTTATGTATGCCTATGTAATCACAAGCACCATAAAGACAATCTCTACAACTAATGTTTATCGTGAATATAAACACAAGTAAATAACTAAGAACTTCTTGATCCTCTATGGATCTTTATATTAACTAAAGCGAGTTTTTCAATCGGTACATAAACCTTTCTAATGTGTTCCTTTTATAGATAAGGAACCCTAAACAATATCGCTAAACCGTTTCCCAAGAAACGTATAATCATAAAACTAATAAAGATATACACAATCACTTCCTAATAAAGCTCATGTATATCCACACTAAATAAACTAAAT
The DNA here is from genome assembly GCA_022545495.1 of Chrysanthemum lavandulifolium. Taxonomy (NCBI): domain Eukaryota; kingdom Viridiplantae; phylum Streptophyta; class Magnoliopsida; order Asterales; family Asteraceae; genus Chrysanthemum; species Chrysanthemum lavandulifolium. The sequence continues at coordinate 226,938,583 of CM040238.1, read as the reverse complement.
ACGGAATAAACACTTCCAGAAACAAACTAATCACTATTATTCTTCAGAGAATAAGTCTTGATGAATCCACTTCACTTGATGAAAACACTTGGCATTAATATCGGCATAATCGGACTTTCACATAATTCCCAACACTTATCAAAGCAAGTCTTTGGTGGAAACACCGAAAAGCAAGTCAATAGCGGAGATGGAAGTTTCCGCAATCATAGAGGAGGATGGTCCCACATGGATGACACCAATTGCGATTTCTTAAGCAAAGGGACATTACCCCAAGAATGACGAAAGCTCGCGAGAATCGGCGCGCCTGCCGCAGAGATTCGAATGCTGCGCGACAACATCTTGTATCGGCGTTCTTTCCTCCAACCATGGCTTCGATCGTCGGCCCGTATAAGCAAATTATGTGCGAGAAATCCATGAGGGTTCATGTAGCATGCACGCAGACCACGGTCTGTTGTAGCACGCGCCATGCGATCGGGATACTCTCGGCCAACCATGCATAAAGATGCGGGATTTGATAAGGAAGTGCAATGATTGCCAAGTCCACGCACCCGTGCATCGCAAACCCACGGCATGAGTTAACACCAATCACGGCGCCATGGCCATTCTACAAATGGGGCATTGATATCGCGGTCCTTTTCCAATAGCGTGAAAGGTCTCAAGTTTCTCATAGTCGCTATAGACTACTTCACCAAGTGGATCGAGGCAAAAGCGGTGGCGACAATTCACGGCAACCGGTAAAACGCTTTGTGCGGGACAACATTGTATGCCGCGGATTACCCGTGAAATCATCTCGGACAACGGGAAACAATTACTGCGACAACCCTTTAAAGATTGGTGCGAAAGTTAAACATCACCAACACTGCGTCGGTTACGCACCCACAAACCAATGGTTTAGTCGGCGCGCAAACCAAGCTGGGTGAAGGAATCAAAGCACGCTTGGACAAGCACAAAGGAAGGTGGGTGAAGAACTTTCACATGTATTATGGGCACACCGCACCTCGGTTAAAACCAAAGACAGGGGATACCCCTTCTCTCTTGTATCACGGGATGAGTCGTTATACCAACCGAGATCGGCATGCCAACTATCCGCCTGCCGCGAGATTAATGTGACTACAAACGACGACGAAAGACGTGTCGACTTGGACCTCTTGGAAGAAAGAGCGAGCAGCGGCTATCTGGGAGGCAAGGTCGAAGTCAAAATGAAAGGATAATATGATGCCAAGGTGCGCAGTGTTTCATTCGCACTGGTGACTTTGTCTACCGCGACAATGAGGCAAGCCGCGCGAAGATACTGAGTAAGCTCGGACCAAAGTGGGAAGGACCTTATGAGGTTCTTTGAAGCAGCAGGCAAAGCGCTGCATCGGCTACGAGGTTTGGATGGTCGTGACCTACCGCGCACATGGAATATCAGCAACCTCAAGAGGTGCTACCTATAAGAATTGCTACGGCATAGCGCGCAGACGCTCCGCACTTTCAGTGCTCAATAAACATTCATGTACTCAGTTTTTATTTTTCATATTTACTGTTTTCTTTGTTATTTCCTGATAAACTTGCAAGTATTAATAAAAACGTCGCGGTTTCTAGCTAACTCCGCGACACATTTTAAGTTGTTATCTCCATATACTGTATGCTTTAACAATTTTTTATTTTGCCCACGATGGCGTGCATGCACTACGAACAAACCCACGATGGTAAAAGGATAAGTTGACCTACTAACTAACTTATTGAGTAAGAGGGCTGCAAACCCATCAATCTTGGATCACGCATCCTTGTTAAACACCTTGTTCTCAAGGCGTTGGAATAAGATATGTGCGCATCCTCGACGGTTCTTGTGATGTCGCACGCACGCGTTTAACAAGCCGGGAACCAAGATACTTGCTTCCTTAATAAGATATTTACTGACCTGGCAATATCATTACATACACGGTTATGATTAAATACTTAGAATTATTTTCCAAGTATACTATAATTTTCATACACGACTATGAATTTCTTACATTGGCAGACAGATATGTATACATTACAAATGCCTACAAGCAACAAGCAAAAAAGAAATTTTTATTTATAACTACGAGTTATTACAAACGATATCCAACATATCCGCTACAAGCTACTAGAACGCCTAAGTGACGAAGTGCCAACATGACTTGTCGCTTCTTTAACTTCGCTGATGCTCTTCAACACATCTGAATCATTAGGCGACACAGTGGCCACACTAACTGGCACTCCATCAGACCTCGGCAAGTGAGCCGCACCAAGTCCACACAAAATGGCCTTACCGCAATACCTTTTTCTTGGCAAGGCGGGTGGCATGCGCTTCAAGACCTCCTTTAGAGGTACCTCTTCTCCAATGCAAAGGGATTACGCCTATCCTAGGACGCCTTGAAAGATGGGTACTTGGAGCTGCGACTCATGAGGTTTCAAAAAATAATCCGGCTGTGTGTCGGCATCCTCAGCACGATGACGTGCCAATGTCAACCCGGCCATAATAACACTTATCGGATAATCTTGGTCGCGCTCAAGCTCCGAAATCATTGGGAGCTCTAGGTCTTTCATCTTTTGCATGGCAGCGACCAAATGATCATAGGATTCAGCATTATAACCCGGTACCTTATCAACAGGTGCTTTCAACAGTTTTGCTTCATGGAGTTGTTCCACTGCCTCTGATTTACCACGCTCTAAAGCGCACTGCACAACCTCCCCAAATGAATTCACTACCTCTGTTGACTCTAGGGTACTAAGCGCAGCCAATCGGAGACCGTGGCCTATGAGCCACCGCGTTATTATCAACGACATAAGTCATGGATACAATTCTTCATCGTACTCGATGCTCAGCTTACGCAGCTTTGCCTCCTGTACCTCCAAGGACCAGCTCACAGTATTCCCCAGCTCCCCCAACTGCGCAAACAAACTTTCTTTGCCCTGTTCCAAATGTTTTAGTGCCCAGCAGCACGCAGACTTATACCTGGCAGCATCGGCACGCTCTTGATTCATTTGGCACATTAGCGCCATTTTATCCTCGGCCTGTTTTTGCGCATATGCGCTGAGACCAGTAGCCTCTGCACGGGCGCTATCCAGTTGCGCTTGGGTGCTTGAAAGCTGCGCCTCCAACAGAGCTATTGCTTGGTCCTTCTTTGAGCTTTGGTCCTCTCCACCAGATACTTGATCTCTCAGCTTCACAATCAACGAAGCCTGATGGGCGGAGACTTGAACCAATTCTTCAACTAATTGATCCAGGGGCACGTCTGCATCAGCTTGGTTTTCATTCTCCTGGCTCGGCGGCTCAGAATGCGCTGGACTCGCCTTGGGTGGTGATTCTATGACCTGCTCCATCCTGCGAAGGATCACCAGTGCCATGTTAGAATCACAATTAGCACATTCACCAACTAACAGAAGGTTATACATGTATGGATTAACTTACTTTGGCTCCGCCTCATCGGCAGATGGGTGCGACGATGCTTCATCAGTGGAGGACAACTCCACAGTTTGAATCACAGGACGCTTCTTCCTTGACGGACCCGCACCATGATCTCCTCGGGTCCTTTTGCGACTAAGCGCACCTTCCTCTTCTTCTTCCTCTTCAGGATGAGCTCCAGCTATGGGCGCTGACTGCGCTACCAGCGACGTTACCTCAGGATTGGGGCGGCTCTGTAGCGGTGTTGCCTCCACTGCAACGGAGGAACTAGTCCCTGTATCCCCGGCAGCCAGTTCCATGACACGCCCTTCAGTTGCAGCTAAGATAGGCTCCTCGTCATCCCTCAACGGTCTTACTCCTGTCTTTACGGCTACGGGCTTCGCTAGCTGTACGACGGTAAATAGATCCATCTCTGCGCAAGACAAAACACATATACAAACAGGTTATATAATGCGCGAAAAAGACGGAGATTACTCTTACATTATTTATACGCAGAGGTACGGAGGAATAAGTACCCACCCTGGCCATTGGCGTCTAAAAAGATAGGGATCTCATCTTGGGCCAAAATAATTAAGGTGATCCCATGTGCACCAAAATCCCTCGGGATATGCACTAATAGGATGCGGTTCGCATTTATCAATTCGCATCCTCGACATTATAAGACCTGCAATGGGCACTCATCCTCTGTAGTGTTCCTCGAGTATAGAACTCATAATTCCACGGAAACATGTATCATCTACCCGGAAGAAATACTCCTCCAATTCCTAAGGCGTCTAATTTATCATATAGCTACTGCATCTCACGCGCGTTTCGAAAAAGTTACCCACCCATGCGCCCACGTAGTGTGGTAAAAGGCACGGAATAAGTTGATGGTGGGATTAATCCCCAGCAAACGGCAATTTACTTCGAAGTTGGTAATTTTGGCCGCGCCGATGCAGTGTAACTGCGATATATGTAGTGTATAATAATTTAACACATCGCATAGAAAGCGTGACAGGGGCACACGTTGATTCGCAAATTCGAATAATCGTGTGTATACACCCACTTTCCCTTCGGGGAAATCCGCAATCGTGGCACGCGCATCCGGAACCACTGGATGCACGTCCCGGGGTATAAAGTAATCTGAGGTAAATTCCATCAGATCGATCAAATTAAGGTCGGAGGTGAATTCAGACAACTGTTTAACCATGGTTATATGTTTTTCTGCTATCACGCATGCGCGGTTACCTTTGTGGTTGATTGCTTTTGGGGATAACGACTCTTAAGCTTTAGAAATGGCGGAAGGTGTTTTTACTGTGAGGAATCCGGTGAAAATGAATCCCCAAGTTATATACTTCTCCTCTTCCACACGATTGGCGCCACGTGGTTTCCACTAGTCTTCATTGTGTGGTCGAGATGACTTGATGTGACAACGGGGCAGTAACTTTCCCCCGATTAACGAGGCCTTGACTATTCACATGGATGTCTCGATACATTGCACCTACGGGTAGGTGTATGGCTTCTTTGATACGTTTCGTACATTATTTGTTTTTTGGACTACGCTCATTAGTCTAGCATCCGCAGTTACGCACTGCGCATACTAGACTGGGGGGACATGATGACGTATAGTCTGGTGTCGGGCCATGAACCCGACCATAGCCCAATACTTACAAGTCCAGCACGACTTGGGCCAATATCAATAAAGGCTTGGGCTCACGAAGCCCAAGCCCAAATCTATTCTGGAATAGATATCCGATATCTTCTAAAATAAGAAGATAATCATTCCCAACCGACTTAGGCGGGATCGCCGAAAGTTGGGAACACGGAACCAACAAGGATTCCGTGCGTATATAAAGGGATCATACCCTCGTTTAAGGTGCGATCTCGTAACCCTAAAACTCCTTAAACCCTAAACCGATTACTTACTCTCACGGGAGGATAATCGTGGAGACAATCCCACGGTAAGCCTAACGGTGTTTCTTGTCTCTTAGTGCGCAGGTCTCAAGCAGCAATTCTCAATTGGTACGAGAACCGAGCTCCAAATCGAGAACGTCCAACTTTTGTATCAACATATAAGGAGTAGAAATTTGATATAAAAAAAAGAGTAGATGAACTCTAAGTCCTCAAGATCGGGCGTAAATGCATAATACGCACCACTACAAGAATCTGTGATCATGCATGACTATGCGTGATATCTATTAGACCATAATCATCACATGTGGTGGGTGATCAATTTTTGTGTTGGTTTAGTGATTAGGGCGTCAATCAAACGAAACTTACTTTTATTTTGTGTATATGTGTGTTGTGGGATATATTTGTATTTAACCGATATATGTTTATGTGATGAATTTGGTGTTAATAATTATGACAGAGTTTGTGGTTCATTTGATGGTGAAAGTGGACGTTGATTTGGTGAAGATGTAGCACCGACCACACCATCACCACCAAACGTTATTACACCCGCTCTAGCTATTGGTTGCGGCCTGGCGGGTGACGTGATTAATTCCTAGTGGTAAATTTTCAGTGATCACTTTAAAGTCTAACGTAAAACTAATATCATATTATTAATTAAAAGGTTGTTGATACGAGAATTTCTGTCATTAGGCAAGATGTCCAATTCTAACAACTACGTTTTGACAAATGAATGTGACTTATTAATGGGTTTGTTGGATGGTAAAACTTATACTCTAATAAGTTTAGAGGTTAATTTGTGTTGGACCATTTCAAAGCTTAATGATTTTTTATTAGGATTTAAACATAAAATATCATCAGTGTAAATAAAGTCCTTAAATGATAAAACATTCAAGGAGTTATCTCCAGATTTTTTTAAAAACTAAAGAAAGTCTCACATTTTCCTGAGACGGAACTATAGAAGCAGTAGTTGATTGGGTTGAGTCCAAGGTCCAATTTGTACATAATGTAAAGTTCAAGGATGTAATTTATACATAAGTAGCTTAATGTAATTAGAGGGAAAGTTAGTTATAACTCCTCCTTAAATACTTTGTAAATCAACACATTTAGTTTAATCAATCCAAAAAAAAATTCCCAAATCCTTTCATTTCAGTATGTGTTTTACTGTGTGTTTTTTATCTTGTGATTCTTGTTTACATGGTATCAGAGAGTTTAACCAAGATTCTCTCTTATTTGAATCACTAAATTCGTGTTCAATTCAATTATAAGTTGTTAGGTTGATTCTTGAGATCAATTCTTGATTCTAAATCAGTCTAATTGATTGATTATTGTGTTAATTGATTCAGTTTTAAGTGTGATTGTGTGTTTGTTGTAAACTGTGCTTCCACAAAGTAAAGATGAGTGCTGCTAGTATTCAGTCCAGGGTAATGTTGATATCAATTATGTTCAAAATCCACTATTCTTGCATCTTCAGATGGTCCGGGATCGTTTGCTATTCAAGAAAAGCTGGTAGGTGCTCGGAACTATCGTTCTTGGAGGAGGTCTGTGGAGATTGGCTTGTCAACAAAGAGGAAATTAGGGTTCATAAGAGGTACTATCCATAGATCTTCAGATCTTCTTTTGTCTTATCATTGGGAAACTTGTAACAATATGGTGATAAGTTGGTTAATGGCTTCTGTGTCTAAGTCTATTGCTAAGTCAATAATGTTCATTGGGACTGCTTATGAGATTTGAATTCAGTTAGAAAAGAGGTTTGAATTAAGTAATGGGTCAAGAAAGTATAAGTTGAATAGGGAAACTTATGATATTGTGCAGTCTGAGCAGTCAATAAGGGAGTATTACACAATAATGAAGTGTGTTTGGGAGGAATTAGACTCAATGAATGTTTTTCCTAGGATTACTAGTGTTACTGCTGAGATCACTGATTTCTTGAATGCCATTAATACTCAGAAAGAATAACAAAGGCTCTTTTTGTTTTTGAATGGTCTGGATGAACATTATTCTGCACAAAGGAGTCATTGTTGCTTATTTCACCATTGCCTAGTGTAGAATCTGCTTGTGCATTGCTTCAACAGGAAGAATCACAGAGGGAGGTGTTTGGTAGATCTTTGGATTCTTCAGTTGAAACAACTGCACTGTATACAAAGGTTGGGAGTAAAGAGAAGTGTTCAATTTGTGGTTATAAGTGGCATCCATCAGATAAGTGTTGGGAGAAAATTGGCTATCCAGTTTGGCACTATAAGTACAAGCAAAGTCAGTCTAAGAACAAGGGAAAAAGTGTGGTTAAACCAGCAGTGTTTCAGCCTAGAAGAACAGTTGCAGGAGCTACAACTGAGTCATCTAGTCACATCATGTTTACTTCCAAGAAATTTGAACAGCTAATGAGGAGTTTGCCCCAGTTTAACTTTGCGGATTTGATGAACTCTGCTGATGCTGATAAAGAACTTGACAATGAGTTTGTTGCAGGTATATATCTCGGTACTCCTGTTTGTCATGTTCTAAAGTAGTCATTCATTGGTGAATTATTGATACAGGGGCAACACCACATGACACAAGTAGTTATAGAGTTATTTGAGATTCCATGCTTAATTTTAAGTCCTTAATAACTCTACCTAATGGTCAAACCACTGACAATTCTCAAATAGGAAATTCAAGCTTAAGAATGGAATTTTATTGAAGGATGTTTTAGTGGTTCCAAACTTCAAGTTTAGCCTTCTATATGTGACAAAATTGATATAAGATAACAATTTTTTTGTTTCTTTGAATCCAAAATTTTGTGTCATCCAGGACTTGACAACAAGGAAGGTTCTGGGTTTGGGTAAGAAAAGGAATGGCCTTTATCATTTGCTCAATATTCCTCTTGATCAAATTCACTCAAAGTTGTAGTCTATAGTGGTAACAACTATGGAAGATTTTAGTTTGTTTTCAATTTTTTCCAATTCTATCAATCAATATAAACATGATGCTAGTGTTTTCCCAAACTCATACTCTTTGTGGCATCATAGATTAGGACACATGTCAAATGCTAATCTCAAACATGTACCTTGTGATTCTGTTTCAAAACTCAAGGCTAATTCTGAATTATGTCCTTCTTGTCCCATGGCTAAGTTCACAAAGTTGCCATACCCATACAGTTAGTCATATGCAATTGAGCCTTTTAATTTGATACACATTGATATATGGGGTCCAATAAGGTCACTACAAATGGAAAATTTAGATATTTTCTTACCATTGTTGATGACTGTAGTAGGGCTACTTGGACTTAATTGTTAGTTCAAAAATCAGATGATGCATCAGTACTAGTTGCTTTTGTCAAGTTTGTTAAGACACAGTTTGAAATAACATTTAAAGTAGTCAGATCAGACAATGCTTTAGAGTTTCTAAAAGGATCACTTGGGCCTTGCTTTGTTGATAAAGGGATAGAGCATCAAACCTCGTGTGTAGACAGACCTCAACAAAATGGTAGAGTAGAGAGAAAGCACAAGCATATTTTGGAAGTAGCTAGGGCATTAAGGTTCATGCTCATCTTCCACTACATTATTGGGGAGATTGTGTTTTAACTTCTACATTCCTAATAAATAGAACACCCTCCTCAATTTTGAAGCATAAAACTCCCGATGAATTTCTCCTTAATAGGAAACCTGACTATACTCAACTAAGGGTGTTTGGTTATGGCTAGCAACCCTGATAGAACAGCTGATAAATTCTCCCCAAGAGGTGTTCCATGTATGTTTTTGGGCTATCTTCAACATCAAAAAGGTTACAAGTTGCAAAACTTTCTTACTAATGTAAAGTTTGTGTCAAGAGATGTTCAATTTTATGAAAAAATGTTTCCCTATTCTAAACCACATATGTTAAAACTGCTACATCCTCTACCTTCTTCTACACCTCAACCAACCCACTAGTATAATGACTATGCTACTACCACATCTGCTAATGTATCCTCTAGACCAACAATTGTATCTACTCCTCTTGTACCACCAACTGATGAGACGCCTGAAGTGCAACCACCACCTCATGCTTTAAATGTTGAACCTGGTCACAATCAGTCATCATCTGTACCTGATCCCAGAAGGTCATCAAGAGCTACTTCAACTCCTTCATGGATGAAAGATTATATTACTCCCACTGTTCCCATATCAAAGCAAGTTACTGCTACTCATGTTCATTCACAGTTTTAAGCTTTTATTATTGCATTGCTTTCACAAGTTACTCCCACTTCCTTTCAAGAAGTTGTTAAGCAAAAAGAGTGGTGTTGGCTATGGATGATGAACTGATAGTTCTAGAGTTGAATGGCACTTGGGAAGTAACAGACTTACCACCACTCAAAAAGGCAATTAACTGTCATTGGATCTTCAAGACTAAGTTGAAAGCAGATGGTACTCAAGACAGAAAGAAAGCAAGGTTAGTGGTCAATGGGACTAGGTAGAGAAAGGGAGTTTACTATAAGGAGAAATTTTCTCCAGTGGCCAAAATGGTCACTGTGAGAGCTTTGTTAGCTGTAGCTGCAAAGAAGAATTGGGAAGTCTGTCAAATGGATGTTTCTAATGGATTTCTTCATGGTGATTTGCTTGAGGAGGTGTATGTGAAGCTACCTTTGGGGTATATTGGTGAGGGGGAGCCTGCTCAAGATATTGCTAGGTATAGCAAGTTCTGCAAGTTAAATAAATCCTTGTATGGGCTTAAGCAAGCACCAAGTAGTGGTTTGAAAAATTGTCCTCTGCTTTGGTATCCTTTGGTTATGTTCAGTCAAAGTCAGACTACTCGTTGGTCACTAAGAAAACTGAGACATCTTTCACTGCAGTTCTAGTGTATGTTGATGATTTGTTGATCACTGGAACACATACATAAGATATTCAATCCTTAAAGTCTCAGTTGAAATCTTATTTTCATATGAAGGACTTAGGATCTCTGAGTTCTTTCTTGGGTTTGGAAGTGTCTAGGAGTGAACAGGGCATTTTCATATCACAAAGAAAGTATACAATGAATTTGCTGCAAGAAGCAGATGTAGTTAATTCTAAGCCTTACAAGTTACCAATGGATCAACATGTGAAATTACAAGCTGATTAGGGTACTCCTTTGCCTGATACTTAATCTTATAGAAGACTCATTGGTAAGTTGATTTATCTAACAATAAACAGGCCTGAAATCTGCTTTACATTTCAAGTTTTATGCTAGTTTATGCCGCAACCTACATCAGTACACATGCAGGCTGCTAAGCATTTGCTAAGATATCTTCTAAACAATCATGGTCAAGGAGTTTTACTGGCTAATAGTTCTGTTGTACACCTCACTGCATACTATGATTCAGACTGGGAAAGTTGCCCAATGACAAGAAGATCTACTATTGGATATTGTATTTTGCTAGGTGATTCACCCATTTCATGGATGTCCAAGAAGCAAACTGTAGTCTCAAGGTCATCAGCAGAAGAAGAGTATAGAGCAATGGCTCTAACGTGTTGTGAAGTCACTTTGTTGTTCAGCTTGTTAAAAGACTTGGGAATCAAAGACTTAGGGCCAGTTGATTTGAAGTGTGATAACCAAGCTGCAATTTACATAGCTTCAACCCTGTTTTCCATGCTAGGACAAAACACATTGAGGTGGATTATCATTATGTCAGAGATCAAGTCAAGTCAGGTGCTATTCATCCATTCTATGTCCCATCCAAGGCTCAAGTATCGATGTTTTACTACGCTTTCTGAGTTGAGGAGCATCAACAACTATTACACAAGTTGGGAGTTTAAGATTCTTCTCACTCTCAACTTAAGGGGGGGTAGATAAGCAGTAGTGGAGTGGGCTAAGTCAAGGGTTCAGTTTGTACATAATGTAAAGTTAAAGGATGTAATCTATACATAAGTAGCTTAATTGTAATTAGAGGGAAAGTTAGTTATAACTCCTTTTTAAATACTTTGTAACTCAACACATTTCAGTTTAATCAATCCAACAAACATTCCCCAAATCCTTTCATTTCACTATGTGTTTTACTGTGTCTTTTTGTATCTTGTGATTCTTGTTTACAGGAACACAATAAGTAAAGCCCCTAAACCTGAAAGAAGATGATGGGGTCGGTGGTGATGACAATAACTCACCGACTCCCAAGATCTCCTCAACATGTCAAAGACATTTTGAACTTAGATAGATAAAGAAAAATATCTAAGTCTCTAAAAGAATAGGTGAAAACTTTCTTTGGAAAATAAGTGAAAGGCACATATCAAAAAAAAGTCAATAAAGTACATGTGTTGGTAGATAAAGGAAAAGAGTTGTCAAAATTGTTCCCTAAAGTGGTCTTGGACACATTACAAGAATAAAAGCATTTAATATAGTAAGGTACCACGGTAACTTTCTTGTTAGATGCTTAACACGTTGTTATTACCCCACGGGTATCCACCTCGATCTTTCCCTAAATAAAGAGAATGTGTAAATGAGTAAATGCACCTCTTACAATTACTATGATACACATTTATGAGAGCAACTCCTCCAAGAACTAAGTCCTTAAACTAATTCGGTATGTTAGTATAGTTCTTGCTCAAACACATCTTTGGTTAATGTTTTTGATAGTGAGAAGATCACTATACTTTGTCATTCAGATTTGATTGTTATTCCGCAAACAATCATAGCAAATTATTTGATTCACTTCCAATAAAAATTCATACTTTGAAAAACAATGTGGTGTATCTTGTTTGACCCACTTTACATATTCTTTCTTTAAACTGTTTAAACATACATTCGATGACATGGAGAGTGATTTTACTTAGTTATCTTAGATTACAATCACTCTAAAAGGAACAACATGTGGTATAAAAGCAGTTTGATTTATAAAACTTAAAAAAAAAAAGGCTACTTAAAAGTTTTTAAAATTAATTTTCTACCATGTTAACACCTGATGTACCTCAACTTCTAGATTCAAATATTAGTAGTTATGTCAATGTTGCTTCAAAACTTGGACAGTTTTACCAAATAGAAGAAAAGGTTTCTCGACATATTTTGGTATGGAACTTTAGCTTATAAAGGTTCTTAATGATGGTCCATATGTTCCTAAAGCAGTTGTTGGTCTTAAAAACATGAAGGTAAATATAACAATGATGAAAGAAAGAGGTCAACAAGGCCAACACCTCAAAAGTATCATTATATCATGCTTACCGGATTATGTGATGGAATCGGACTTTGAGGACCTTGATTCTAAAATGACATGGAAGACTTAATTCTAGACTTTGAGGGACCTTACGAGTTAAATAAAATATAGTAATGGGTCTAAATCGCGATACCTTCAAAAATATTGAAGGTGAAATCGTCTCCCAAACATTCACGGATACAAAGTTCTTATGAATGAACTAGTGAATGATGGTGCTAACGCTTTAAATCATGAAATTAATGTTGGTTTTGTTAACAACCTTCCAAAGAAATGGATGAGCTTTAATCAAGGTCTAAGGAACTATAACCATGTCAGAGGTAATGACTTGGCCACACTTTATGAAAAATTCAAATATGAAGAAAGGTTAATAGACAAAATCTATGCACATAAGACCAAGAAAGCCCTAACCAAAACCATTCCCATATCAACTACTTTTTCTGTAACTCTATTGTTCAGAACTTCCAAGATGACCCCTTTGATGAAGAGGACATAAGAAGTAGCCAAGAGTACATGGATGACCCGAATGAAATATTTTTGGAAAAGGCTCTTTTAGCCAATTCTAAGAGATTCTTCAAAAAGAATCCATCCACGTTCAGTGGCTCAAAATCTTTTGAAAAACTAAATATTTTAAGTGTGGCAAAAATGGACATTTTGTTATAGATTGTTTTTCAAAAACATCATCACCATCTTATTCATCTCCTCAACAACACATATTTCAACCAAAACTTATCACTTCAGCTCAAACCTTTTGAAGTAGTAAAACTAAACCAAATGTTCAGAAATACCACAAAGCTAAATATAAAAATGCCAAAGCTAAAGTAGCGGTCTTAAACTCCAGTGGCTCAACCTCTCAGCCTTCTCAATCATCCCAAGCAAGAAATAAGGGGCTTGTAGTTGAGTCATATGATTGGGATGAAGAAGAAGTGTCATCTGATGTTGATGAAAAAGTTATTGCTGGAAAAGAACAAGCAAGATATGGAGAATGGGTTGATATCGCTATCAAAAAGGTATACAAAGTTCTAGAAATGGAGGATAATGATGATAGGAAATTATTTATTGATTATGCATGTGTAGACTTTAGATTTGTAGAAGAACAAAGATTTAACCTGATGTCAAAACACATGAATTTAGTTTTAGAACTGAATACATGCAGGGAAGAATTGCTAGAGCTGAAACAAGCTAAACTTACTGCCCTTACAATTCAACATTCTAATACTGAGATGTTGAAAGAGAACCAGGCCCTTAGGAAAGAACTTAATGAAGTTAAGTCCATCCTAAGTCTTGGTTCAATAGCTTAGATATTGTTTATCAGTAAACAAATTCTAAATCAAAATCCAAAGATGTTAGGGGTTGATCAAGTCACTAAATGTTCATCTAGCACTGAACCTAAGGATCTAAGTTTTTGTAAAATCATAAACGAGATATGATCATGAGATTCAAAAGATTGGGTTGATCGATTTTACCCTACTAAAATGCCAAATTGGAACACTGGAAGAATCTTAGCCCTTGAATTTCAATCACCTGAACCTAATGTCACTGAATTTTCAAAAACCTCAATGACTAAGTCTAAATCAGCGGATGAATAAAACTCAATGGAAATAACCCCACTTTCTCCTTTGAACAATCTTCAGGGAGCTTAACAAAAATCTGGGACAAGCACCAAATCACCTGATCGGTTAGCTCATGAGTTGATAATCCACCAAATACTAATATTCAGTATCGAGAAAAAAAAAAGCCTACAGGGCCGATTAATCAACGCCTAGGTGCTAATCGCCTGCCATCCTTTTCGACTTGTGCAAATCAGTCAACAATGGTCAACCCGTCAGAAACCTACAAATCTCACTGAAATACAACAAACTCGTCGGAAACTTATTTTAATCACTTATAGTCATTGTTTATATCTATTGTAAGTTGTTTTTTAAGGAAAATCTTTCCGGAAATACCCATAATTTTCTAAAATACCCAAAACTTGCTGGAAATGCTAATCCGTTAAATTACCGATTAATCCCGCTTAAACCAACCGACTACCAATTCGTGATTTTTGCAACTTTGCTTATATAAAAATAATTGTGTTGATATTAAAAACCTTGTGAATGTTTATATTAAAGAAACGCACTATTGTTCATAAAACTAGGCACACGTGCCATATTAGCTTGAGTATTACCATAAGGCACATTATTGATGAGAAACATAAATTTCATAATCTTTTCATTTGCGAAACATAAAATTTGATTTTAAACTAGCATGTTTTGGAGCATTTTTATTACATCGAGGAGGATACCCGATCATATCAAAACACATCTCAATAGTATGACCTACTTTACTACAATTTTTACAAGTACAATTTGGATTAGGTCTTCTCTTAAACCAGCATTCACAACATAAATTCTAGCTATGATTATGTTTTACATAGCTACTTTACTACTTTACTACTTCAATTGATTATGTTTCAAAACATAAATTCTAGCACAAGTACACTTAGGCAATTTAGTTAGAATATCAATTTTTTTCCAAAAAGAATTTAGCTATGATGCCATGTTTAAGTTAGAAACATGTATCAATGAACTCAACCAACCATTTTTTAGTTCAACTTTATTAATCAAACAATATACAAAAATAGAAACATATACTCCTCAAGTTTGTGCTAAACAAGGAAACAAACAACAATAAATCTTCGCTACAACATTCAAGAATCAACAATAAACTTACAATTTACAACCTGCACTTATGAGAAAGACAAAAACATTCCTTTATATATAAAAACTCATAATACATTTATTTACCTGATTGGCAAAAATAGTCCTTGTAATATTTGGATAGTATATCAAGAGTAAGTCTGACTATTTTAGATATAATCAACTACTTTAAACTAATGTTTATTATGATTGTCATTATGAAATCAAAGTTAGTGATGAGTAAAGTTCAATTTAGACTCAAAATTTATTAAAGACTCAATGAACCAATCGTAACTATTTATTTTTTCATTAAATTAAAAAACCCCACTTTCATATAAAAAAAGAAAAATATATCTCACAAACCGTTAATCGTTACATAAAACAAATCATATAATCGCGGTGAGAATCAAATCATCTTTTTATAGAGGGACACTTTTATATACTTTCGACGAACTTTTTCTTTCGATTTTTTTCAGTAACTTTTGGAAAATCACATGTGATTTGTATCACAAATCACATGTGATTTATGAAATCACACATATGATTGATTAAATCACACATGCGATTTATGAAAACACATGTGATTTTTCCAGACGTAATTGAAAAAAAATCGAAAAAAAGTTCGCCAAAGATATCGTCATGTCCGTCTGTGAAAGATGAATACTGCGTCAATGGTGTATTTTTTCAATTAACGATTTACCATTCACAAAATATATTATTTTAAAAAGAGAAGTGAAGATTTTTTTTTTTTTTTTTTTTTTTTAATGATAAAATAAGTAGTTATGAATGGTTCATTGGGTCTTTAGATAATTTTGAATATACATTAATCTCAACTCAGTTAGTGATAACATAAATATACCACTAGTGTTAATCATGATAAATACAGTTGAATCACTTTCTTTGAATACATTGAAAGAACTTGATATATCCAACTTTCCTATGTGTGTTTTATACGTACCATCAGCAACCACTTTAGCTTTGTCAGATTATGGTTTTCTATATATAGCATCAACCATTGGCCCAGGCCCACTAATATAAGAAAACCCTATCAAGTTTCTATCACCAATTAAAATGGGACGACTTTGGACTTAATTGTTCTCTATTAAATTACTGGTAAATCTTAGTCAATTTCTAACCTTTACGACTCGTTCTTAATATCAGAATACACGAGACCGGATAAGGCTGGGCATATAGTATTCTAGAGAAGCGATTAAGTTACTTAAATTTATGTCTAATGTCGTGATTAAATATGTGTGTCAGTCTTCCATATGTTGTAACAAACAGGCTCACTTTTTCATAAACAAATGAGCTAATGTTACACAAGTTAAGAAAATAGGAAATTTAGTTATACTTCCATAAAAGTTGGCATTGACTCCTCACTCGATATCGATTTACTGATTTAGCTTGTCTATAACATCCATGAATTTCAGAATATTGATTTACATATTAATACACACACAGGTTGCAAACACAAGCTGGTTTCATCCTATTTTTCACCTTACACATTGTTGTACACACTTGAGCTGTAGTACATTTAAAAAAAAATAGACAAAAATAACTTGATGTATGTCGTAAATGGTTGCAGAAACTACAAGATTACTTGTCACTAGATATTTTTTTAATTTGTTACAAGTGATGTAACGCATAAACAATTTAGATGTTTAGGAATAAGTTACTGTCAAGCAAGGTCAATGTAATTGACATATTTATTAGATATTATCTGAAAATTTCATCACTATTTTACATTTGAGAATACAATTAATCCAATGGTAGGGTAAACCATGTTGCGGTGATTCTTCATACTAATTCAATTTTTTTTAAATATAATTAACTTAATAATAATAAATTGAAACTATTTTTTACCGAATTATCTCACAATAACACCACATATTTATCTCACATATTCTAAGCTAGACTTAAACACACAAATAACCATTTGGTTGTGAGTTTCTCACACAACAACGAATACTATTGACATATAAACTCTTTAGTTATGATAAGTTGAAATAGTTATGTGTCTTTAAGGGTTTTTTCTTGCATAAGAGCATGGGGTGTGGTTGGCAACTCACTTGTCTTCATTTGGGCCTCACTTGTGCCACATCACCCGCATCACACTCACTTAAAAATACCCCCCAATCACAACTAACTCACTCTTCTTCATTTGGGCTCCACCCACTTTTTTTTTTTTTTTTTTTTTTTTTCTTTTCCATATTTTTCAAACAAAATAAATTTTATTCCATTCATTTAAATAAAAATACAAATACAATACGGAAAATAGAAAAAAACATACGATAAATATAAAAATCATACGAAAAATACATAAATCCTAAATCCTAATCTGAATACTCCTCGTTCGCAGAATCATACGAGGGAGGTATATAATCCTCGAGGCGAGACAAAGCTTCCTCGTCTACCGGAGATTCCTGCACCATCATCTTTGTTCACCCGATAGCTCCAATTGACTTTGGTGTTGATGTTGTTCGTTACCTTTTGAACACACCGCCACAACTTGTCAATTATTTCGTCATCTCTGTGGGCTTCCTCCTTCAGAAATTTCTCGATCACACCTTTTCGTTCAGTGCTGATGTCGTTGCAACTCTTGTAGTTTTCTCTCATCTGCAACTTCTCCGTCCTCCCCTACTCAAACACTTGGATGACGCATATAATAGCGTCTTTTCGAGCTTCATCGTCGTTATTGCATTGATTTTGAACGTACGTTTGCATCTCTTTAGCGGAATGCGGGAGACGGCAAGCTATAATAATCTTGCGTAAAGAGAGTGTGAATTTTGAAGTTGAATTGTGTTTGAGAAGTGTGATTTTTTTTGTGTAAATGTTGGTAATATTTATAGAGTGGGTAATATTTGAATTTGAAAAAAAAAAAAAAAAAAAAATGAGGGTTAACTGTTCTGTTTAAACGGTAATATTTAAGTTTATGCTTTGTCGTGTTTCTCGTCGTTGCACTGGCGAAACCACAACCGGCGAAGCCACATGGTGTGGTGGCGAGGGACGAAACGGCGTGGCGAGGAAGCCACGTAGGAGTGGCGAGGAGGACTCGTTGCTATACCCCATGCTCTAAGCGTTTCTTTAGAATGTTTGTGATTGCGTTTTCTAACCTGTCCTTAGTCTTTGACTCATCTATTGCATGAAAGAGACAATTGTCACTTCCTAATACAACGGATATTTTTATTTATACTACTTATAAATCATTTATGCTTAATCTTGAAAACTTAAAAAAATTAAAAATGAGTAAAGTGTTTTCCTTAAAATACCCCTTATTAATACCCATTAATGCTTCTTAAACTTAATCTTAAATGGCAACTTGTAACCTAAAAAAAAAGTGTAATTTAAATGAAAACTTTTTAATAAGACGCGGTTTTTAATTACTAAGCACAGCTACATGGTTTACTAATTTTGAATGGAAGCTTTTCTATCACACGAAAATGAATAATTGAAAAAAAAAATGACTACAAATTGAACTCGTAAGTGTTGTATTAAGAGTCACACCGAAATCATATTTTAGCAAGTATAATTATTTATCGCTATATATGGTCACTTTGCACGAATATTTGTCTAGTTTTTTAGAGACCAATTTCATTAAAAGTTAGCAATAAGCTAAAAAAGATACAATACAAGTATTTGTACAAGCTAACTTTGGATTAGTAATCCAATCGATCTAGTTAGGACATGACTTATTTTCTCCAATGAAGAATTCACGAGTGTGATAGCGTAGTTCCCTAATCCATGACCGTCTTTGTGAAACAAGGACAAAGAGGTTTAAACAATAACACACAATGTAAACTATTGAATCTATAATTCTTATTAGAATGAATCAAAGAATTATAAGGAGTTTTGCGGATTGAACACTTAATTAAATGAAAATAAGTTTAGCTCTCTGATCAAGCAAACTCAAACACTAGTTAGAGTTTGCAAGTGAACTCTGAGTCTCTGATTAGATAAGGGACAAAGAGGAGTTCAAAGTGAGTGTAAATGCTCTTTTTTAATGTGATAATTAATGTGGAAGATATAGCATTTACTCACATCAACATTCTCTTTATATAGGAGACAAACGAGGATGTCACATGAGGGTTGTAAAATGTGTCAAACATTTATTTGATAAGTACATCTTCCATTAAATGTTTCTATTCTTGTAAACACAACAATCATGATTTTGAGGAACATTGATGACAATTATTCCTTCTTTTTCAATAGCTCATATTTGTCTTGACTTTTTCAAGATTGTAGCTTCTCCTACTCAATTGCTTTCTTGAAAAAGTCTCGCCAAAATATGTAGGAGTATAACTATGCTTGTTAGATCAGAAAGTTGATAGGATCATCATGGCATTGTCGATCCCAATCTTTCCTTCAACTTCTAGTTCATATGCTTACTAGCTGATACCGCATTAGCTAGTAAGTAACTCTTCAAATTGTCTCTAACTTGAACCTTGCTGAAACTGATTTTACTACGATTGAGTCTTTTTAAACTTGGTTTGATTTATGTTCATTAGCGGAGGTGTCTTTTGTGGAGGTTTATAGGATCAAATCAAGTCTTATTCCGATTCCCCAGATAAATCGTGTATAGCTTGAACCACCACGTAAAAACTTGTCTTTGCCCTTGAATTAAGATCTACCAATCATCCTATATAACTAGTCTACCTCGGTCTCTATAATTAAAGCTTATTTTATATGGAGTAATGTTTAAAAGACTTCCTAAGTTAAGCTCAGTTGGTTAGATCAGCGAGCTGATAAGATCATCGGGACATTGTCGATCCCTAATGCTCATCTATCTTTCAACTTCTAGTTCAAATGCTTACTAGTTGATACCGCATCAACTAGCAAGTATATCTTCAAGCTGTCTTTTGTTTTTTGAAGTTTTCTCTGACTTGAACATTGCTGAAGTTGCTCGTTGATTTCATTATTGGCGAGTCTTTTTTATACTTAGTATAATTTATGTTTAAATCTAATCAGAGACCATTGGGCAATAAATTAGCTAGCCTGACTGGATCCTAATTTCATCACTGGAGGCATCTTTTCGTGGAGGTTTATAGGATCAACTCAAGTCTTATTTCGATTCCTCCACATAAATTGTATGTAGCTTGAACCACCACATCGAAACATGTCTTTGCCTTTGAATCAAGATCTACCAAACCAGCCCATATAAGTAGCTTACCACGGATCTATATGATTAAAGCTTATTTTATACAAAATAATGTTTAAAATACTTCTTGACTTAAACTCTGTTGGTTAGATCAACGTGTTGATATGATCATCAGGGCATTGTCGATCTCTGAAACTCCTCTATCCTTCAGCTTCTAGTTCATTTGCTTACTAGTTGATCCTGATATTGCGTCAGCTAACAAGTATATCTCAAGTTGTCTTTAATTTCTTGAAGTTGTCTCTGACTTGAACTTTGCTGAAGTTTACTCGTTGATTTCATTATCAGCGAGTCTTTTTATATCTAGTCTAATTTATGTTTAAATCTAGTAAGAGACCATTGGGCACTGAATTGGCTCAACAGATTGCCTAATAGAATCCTACTTTCATCACTGAACTTGTCTTTTCGTTGAGGTTTATAGGATCAAAGCAAGTCTTATTCCGATACCTCCATATAATTTGCGTTGTAGCTTGAACCACTGTATCAAAACTTGTCTTTGCCTTTGAATCAAGATCTACCGAATCAACCCATATAAGTATCCCACCAGGGATCTATATGTTAAAGCTTATTTGATAAGGAGTAATGTTTAAAATAATTCTTGGGAGATTAATATGTTGTGACGCTTGTTAAAATTCATTTTAATGCTTATGTTATGCATCGAACGGTCTAATGATTACGATGAATTATATGTTTTTCTTTTCTTATTGATTTCTATTTGATGAAAGATGCATTTTTATTATATGCAATGTCAATTGTGGTAAGTACATATGTTAACAATGCTGCAAAAGAAACGGTAAAAGTAAACAAAAACTCTATCCACGTCTTCTTTCTTGCTAGATGTTATTTCAGTGTGCCGTTAAATAAGGTACTTCTTAATGAAGTTAGCAAAATAAAATCACAAAAGTATGATGACAAATCAAATAAAAAGGTTAAACAAATGGAAGGATGAGGAAGAGTTTAAAACAGGTCTTGTTATAGACTAATTATTCAAAGATTCATTAGACAATGGTATCGATTCATTAGAAACTAGTGAAAGAAATTGCATGTACAAAAGATCTTATTTTAGCCGTTATATTTGAGTGGTTCTAATAACAGCTTTAGAGTTGTGATTAAGAAAATACTTATCATTACATAATGATCCATGGTTAATTATCATTAGGGTTTTGCCTACAACATGCTGTTAACAACTAATTAGCTAACTTATAGTAGTTGAGACACTAGTTCTTAAAGGTTTCACAAACACAATTACAATTCACTCTGTCTATTAGTCATATTATATGTGTCAATCTTTATATGAATTACGTATGTTATTAAGCATGTGATCTCTATCACTCACAAAACAAAGCAAAATGAATGGCGAGATGTGAATTGGCTGGCGATGAACCATGCAATAACATGATGGGGGCGGTGCAGTTTGGCAAGCCATTGTGATGCCGTAGGTGCAAAATTACCCTATAAATGTTATTGGTGCACTGCCCGGGCTCTCTTAGATTATTTTCTTTATTGGTATATCAAATGATTCTAAAAAAATACACATGGATGTGAAGTCGGAATTGGAAATACTACAGACAAGTAATACGTTATAAACTTGAACATGAAACTGAACTTTTGTGAACAACTAACAAAATATCGACCCACGTTGTTTGTTGCTATTATACGACATTCTCTATCTTAAGATTACATGTGAATACCCAATAAGCTAGTCTCTTACTAATTGTGCTACTTGACAGGTTATCGAGTTATCCTACACCATAATAACGACATTTTGTACTAGTGCGAAGATGTAACATTGACTAAACCGGTCGTCCTTTGTAAACGACATTCGCTTAGTTAAATAGTCAGCACGTTCATATTTCAATTCATACCATTTGAATAATATTAGATATTAACTTATTCATACAAATTGGATATTAACTTTTCGTTGTCTCTTTCTGATATTTGAGGATGATATTGTAATTAATATTATCATCAAGTTGACCACTAAGATTTTGTTCTTAAAACGATTCAACCTTGAATCACATCGTTTAGAAATTTACAACTAATTACCTCACGAAATACGCATCACAAATCTATGCAACATGTCTTGAGCAGTACTTGAAGCCATAACCAATTTAGTTTTGCTCTGTTCCGTTTTTTGGTTCTTAACTTCTCTTAGTTCGTAACTGAATATCAAACACCGGTACTATTATACCGATTTTAAGCAATCTAAATCACACATAAATATATTACCTGTTTCTTTTTCAAAGACAATTGTAGTTTTGTTGTTGTTTTGATACTTTATCTTTGTTTATCAAACAAGTTATTATCGATTAGTGCTGAAGCTAGGTTATGTAGAAGTTTAATATAGCGATGTTAACTATGTGTGACACTAAGCAGTCAAAGGAGGCAGAGACAATGGTGAAACTATAGGAAATAGTACTGGGCAGGAAGTTGCCATTCCATGAGTATACTTATTGTGTTCTACTCTCTTCGTCCCATGTTAATTGTTTAGTTTATAATGCATAAAGTTTTAAGAAACGCTACTAAATATAATCTTCACCAATCAAATAACATATTTACCTGTTAAAGTCTATTTTCATTTTTTGAAAGACAAAATGAACGCAAATTATAAGAGAGATTTATTTATTTTGATGCATAAATTACAATGATTTTAATGCATCAAAAACATAAATACGTCATTTTTAAAATAAGCAAAGACATATATGTAAAACCTCTTATATTTTTATTTATGAAACCTATGTTAAATAGTTATAAAATAAATATTTGCTAGCAAAACTAATTTGGCTTAGTGGTAAGATTGACCACTTTAATACCTAAGTCTCATGTGATTGTCCAACTCACTTGGATTACAAGTATGATTCTAGCATAATATCTTCTAATCTAGAAACTAACATTATTGAGTAGGAAATATTCCATTACTATACATATTTCGTCTTTTGAGATATATTTGTAAATCATCATTACCATTCTGAAGCATGAAACATGAGAATTAGTAACGAATTATATTACACCTGGACTTGAGTTTGGTATATCGTCATACCTAATATTTATATAGATTTACTTCCTTAAAAAATATGTTTGGTAAGTTCCAACAACTACATTTCACGAGTGAAATTGTCTGCCACGTACCTGCTCATTTTTTACTTTTTTTTTGGCTTTATACCAAAGATTTCAACTTTCATAAGTTGATACATACATATTAAACTCTTTTAGGTACACTTAGTCAATTTACCGATAATTTCTACGAATTGCTATAGATCAAGAATGAAAACAACACTTTTGTTTTTTCTTTAAAAATTTGACTCTACACACTTTGCATGCATAATTTCACCCTAGTTGGCCCCCTTCGTATGGGAGGAGACTTTTTACCACTAATTACGCCATTCACAATACAAAATGGTAAAATGTCGCAAAGATTTCTGAATGTTAACGACTTAACGTGGTCATGTTTATGTTAGTTAATTGTAAGAGTCCAGGTTGAATAGACACGGACTGAGCTCATAACAGCTACAAAATGGAAAATTTGAGGCAAAATTAAAAAGTGGCACATTTTAAAAACATGTATGGTTGAGCTGATAGACGGGTCGATAGGACTAACCTTAATAAGCATATACCCCCTCTCTTCAAGTAGAAAATTGATCAACGATACAGTGGTATATTAGCCTTTGTAGCGCTCTATTTGATTTACTGTAATGTACAACTATTGTTAGGTTCTGTAACACCACCGCTTCTCATAAAATAAATTCGGTTGCTTTGACGCTTCGTATTTTCTAGCTTATAGATTGGTTTTTTGATAAATTATTTTGCCAATTTAGGTATACGAAATATGTTTTTTTTTAAAGGCATAAATATATATATATAGAGAGAAAAAAAAGCAACTAGCAAGGCGCTAAAAGCCAAAGAGTACAATACAATCTAGAAATAAGCAAATCAACACATCCTAAATACCTCCCGAGGCTTTAAATGCGAGGACTGCAAAAAGGATGAAAAAACTCTTGCCAATTACAGAGACCCACGACAAGAGAAAAATCCTCACTCACGGAGACCGAGCCACCGGTTTTCACTCTAGAGTGTTTTTGATGCAGCCCCAAACAAGCCTCGAGGAAAAGAAACAGAAAAAGAAATTAACTTGCCAAGCGAAGAACGGAACTTCCTCTAGAGCGTTTTTGGTTTTCCTCGTAACATATATCCATCGCCTCTTCAACTACCAACTTCAAGCTATCTGGTGACTCCAACAAGTATAACACCTCAGTCGTGTCCAATTCCAAAATCATTCCGGTCACCTTATATGCATGTGTGTGCTCAATCTGATCCACCAATGGATATAGATTCTCAGCCAACATCACTCTATGTCGGTAAAGGGGTGCATTAACAAGTGCGGAAATAAAACCATTCTTTAGAACATCCATTGCCTCAGCAACCATCAACTTCAACACATTTGGTGACTCCAACAAGTATAACACCTCGGTTGTGTCCAGCTCCAAAATCATCTCGATCACTTTATCTCCATGCTTGTGTTCCAGCTTCTTTACCAGTGGGTACAAATTCTCACCCAATATCATTCTACGTCGATAAGCTGGTGTATTAACAAGGGAAGATGCCAATTCTTTATTAGGCATCGGCTCTCTCGCAACATCATTTAAAACATCCCTAAGGACATCCATAGTCTCCCCATTACCGTCAACCTCAACTCGGTTGGTGACTCGAGCAAGTCAACACCTCTGTGGTGCCCATCTCTAAAATCATCCCGTCGCACCTTAGCCGCATGCTCATGCTCCACTGGTCCACTAATGGGTACAAAATCTCACCCAACATCTTCTTCATCATAAAGCGGGTGCATTTCAAAGTGCGAAACCAACCCCTCAATAGATGCGTTTTTTAACGGCGAGTAATTAAGAAAAAAGAACTAGCAAGGAGCTAGATAGATTTACAAGGGTGGGATATAGCACTACAAGGATCATTAAACCACTCAATCCAATTAAAAGATGAGTTCCTTCTTCTACTTGTAATCCAAAGATAAGACAAGGTCTTGATATCGTTGAAGAGGAGAACTCTCGATTGCTGCTTTGGAGAGAAAATAACATTATTTCTAAACCGCCATAAGGAACAAATTGTTGTTCGGACCACGACATCAAAAAATCTTGAATATTTTGATTGAAGAGGAGAGTTGTCCGCCAAGTAAATCACATCTTGAAGATTTTGAAGAGAGGTGTTCTGGATGTTCCACCATCTTAAAACATCTTTCCAGGTGTCTCTCGCTATCTTACAATGTACAAAGACATGCTCTTCTGTTTCAACGTCATCATCACATACGGGACATCTAACGGAGTTTAAATCTACACCCCTTCGGTCGAGGTTGACCCGAGTAGCCATCCTTCCATTTATGACACGCCATGTGTTGATGTTAATCTTTAGTGGCAGGACGTTGTTCCAACGAGTGGTGGGGAGGGAAGCAGTTTGAGACGAAGAGGAGATGAGAGATCTCATGCCCTTAACCGAGAATCTTCTTGAAGCATCACTGATAAAATCCAAACCATCTTCGACATCCGAAAGAAATAAGTTAGAGATGAGGCTGACCATACTTGTAAGTTCTTTAAGTTTTGGACCAGGTCTTGGTTCTCTTAGCCAAGCCCACATGAAGTTCAGCCCCGGAGGAGAAAGAAGGCTCGGGGTCGATGAGCAGCGACATCTTTGACGAGGTGTGACTTGGAGTAGTGGTCACAGCGGTGGATGGCGCTCGGGCGGTGGGTTTTCTGTCAAAAACAAGGCAATCCAGGGTTTGTTTCTAAACGAAAAAGTCGAGGGAATGAAGCAATTAATGGTGAATCACCAACCCAAATCTCTTTCCAGAAGCTAGTATTTTGACCATTACCAAGTGTTTTCTTGAAAACAGAGGGGAGGTTGATGTTAACTTTGAGAAGGTCATCTTTTAACTTTGCAATGTGGTACCATGGACCGGAGTTGGGTCTAAGAGAAGAGTAGTCATTAAGACCGCCCGAAGATCAATGAATAGATCGAACCACTTTACACCAGATAGCTTGTTTTTCGGTATGAAATCTCCACCACCATTTCACTAGCATAGCTTGATTACAAGTTCTCAAACTACCAATATCAAGCCCACCTTGATCATAAGGAGAAATAACATTGTCCCAAGCAATCCACGGAATTTTTTTGTCATCTAAAGATCCGCCCCATAAGAAATTTCTCCGAATACCTTCAAGTTTGTTGGTGACCTTTATTGGAGCCTTGAAGGTAGAGAAGTAATAGACACCCAAACTACCAAGTATGGATTTAATGAGCGTAAGACGCCCACCAATGGAGAGGGTCTTGGATTACCATTTAGAGAGACGTTTGTGGAACCTATCAACAAGCGGATTCCAATTATGACACCTAGACATTTTAGCGCCGATAGGTAGGCCTAAGTAGGTGCACAGAAATTGAGATGCAAGACAACCAATGTTCGAAGCAAGAGAGCATAACTGAACATTAGAAATACCAATTCCATAGAGTTTACTCTTGTTGAAGTTGACTTTTAGCCCGGATGCGAGATGAAAACATGTAAGAATTCTTGACAAATTCTTAGCATTAGAGCGAGACCACTCCCCCATGATTAAGGCATCATTTGAAAATTGGAGATGAGAGATGTGGATCTTGTCTATTCCCACTTTGATGCCATGGAAAATGTTGTTGTTTGTTGCTTCAAGAAGAGCAATATTAAGAGCTTCCATTGCCAATATGAATAAGAAGGGGGAGAGAGGGTCACCTTGTCTAAGCCGTCTTTCAATCTTGAATTCTTTTGTTGGTGATCCATTGACTAACACCGAAGCAAAAGACGAATTAAGACATGAGTGTATCCATGTCCTCCATTTTGAGCTAAAACCTATTTGTTCAAGAATACAGAATAGAAAAGACCAACTTAAGGAATCAAACGCTTTCTCAAAGTCGACTTTAAAAAACATGATACGCTTCTTGTATTTCTTAGCCCAAGCAATGATCTCATCCACCATGAGAGGCCCGTCAATAATTTGACGCCCTTTAATATAAGCCATTTGAACATCTCCAACGACCGAAGAGACAACTCGAGAAAGGCGGTTTGCAAGAACTTTGGCGATGATTTTGTATTGGCTACCAATCAAGCTAATAGGACGAAAGTCTCCAACAACTAGCGGGTCATCCACCTTAGGAACGAGAGTGATAAATGATGAATTACACCCTCATGGGATAAAATCCGAAACCTCAAAATCATTAACAAAGGAAACAATGTCCTATTCAAGACTGTTCCAATGTTTTTTTGTAGAATTTAAAAGTGAAACCATCAGGGCCCGGTGTCTTGCTACTACCACAATCCCACACTGCCGCTTTGAATTCTTCTAGAGTTAATGGGCAATCAAGTGGACAGGAGTCTTCCAGTGAGAGTTGTTTGAAAAGAATACTTGAAAAGATTGGTCTTGAATGGTTATTCTCTTTGAAGCGGTCACAAAAGGAGCTGTAAACATGGTTTTTTATTAACGACGGTTCTGTTATCCATTCTCCAAGAATATTTAGCCCATTTATTCTAGATTGATGGCGCCTACTGTTAATTACACCATGGAAAAAGTGTGAGTTCTCATCACCTTCAACCGCCCACCTTATCTTAGCCTTTTGCCTAAGGTCTTTCACTTTACTTTGCTCCAAATTGG
Source organism: Chrysanthemum lavandulifolium (assembly GCA_022545495.1). Classification (NCBI taxonomy): domain Eukaryota; kingdom Viridiplantae; phylum Streptophyta; class Magnoliopsida; order Asterales; family Asteraceae; genus Chrysanthemum; species Chrysanthemum lavandulifolium. Next base: position 226,910,640 of record CM040238.1, on the reverse strand, counting down.
CAAGAAGCTTAATCGAGGAATTTCTTTCTTCAACCTCAGAAGGAGAAAGGAGGATTGACTCCGCTTTGTTGTCTAGATTGCTAATCTTATTACGAAGTTCCAGGCAAGCC